>CM076573.1:652744601-653148558 GCA_034641835.2 Pinus albicaulis | reverse complement strand
GCACCTGTATTGGTCTCACTACAAAGACGGTCATCGTACTCTGGTCACACTGTCTCATTTGATACATACTCGATGGCGGAACCCTTTGATGATGCGAAAGCTCCCTCTAGGGTCACTCGATCTATGTCTGCCAGCCACTGCTACTAGACTTCCTTTGATTGCGGGTACTTCCTCCTCCCCTCCTTTTACTTTCCTATCATTTCTTTCTATGGCATCTGTCCTGTGTCTTGAGTTTCCGCTGGCTGGTTTTGTCACCCCCCATATTTGTTTTCCACCCTCCTCATCTCCCTCCTACTTCCCCCCCACCCCCCCACATTACCCAACCTATCTACTGCATCTTTTCCGATTACCTCTCCCTCCCTCCCTGTACCCCTCCCTTCTTCCCCCTTACCCACACCCTCTGCACCCTACCCCCCCATTGAATTCGAACCCTCTGAATCCTCTTCTTCTCATTCCTATAACCTTCGTCCCCATACCCACTAATTGACTGGATTGGGTACTCTTCCTGGTCCTCCTGCTTCTTCCCATAAACCTTCCCGGGAACGACACTCGCATATCTCCAAAGCAATACACCTTTCCGGAATTGAAGTTGCCTCCGACACACAACTCTCAATTGATGGGATTCTTAGAGCAAGACAATCCCCCATCCTGGTTTCCCAATGATTTGCCTTTCTTTCAACTGCCGTGGGCTGGCTAGCCCTGCGAAGCGACTTGCACTTCGTCGACTCTTTACTTCTACTCCTACCGATATCATCATGCTACAGGAAACTCATGGCTCTACGGATTTGGTTTCTCGTGCTCTCACCCCTATTCTACCTGGTTGGACCATTCATGTTGTTGATGCCACTGGGCGCTCGGGGGGTCTGGCCCTTTGTATTAACCCCTGCCACATCAACCTTATTAATCTTTGGGGAAGGGAAAATTCCCTAGGTATGGATGTATTCTCGGAGGCCCTTGGCTTACATTTCTCCATTATTAATGTCTATGGCCTCTGCGTCCAAAAAACGTTATTTTGGTTGGGGACCTGAATTTCTCTCTCGGGATTTCTGAATCTCGGGGGCCTAATGCACATGCGGATTCACTCTCTGACTAATTTAGACACCTGCTCTCATCGCATCACCTGGTGGATCCCCTAATTATCTCCCCCTCTCCAACTTGGCGTAACAGGCACACCAGGGATGATCGAGTGGCTCGAAGACTTGATCGTTTTCTCATCAAAGAAGGGTTACTTCAGAACTTTGGTTCCTTCAGATGATGGATTGGCTCAGGGGGCATCTCTGATCATTCTCCAATCTATCTTGAAATTACTGGGGAATTCAAAAAGCCGGCATCTCCATTCAAGTTCTGCTCTGTTTGGTTACAAGATCCTGACTATCACAATATGGTGAATACCCTTTGGAGACTCCCTCCGCCACCAAATTTAATCTCACCATCCTCCATTTTTTCTCATAGACTTCTTACTATCAAGAAGGACTCCATTAGTTGGGCTAAGCACAAAAAAAGAATAGAGGACAGTGAATTAACTGATATTCAACAACAAATTCATAGATTGGAATCCTCAATTGGGGGAGGGTTTGGTACTGAAGAAGATAAGTCTTTGCTCACTTCACTGGAAACTGCTCGATTAAAGATCCTACAAACAAGGAAGGAGGAGTGGAGATTCAAAATTCGCTACACCTAGATCAAAGCTGGGGATGAAAATTCTAAATTTTTTCATCATTATGCCAATGGTAGAAAGGCTATTAACATCATGTGGGAAATCGATAATGAGGATGGAACAAAAGCCTCTACCTTTTCTCATCTTGCATAGAAAGGTATCAACCATTTCAAGGAGATCTACAAGGCACCTCCCCAACCATTCTTGGCAGAAATCATCAAGGTGGCATCTCTATTTCCCAAGTATGTTGATGAAGCAGCAAAGGATGATCTACAACAACCTGTTTCTAGCCTCAAACTTGAATTTGTTCTCAAGTGGTTCAAAAAGGATAAGAGCCCTGGGCCTGATGGGTGGGCGGTGGAATTTTATCTTGCATTCTTTGATATTTTGGGTCATGATCTTCTGGAAGTAGTGGAAGAAACTCGACAATTTGGACGCATATATGATGCTTTCAATGCTACTTTTATTGCCCTCATCCCCAAAGCTGATCACCCCTCATCTTTCAAAGATTGTCGTCCAATCTCCTTATGTCACTGCATATACAAGATCATGGCCAAGATTCTTGCTAATAGATTGAAACCTATCTTATCTACTTATATATCTCCTGAACAATTTTCTTTTCTTGAAAATAGACAGATCCATGATGCTATTGGCATTGCACAAGAAGGTCTACATTCTATGCATACTAAATGCATCAAAGGGATGATTTTAAGATAGATTTGGCAAAAGATTTTGACCAAGTGAGCTAGCTTTACATTCGCATGTTACTCACCCATCTGGGTTTTCCCTTACAAACTATCAATTGGATCATGTGCAGCATAACTACTGTTTCATACAACATTCTAATCAATGGGGCAACAACCAATTTCTTTCATGTGGAGCGGGGAATTCGTCAAGGGTTCCCCCTATCTCCCCTACTGTTTCTATTGGTTATGGAGGGACTAAGAAGACACATTATTGACAAAATATCTAGAGGTAGATTGAAAGGAATCAAACTATCGGAAAACTATGTACTCACTCACCTCTTATTTGCTGATGATATTATCCTCTTCCTTTAATGGGGCTCTTAGTGACTCCACGGTGATCAGAGCGATATTGCATCTATTTTTTATTGCCACAGGCATACAGTGCAATAATTAAAAATCAACATTGACCTGTCATGGATGAACTCCACATGAAATACACTTTGCACAACAGAGATTTCCCTTCAATCTCACCAGATTTGAGGATGGCTTGAACTATCTGGGTTTCTTTCTCAAACCTGTGAACTACAAAATAGTTGATTGGAATTGGCTCATTACTAAAATTGAAAATAGGTTGAACAACTGGTGCCATCACTGGCTGTCAAGAGTTGGTCGGCTGACACTGATCAAATCAGTACTTGAGGCCACTCTTGTACATTGGATGTCACTGGCCTGGATCCCTAAAGGTATACTCCTCAAAATTTAGAAAATCTGTAGGTGTTTTCTTTGGTTGGGTGCAAAAGAGGGACACACATTTGCCTGGACTAATTGGTCCCGTATTGCTTTACCCAAGAGGTGGGGTGGATGGGGTATCAAAGACCTGCCAACCTTCGCACTTGCTTTAACTGCTAAGCTTGGTTGGACAATTATGACGGGAAACAACCTATGGACAAGGGTGACAACTCAGAAATATATTCATCCACTCACTCCCATTGAATGGATTCGGTCACCTTAGAGCACCACTCTAAATCCTCCACCATATGGCGTGCGATCACAATAGCGATAAGGTTTATAAAGGATGACCTGACTTGGCAAATTGGCAATGGACACAAGATCCATATCGGCCTCGATTCATTGGTTGGATGCGGGAATGCACATCTGCTCCCGCAGGCACTTATCGTGTTCCTCAACCAAGCCGGTTACAGGACACTAAATCAGATTGCACATGAGGAGAGATCAACACTCTTCTCCCAAGGGTGGTTGGATCATCGGGCTTTATGGATACATCCACAGTGGACCGAAAACTAGACAACATACTTGGAAGCCCTGCGTGATACCCATGTCCGACTGAAGGCATGTGAAGATGAAATTATTTGGACCATATCTAAACTGGGATGGTATACACCAAAAGAAGGGTACTCTCATATCTATCGGGACAACAGACCTGATCCACTCATCCCTTGGTGGCGTTACCTCTGGAAACTCAAAGAAACAGCCAAAGCATGACTGCTCATGTGGTGCATACTCACCGACAAAATTCCTACTAGAGCTAATTTACAGAAAAGAACCTTCTATGGACTGCATAGATGTGTACTTTGTAAAGAAGTAGCAGAAGACACACAACACCTATTTCTAAATTGTATTGTTGCCCTTGAACTGTGGACGATTATACTCTCCTCTCTTCATACTAACCAGCGCTGAACTGGTCACTCCCTTACAAATGCTTGGGATCACTGGTGGCACGCTGTTACTCCCCACAAACTTCAGAACCTGCCCATTCTTATTTGTTGGAACATTTGGATGGCCTGCAATCGGACCATCTTTCACGACATCCCACATCACTGGCCCTCATCTGTTGCCCATATCCTTTCCATCTATCATTTTATCCCTAACGACCCACCTCCTCCTTGCCCCCGTATTATCACCCCCGAGATCATTGATCACTCGTTTCCTTGGGCATATTTTGATGGATCTGCACAATCTCATGGTTGTGGTGGTGGATTTATTCTTCATCTCTCAGTCCATCATTATTATAAAGTCAAAATTGGACTTGGACGCAGCACCAATAATTTTGTAGAACTATCTTGTCTCCTGTTCCTACTACAGTTTTCCATCACTAAAGATATACATGCTCTATAAATTTTTGGGGATTCCAAGATTTTCATTGACTGCTTTTCTGATCTGTCGACATGTCACACACACACACACTACAGAATATATTGGCTGAAGCTCTACTGCTCAAAGCCCAATTTGATCATATTTCATATCGGCACATTTTCAGGGAGAGGAACACAATTTCCGACCTCCTTTCCAAGGAGGCGACACACCTATTGACTGCACATATGGAGGTACAGGAACCGAACGAGCATGCATACTATCAGTTCTTCCACAGACCTTTTGATCCTGCACTTGGGTGGGGAAATGGCCCCCGATAGATTATGCAGCTGAACAAAATACACATTTTTTATTATAGTTTTATTGTATATATATCAATTAGACTCCATATGGAGAAGTCTTTTGTTTTTCAACATGTACATAAGAAACACATAGCGGATGTATTTATATTTTCTGAATGCTTTCAACACTATCTATTTGGAAGCTACAAGCTGATCTGCTTATGCTCACACATATACAACATGTAACTTTTATTTACATTAATAAAAGCTACGATTTTTCCTGTGGAAAAAGATAAATGGAGTTTGATGGAGATCTATAAGAATTCCTCCACTAGGTGTGAAAATTCCGAAAATCTGGAATCCTACTGCAGCAACTGATGGAAAGTCTTCTATTTGTTATTTACTTAACAAATTATTCACTATGGTCTACAAGCAAATATCGAAATCCATTCACTACAGCCTACACAAATTAACTGTGGAAAAATTACAAGTGCAGAAAAAAATCTAAACAAACATAGATAACACAACCATTTGACACAATTATTTTTGGACTAATGTCCCCGGAAAAACCCAATGCAGGAAAACAGGTGCAGCGGATCTAAGGGTTTATATATTATGCAGTAAATATTTCTGAATACAAACTGGATGCCTTTCTGTCTATCCTCACATAGAATCTATCAGTCAAGAAACCTGGTGAGATTACCTCACACCCTGACACTGGAACCACAACTGGCCAAAACCCCAAATAGCAAGCCCCTCACAGCCTCTACGCAGTCTCTCCACAGTCACTGTACAATCTCTGCATCACTTTGCGTGGGGACTGCATGGCTTCTGCATTTTTTCACTTCTACTCGCTGGATCTAACCCTCTGAACCTTTCCAAACTCACACCCCAACTCTCCGGCACTGGATCTGACTGATCCTCAACTGATCAACGAGCTTCCTCAAGACTACAGCGCTGCCTCTGCATGGCACTGCGTTGTCTCTGCGTAGCTCTACACTGCCACTGCATAGCTGCTACGTTGTATTTGCGTAGCTCTGCGCTGTCACTGCGTAGTTGCTACGCTATCTCTGATGGTGCTGCTTTCTTTCTTCTCCTCTTTGTATTCTCCAGCTCAAGAAACCTTCCAACCGGACTACTGCCCCTCTCTGCAAATTATCTCTCGATCAAGTTTTCTTTCTGAGCACTACTCACTAAAGAAATCGATCTTTGATCTCTGCCTTGTGTCTCCAAATGTGTTTTCCAAATGACCCTTCAAGCCATTCTTATAATCTTCTCGTTGAAACTTCAACGACCCAGATTAGATCTCTAATCAACGGCTAAGATTAATTTTTGAATTGATCCACTTATTTTAGATCATTCTCATCCATATTCTATTAATTCACTTTAATTATTTTATATTCCTAATTTTAGACTTAGGGTCCCTTTAAAAATAATTAATTATTTCTATAGAATACAATCCGAGTGGAATTTCACTTAGGAATAAAAACCTCTTTCCTATTCGAGTCATGATTTTGTGGGGCCTATTCCGAGCTAATGGAAACGCATTTCCCAAAACGAAAAGAAGATTTTATTCAAAACAACATTATCTACAAAAACCTCTTCCAGTTTTGTAACAAATGTTATGGTTAAGGAGATATTTGTTCTTAGTTGACCCTTATTTTCAGGAATTCGGTCCCTATTCCTAGTAGGGAGTGCCAAATTTAATTTAATTGTTTATATCTTAGGGAGATGGTTGAGCTCAACTCCATTAGTCTAGGGATGAGCTAATTGTATATATTTCATGAATTTCAGAGTGTAGAGGGTTGGTTGGTCAGATCAGAGAAGAAACACTTTTGTGCATTGTAATTTTGAAGAATTTTTTCCAGTGAATGAATGGGATAGCAAGTGATTTGCAGGGATTCTTGTGTCAAAATTTTGGTGGTTTTGTGTTCCTTTGATTTGTAATTTATCTTGTGTTTACATTCCTTTAATTTGTATCTTCTTGCTTGGAAAAAAACCAGATGTTTGATCCAAAATTCATCTTAATGGTGCTCTGTTTAAGTTTTTCCAAGTTATCAATGTTTTCAACTTAAAGCATCACTTTAGCATTCATCCTTGGTTTGATGCTCTAATGTTTTTGTCTTTCACCCTTTCTACATTCACCTCCTACAAAAATTTGATCTGAATTCTCCACCAAAGCTGCCTACCTTGCCCCTATGAAAAAACCCTCTATTTTTCCATCATCTCATTGGACAGAAAATTGATTTGACATGATTCCATGCCCAATGGATCTGTCTCTGTTCTCATCAATATACCTTTAAAAAGTCAACTTTGTTGAGCTTATTACCTAGCCTAATATCTTATTTGTTGAGTAATCTAAGTGAGAGAGCCCTCTCCAAGGCCATAAGCACTAGATTCTAACCTAGAAGTGGTTTCAGGTTACCTTTGTTAGTCTCCTTTTCGGCCTTCGAAGAACTGGTGAAGTGATAACATTTTGGCGCCACTGCCAGGGATTGAAGTGATAGATATTCCCTTGGAAAGAATGACAAGGATCAGATCTGATTGTTGATGGTGAAAAGTGATCGGACACACGAAGGTTGAAATCATTCACTTGGCGACTACAGTGTTGAAGAATCCAAAGGTTCAAAATCTTCATGGCGACTCCATTGTCAAAGAATTCAGAGCTTGAATAACTAATCTACTTGCTCCATTCATCAATATGACAGGGTATGTGACCAATCCCATTTCTATTGATGGTTTTAAAGAATATTGGGATCATTTTGAGGATTATCATATTGATGAAGCCTTTACAAGTTATTTCTCTATCTATTTAAAGACATACAGAGGTAGTCCTGAAGATAAGATCAGATTTTTAGATGAGTTTCCTAGTAACCTTAAAAAGGATATTAAAGATTTAGAAGCTCAAATATAGTCTTATCATTTTCAAGATCAGATGGAGCCTTTAGAAAGTATTTTTCAGCTAAAGCATGAAGATATAGAGCTGCCCAATGATTTTCTAATTAAGGAAAATAATGCTTTTGAGGATGGTTTGATAATTCACAGCTGGAGAAATGGTGTGATAAAGAGAACATATATGAAATGCCCTTCCTTAACACGTTTATCACATGATACTTTGAATATCAACCAATAGATTGTATCTTTATTGATCCCATAGTTATTTATATGGAGCAATTGTTCAATATGGGGTTTCAACCATATTTTAGCTATGATGATAAAACTTACAATGAATTTAAATTGTTCTTACATATTCCAATTTTTATTTTGCTAAAGAACGGTCAAGAAACCACAGTTGATAAACTATTGGGTTGGTTGCAATGGCATTTTACTGTCATTTAATTTAGTTTGTTCAGAGTTCAGATCAAAGTAAGTAGGAGTGCGAACAAGCTCATTTTTTCGAGCATTTTTTCAGCACTTTCATTCAGTGGTATGTGTTCAGTTTGAGGTTTGCAGTATTGAGTTTTAGTTGTACATAGTTTCTATTTCAGTTGGCATTTTTGTTTCAGTTGTACGCTTGGAGATGTTTTTAAGCAAGTTAAGGATTTCCCGAATCCCAATGGACTCTGCAAATTCAGAGATCTGCGGTTCTTGACATCTCCTAAAGGAGCTTCCCTCCCCAGTTGGAGTCAATGTTAGCATTAGATAATTTTTTGTAAAAAATTGCAAATTTCGCCGAAATTGGCTAAAAGGATCATTTTTCTCTCAAAATTAAGGAATGCTTCAGAAGGTTGTGAAATTTTAAATATGCCCCTTGGCCTTAGAACTCACTCATTGAAGACATCTATCTAATCTTGAGACGCTCTTGGAAGCCACCAAAAGGACATTGCACACAAGTGTTGCGCATAGACTTTTTTTTGTCATCATTTTCAAAATTGTATTATGAACAGCTAGAGATGAATTTTGAAAAATTGAAAGAGGTTTTTATCAAGAATGAGGGAAGTAACAAAAAACTCTCTTAGTTTCTGCACATTTGTCATGGTTTGGAATTATGCAGTGATCCTTGGGGCTTATTTTCAAAAAATCAAATTCTGCATGGTTTTTTACTGTTTTAGCCATTGTTTTTTGGCACAATTTTCTAACAGTTGGAAAGGAATTTTGAGAACCCCAAGGAGGATTTTGTCAAGCGCGAGACAAATAACAAAAACCTTTTTCAGTTTCATCACAGGTGTCATGGATTGAAATATTTGACTGGATCTTTACAGCCTATTTTTACAGATTTAACAACTTAATGATTTCCTGTTTGAGTCATGATTTTGTGGGGCCTATTCCGAGCGAATGGAAACGAATTTCCCAAAATGGAAAAAGGTTTTTATTTAAAACACTATTATCTACAAAAACCTCTTCCAGTTTTGTAACAGGTGTTATTGTTAAGGAGATAGTTGTTCTTATTTGACCCCTATTTTCAAGAATTCGATCCCTATTCCTAGTAGGGAGTGCCAAATTTAATTAAACTGTTTCTATCTTAGGGAGATGGTTGAGCTAGACTCCCTTAGTCCAGGGATGAGATAATTGTATATATTTCATGAATTTCAAAGTGTAGAGGGTTCTTTGGTCAGATTAGAGAAGAAACACTTTTTTGCATTGTAATTTTGAAGAATTTTTTCTAGTGAATGAATGGAATAGCAAGTGATTTGCAGGGATTCTTGTGTCAAAATTTTGGTGGTTTTGTGCTCCTCCTTTGATTTGTAATTTATCTTATGTGTTTACATTCCTTTAATGTATATCTTCTTTCTTGGAAAAAACCATATGTTTGATCCAAAATTCATCTTAATGGTGCTCTGTTTCAGTTTTTCCAAGTTATCAATGTTTTCAGTTTAAAGCATCACTTTAGAATTCATTCTTGGTTTGATGCTCTAATGTTTTTGTATTTCACCCTTTCTACATTCACCTCCTACAAAAATTTGATCTGAATCCTCCACCAAAGCTGCCTACCTTGCCCCTGTGAAAAAACCCTCTATTTTCCCATCATCTCACTGGACAGAAAACTGATTTGACATGACTACATTCCCAATGGATCTGTCTCTTTTCTCATCAATATAACTTTAAAAAATCAACTTTTTAAAGCTTATTACCAAGCCTAATATCTTATTTTTTGAGTAATCTAAGTGAGAGAGCCCTCTCCATGGACAGAAGGGCTAGATTCTGACCTAGAAGTGGTTTGAGGTTACTTTTGTCAGTCTCCTTTTCAACCTTCAGAGAACTGGTGGAGTGATAACATCACCCAGATCTTTATGAAAATCATTGTGGACGATAGTTTTGTGTTTGGGGCACAAATGGGTCTCATGGGTCTCATGGTGATAGAATACTTGATTCTGCTCCAACTTTGAGGGCTTAGAGGATGATGCTAGCCCTACCATGTCTCAAGGTGTGAGACAAATGTCATTTGGGCCTCGGATCAGTTGTCAAACCACGTGATCACTGCTAAGTTTCTTGAGGCACATTGGTCCAAGTGCATCATCTCATGAATAATGTGAGGCAAATTGCAGGTTGTTGTGGTGATGAAGGTGCCCATGGAGTGGAGTGATGCTCTACAAGTGATAGGAGTCCCAAGGCTCTCAACGTTTCACCTGCAGCGTGTCATGATGCTCCTCTAGTGGACCTGGGCCCCAGTTAAGTTTTCCAACCCACGATGAAAACCACCTACCAATCACACACAATGTCCAATGTTGCATCTTCACCATTAGGTAACATTAACCATTAGTGCACATAATTGAACCAAGCTTCTTAATCAAGGGGAAATTGACACTTCATGTGGGGCTTGTCTTTTGAATTCAAGGTCTTTATCACATAATGGTGTTATCTCCCTAGGTAGGAGTGGTGAATAGACAACCGTATTAGGTCTTCCCAACCCCTAAAGGGAAAGACAAGTCCCCAATACATTTTTCAATCAATAGGTGGCATATGAATAATGATGGAACGAATGGGGATAAAGGGGTCTCATAGGTAGATGCCATGGGCCAAGGAATAGCAATAATGAGGAAGTCCACACATTGGGTGTACAAATGTGAGGTGGGAGCAATCGTGGTTGCATGAGTTACCCTAGCCGTTACTTTTCCACTCTTCTTTATTTGAATTTTTTTTTTCTTGATTTTTCTTTGTATTAGTGTTGAAAGCTCTAGTAAAGGAGATCATGTTATGAATGAAGTATAACATATATCACCCCCTTAAACACGGGGCGATTCATCGCTCGTTGGGAGTTGGGACCATCTTGGGTTCCTTTAATGATGTGATGGCACAATCAGTGGCCCTAGGAACCAATGCGATGACCATAATTATAAGGGGTATAACTCATGCTTGGATTTTGCATATAATGTTTTGCATTTTATTATTTTCGTTTTCTTATGTTTCTTGCTTGTGGCCATGATATGCTTTTAACTTTCTTTTAGCTGCATCAAACTCTGGGGCAACCAAGCTTCTTAATCAAGGGAAAATTGACACTTCATGTGGGGCTTGTCTTTTGAATTCAAGGTCTTGATCACATAATGGTGTTACCTCCCTAGGTAGGAGTGGTGAATAGAAAACCGTATTAGGTCTTCCCAACCCCTAAAGGGAAAGACAAGTCCCCAGTACATTCTTCAATCAATAGGTGGCATATGAATAATGATGGAACGGATGGGGATAAAGGGGTCTCATAGGTAGATTCCATGGGCCAAGGAATAGCAATAATGAGGAAGTACACACATTGGGTGTACAGATGTGAGGTGGGAGCAATCGTGGTTGTATGAGTTATCCTGGCCTTTACTTTTCCACTCTTCTTTATTTGAATTTTTTTTTCTTGATTTTTCTTTGTATTAGTGTTGAAAGCTCTAGTAAAGGAGATCATGTTATGAATGATGTATAATAGTTATTACCCCATTAAACGCGGGGCGAGTCATTGCTCGTCGGGGGTTGGACATGCATGGGTTCCTTTAATGATGTGAGGGCGCAATCAGTGGCCCTAGGAACCAGTGCGATGACCATAATTATAAGGGGTATAACTCATGCTTGCCTTTTGCATATAATATTTTGCAGTTTATGATTTTCTTTTTCTTATGTTTCTTGCTTGTGGCCATGATATGCTTTTAGTTTTCTTTTAGCTGCATCAAACTCTGGGGCAACGTCTCCAGACTTGACCCAAATATGTGGAAAAAGAGAGGGGGTGTGCTATATCCTATGGACCTAATAGTCATGTGGACTCAAAGCAAGAACATAGTGAATAGGGGTCGTAATGTGCGAAGGTAAGTGACAAATACGGAATGGGAAAATAAGACCATGCTACCAAAATCGAGGTTTCCCAAGTAGGGCCCTTCCCATAGGCCAACAAGGGAGATCCCAAGGGACTAGGATTGAAGATTAACCCACAATTTAAGGTGAGGGAAAAAAACCATTGTCAAGGCCCTTCCTTCTTCCAAGTCACCCAATAAT
This sequence comes from Pinus albicaulis, assembly GCA_034641835.2. NCBI lineage: Eukaryota > Viridiplantae > Streptophyta > Pinopsida > Pinales > Pinaceae > Pinus > Pinus albicaulis. The sequence goes on along the minus strand of CM076573.1, from coordinate 653,136,418 downwards.
CCATGCCAAAATGCCCAAATGAAAAACAAGCATAACCACCCGATTGCATAATGAAAAACATACCTTTTTGGTCGGATCGCCCACTAATCCAGGTGGCAGAGATAAGTGGCACAACACATTGGCTACTAGGTGGCTGTTAGGCGCTGCTAGATGTCAGGTGTGAAAATTCCTTGAAATGCAACAACTAGAAATAATTCTTCTAACTGATAAATTAATTATGCAGTTTATTTTGATTACGACAAAATAACAAATTATTCACACTGCAATTTCTTGACCATAAAAAATACTACGGAAGAAAAAATAGGAACTGAAAAAATGCTAGCACACACACATAAAAAACAAAATTATTTTTGGACAAATGTCCCCGAAAAACCCAATGTGGGAAAACTGGTGCAACAACTGAGAGTTTTATTATTATGCAACAGTGAATTTTGAGTACAATAAATTTGGATGCCCAACTGGCTATCCAATCTGAGAGAAATACTGGTAAAATCACCTGAGCAAATTTACTCTCACCTCCGAGCAATCCCAACTCACCTCTACGCAACTTGTCACACGCTCAACCCGAAACTGATGCTACTCAAGTCGTCCTACCTATCGCTGACTGGGGAAGTGTCTCTCTTGCCTACTAGAAAATCCTCCTGGCCTCTAGAAACTGAAACGACCTCCTCTTCAGCTAAATCGAACTGCCTCTTTGAGGCTCTGCACAGGCCCTGCACTGCCTCCTAGAGAAAATAATTCGGCCTCTTCACTTGCCTCTCCAAAACTGGAAAATCTTCCTTTGGATCACTTTCTTTGCTCCTCTCTAGCCCTACGTCCCCTCTCTGGCTCGAACTCGGTTGCTAGCTAGCTCGAACTTCCCAAGGAACTCGCATTGTTGGCTCTCACTTACTGTGATGTGTGTTTCTCCATCTACCCATCAACCTCTTCTTATAATCTCAAGTTGGGACTCCAACGGCCAATATTAAAACTTAATCGATGGTTGAGATCATCTCCAAGTCGATCCGTGTGATTTTATAGAGAATTCTCACCTTTCTTAATTAATTACTATTAATTAATCAATTTCCCTATGTTAGACTTTGGCAATTTTTAATTATCGATCAATTAATTTAATTGAGTCATCTTTAGGTGGAATTTCCATAAACGATTTATGGGTTTTAGAGAATTAGCCTCCAAAAAGTTTTGAGACTAGAATACCATCCGATGCTACAAAAACTAACACTCCCTCTTAGCGAGGAAGGTGTTCTCCAACTCTATCTCCATAACATCCTCCCATGTTGCTGATGTCTGATAACTGTAGTTGTCTGCTACTGTCCACCAACCACTACGCTAACTATTATTCATATGTCACTGTCTATATTTGAATCATGTTGCATCTGTGTTGTTGCTGACACTGACGCTACAAAAACTAACAATCCCTCTTAGCGAGGAAGGTGTTCTCCAACTCTATCTCCATAACATCCTCCCATGTTGTTTATGTTTGATAACTATAGTTGTTTGCTACTATCCACCAACCACTATACTAACTTTGATTCATCTGTTATTGTCTATATTTGAATCATGTTGCATCTGTGTTTTTGTTGACACTGCACTGTACAACATGTACTACTACAAACTCTAAATCTACACTGCAACCCATCTAACATCCCTCTCATTGTTGTTGCTTCCACTGGAACTATTACAATTGAGAAGCATCCAAAATGCTAAATCAACTGTCTTTGTGCTGCAAGTGTTTCTTCAGTCTTTGAATGCTACTATCCTTTGCAATGTCCACTAAGAAATTTGTGTTTCTACTGAATCTGCACTGAGCCTCTTGCTCTGCTATCAACACTTCTCTACACTCCTTAGCATCTGACTTCCACTAGTCTACAATTGTCACTTTGGAATTTGACTACATCAACTGTCACTAATCCTCTTGCTACTGAATATTGTGGGCCCATGTAGCAAGGGTAATGATTCATGAGGAAACATCATCCAATGCTCACCTTTAAGGACCCTACCGAAATCTCTAAACAACTTTGGGACTCGTTGACCACTCCATCTCAACTACCCTATAGCATTACACTTTTTCACAAAGGGATTCCATCATGTTCGAGCATTCAGATCATTCTGGATTCATCAGTCATCAGTTTATCAGAGTTGTAAACCCATTCTACATGTTTGTAATGGAAATGATCTTAGTAAGACCATAAATGTATGTAACAACCTAGGTAAGCCTATTATTTTGATGACGATTTTCATCCTAGGAGGTTTTTCATCTCAATGATTCATCTGTGTTTCTAAACACAGATGATCGACAAAGTTTTTCCCTCCAGCCTCACCCCAAAGCTAGGTTGGATATTGTCATCAAGATCTTCAGTGAGCCCTGGTGTTCTAATCAATTCTTTGTAAAAGTGAGTTGGGAATAATTTTAGTTAATTGGCTAGATTATTTTATTACAAATCACTTGGTTTACTAAATCATATTGAGTCGCAAAATTGGGTAAAAAATAAGAGTCTATAACGAACGGGTGTTCCCCCTTCATGGGTTAAAATGTAATTATCTTATGTAAATAATATTTTTGCACCGTGGCTAAAATATTAGAGGGTTGTGTTGACCACTAGAGTGGCACCTGATGATAATGCGAAGACCCCATGCCCAATGATGAACCAGAAGACATTTGTACCATGGGATATCATGAGATATCATTAGTTCCATAGAGTCTTTAAACTCTACTTCTACTTCTTATCATTTTCTCTTGTACCTAGATTCCACGCCCTAAGGGAATTGTAATAAGTGATGTTAGTAATGATGAGTTTTGAGTCAGTATTGAGTCAGTAACAGGCCTAGGTAGCCTAGGACCTTGCCAACAAGTGAGTATTACTCTGGGAGGTTTTTTTTATTTGGTTAATTATCATCTCCCTACCAGGAGAGAATAATTAATTGAGTTTTTTTCTCCAATTTTACCCCAAAGCCAGAGTACAGCTTGATAGTGAGGCATTGGGTGAGTCATAGTGTCTAGAGTCAATGTATATTACAATACTAGATCACACAAAAAATTTCGTGGAATTTGGTTAGGTCTAAGTAGTGATTTTTTAATTTTTTAGATTTCCCGCAAGTCGAAAATTGTAATAAAAATTGTAATGGAATTGTAATAAGTGTTGTCTAGAGAAGTTGTATAGGGTATGAGTAATCAAAATTACACTTCTCATGCTCAAATTTATACTATGACACGCTTTGCGGGGTTAAAAATGTGTTTTGAACCCTCAAAACCGACTTTTCCTAAGTTTAGTGGGAAATATGGCAATTAATTAAACTAGAAATTAAATAAATGGAGAAAAATAAATATTCACACATGCTAAATGAGGTGGAAATGAGGTGGAAAATTATGGAGGAGTTAAAGTGAAGTCCCAAGGTGATGTGGACTCCTAAAATCAAGGAAAAGACATGTGCTCAAATAAAATTGAATTTATGACATTAAATGAAAGTTGCTTACTTGGAAATTCGGATTTGTGAAGTTAGTGCATATTTGGGAGGATTTGGGAGAATATTTGGTGGAGATTTTTGTGGGAAATTGTCCTCACATGGGTTACCAACCATATATACATATCATTCCATCATAAAATTCGAATTTGGCACATAAGGGAAGAAGAAAATGATGTCCACTTGCCAAAATTCGAATTTTACACTTGGCATTGGAGCTCCACTTACCAAATTCGAATTTGCTTTGTGATCTCCTCTCTCTCACCACTAGGCATATGGTTCTTCATTGGGATTTGCTTCCAACTTTCTATATAATGGAGCCATGGCTCTCATATTGTAATCATTGTTTACTAGCTATTGCGTTTGCAGAAGCGCTGCTGCTTTGTACAATTTCAGAAATATCAATAGAGTTTGGGGTTTCATTCATGAGATGTTCCTCCTTTTGGTGTGATGAATTATTGATCATTGGTATAATGCCTTTTACTCATGCTTTGATCTAATTTGTTTCCATATGCTCTTGTAGATTTGTTAATGTAGAGCTATCTTACATTGACATTTGATTTAGGAGTATGCTCTAGGTATAGAATGCTCTAGTTGGTTTCAAATAAATCTCTAGAGTTTCTTATCATTGTTTATTGTTAGATCTATATGGAACTAATTCTTGTTTGAAGTTTTGTAGAGGGAACATCTTGTTGAGATCAAAGAATCAAGTGTTGGGTGAAGTCTTTGGAGAGACTAACCCAGTCTTGATGCATTCTCAAAGGAGCTCTCATTTGTTCTTTGAACCTTCATAGTCTTATCTTACAAAGTGGTTTTGCAGGGGTTTTGGGACATAGCTTGTATACAAGCCGAATACTTCTAAATTTGAATATCTTTTAAGACATTATACTTCATTGCTTTCATTTGCTATCTAAGAGCTTGAAAATGACTAAGCAAAGAGGAGAGTTTACTCGAACTCTTTGGCTTAGCCCTTTGTAAATTCCTACATTGTTGTGCAATATTTTGTAATTTTATCTATCTAATATTTGATTGGTTTTGTAGCCCTCTTTTCGAACTTTTTCTTGTGACAGCTTGAGTGGACAACTATAGGAAATTACTAACAAGTTGTTGCAGGACCTTTGAGCTACGAATTTCAAATGAGGAGGATAACTCTTTCTTTGGTTGTGGGAATTGAAGGGGCTTAGCTTCTCTTCTCCTTTGGTAAAGTTTGAATTCTTTCTTTTCTTTTCTTTTTTTCACCGAGGAAAAGTCTATGGTCTCAATATTTGTAAAGACTTTCCTTGGTTTAGAAAAGACCTCATGGTCATTTCATTATTGTAAAATTAATAAATTTCTGTTTTTGTTGTGGGAGCGTGGGTTTTACCCATTGGCATCCCTATCTCTCCATTTCAAAGGAGAGAATTTATAGATGGATTGACTTAGTGGTTTTGACATTTCCATTTTCTTTCACATCACATATGCATGCTCTAATTGGGAAGTAACACAAATCGCATAATCCTTTAATTTCTTAATTTGCAATCTCATTTGCCATCACTTACTTATGTTTTGTGATCTATTTCTCATTTGGATAAGTTTCACAATATACTACAAGTAAAGAAGCATAACACTTTCAATTTATGGCAACTTCAGTTATTGTTCTAACTATGGAACATATTTAATTGAATCATCTCCATCTTTTACATAGCACTTGCAAACCCACTTTCATATCATTTAGGCATTTCACTTTTCATACTAAACTTGCATCTCTAAAATTTACCTCCAACTTAAGTTGGTTGAATAGACGTTTTAGAGACCCTCTACCTCTATGGACTCCTCACTGTAAGATCCAAATATTTGGGTGAGGGTGAGGTCTGAGAATTAAAGTTCAATTATAACCTTGCTTTAGAACTAATTAATAAAATAAACCAAGAGCACTATCTCATCACATTTACTTGTAAAGTTCCCAAATTTTTTGTTATTTTGACGGTTTAAAGATTCGTATGCAAATATTATCTCAAGAAACACTTTGGATGCAAGCATTTTAATTCCTTAAATTTTGCAACAAGTTTAATTCTATGGTACTTTGAAATTTGCTTACTTTTGCAACTTCATTGCATGTTGTCATTTTAATGATCATTATGTTTATATATCTCGTTTCATTGACAAATACCCTTATTTGGTGTTGCAAATTTAATTACATGTTGTGATCTTGGTCTAACATTTGAGTTTTTCTATCATCTCATTTACATTTTCCAAAAGTAGAACATTAAATGTTTCCTTATGAGCAAGATAGTTTCTCATGCTTTGATTCATAAATCTTTTTTTATCTTGAGAGCATTTCTGATATCTTGTGCTAACAGTCTTTTGTTTCCATTTTAGGATTATTGTGTTCTCATCTCTTTGAGCATTTCATTTACTTTTGAGCACATTAGTTGTAAAGGCACTGGTTAAATGGTTTGTCATTATTTCAAAGTTGCTCATAAATGTTCATGAATCTTCAAAAGTAATCCAATCTCACTCTAATATTCTCCTAGAAAACTCACATCTTTAACTTAGTTTTTCTTTAGGGACCACCCCCCATAGCTAACCTAGGAGATAGCTTAAACGAAGAGAGTCGAAAATAGGTGACAGCCCCTTCTCAGAGTTCCTTGCCACCAGCCACACCTTGTGGGGTTAAAGGCTTTTCCCGCTAACTGTAGGTAGGTGTAGGCGGCAAGCAATAACATTTTTTGGCGTCGTTGCGGGGACAAGTCTTCTTGTGCCTGGGAAAACGACTAAATTTTAGTTTTGGCATATTTGAATTTTAGATTTAGATTCTTGGTCAAGTGGCGACTTCACTCAATCCTAGTTTTGCAAGAGTCTCTACTAGGAGAAATTCAAGTGGTATAGTTAGCCCCTCTCTTGATCTTGAAAGGGTTTTTAGAGAGAAGTTAAATAGACTTTCTCATAGTATATCTCTTGCTAGTCTTGGGCTCTGAGGCTATTTCTGACATTCATTTGTTGTTTCAAGAGCAAGTTGAGCCTAACATCATGAATGATTTTTTTTCTCCTTGTAACTTTACTAACATTAATGGCTATCCTCACAATATCCCTAACAAGGCTATTGAAAGGTTGCCTTCTTTTCAAGGTAATAATGCCATTAGCGCTGCATCACATGTAAAGAACTTTAATGTTTGCATCTTTAAGTGGTGTAACATTGCTAACTATGAGGATGTAAAGATGAGGCTTTTCATTCTCTCTTTGGAAGAGGATGCTCTTGATTGGTTCACTGAGCAACCTACTAACTCGTATGATTCTTTACAAGCGATTGTTAATCTTTCATGGGAGAGTATGGAGAGAGAAGAGAGAATAGTCATTTGATCAGTGCCATTAGCACCATGAAGAAGAACGAGAATGAAACCATGGAGGATTTTAACAAGAGATTCAATGAATTGGTTAAAAGCATGCCTACTTCTGTTAAACCTCCTGATGAATTTCTCTTATGTTCCTATCTAGATTCTTTTGGTGTTGACACTGTTTATGAGTTGAGAAGAAAGGAGCCTGCAACTTTGGGTGTGGCTCAAACTGAAGCCTTGAAAATGGAGAGGGCCACAAAGCAATCAGGAAAATTTGAGATTCCTGGTTTCACTAGAGAGCCATTAAAATCGAATGATTCCAAAGGCAAGGCCAGGGAAGAGGCTACCCATGATCCTATTAAGGAATTAACTCAACTCATCAAGAGCATGGAAGCAAACCACACTAAAGAAATGCAAGCCATGCAAAGCAGGTTAGTGGCCATGGAAAGATCGCAAGTGCAAAGATTCCAAGCTAGGCCAAATAATGGATGGAAAAAGAATAAAGGCCCTCAACAAGATTATAGGCCTCCAAGTCCATTGGAATCCACCAACATGGTAGATCAAATTCCCCCATTTTTGTAGGCCATGTAATGAGTTCCATGAAGAAGCCACATGCCCATATGTAAAGAGAATTATGGAAGGTAGCATGTTGGGAGATGAACATGTAGGAACTAGTGGTCAAATAAATATGTTCTCCATGGAAGATCAAATATACACCATTGAAAGAAATCAAGAGATTGAGCATAGTCCTAATAATCTTGGGGTTGGCAATATGATTGCAAATTTTGACAAAGTCACTAAGATTTTTGAGGAAAAGCCTACATCTGGACAAATTCTTGCTATGGCAAAACACACCGGGATGACCTATCAGAGAAGGGATATTCAAGACCGAAATAATCACAAAAATGTTTCTCCTCCTACTTCAGAATTAAATTTTGACTTGGGCAATTCAGTGAATAATGCAAAGGTTTCTTTCCTAGTGAAAGAGTTTTTAAAGGTACCATCTCAAAGGGCCAAGTTACTAAGTGTAATTGAAGTTACTCAAAGGGAAGAAAAGCTTAATAATGAACAAGAAGATGAAGAAATTGTCTTGAAAAGTATGAACTGTTATGTGGGGAACAAAGATCATCTGCCATTTTATGTTTCTTTGATAGTAAATGATCGTCTTTTACACAATTGCATGCTTGATTCAAGGGCTTCATCAAATGTGATGACCAAGAAAGTCATGGAGCAACTGAATTTAAGGGTATATTGTTGTGATAGATGTTCCTAATTCATGGGGAATGCTCCTATCAAGTAAATGGGCATCATATTTAGGTGGTAGCCTTCAAATGGACTTGTCATATGCCACCATCCCCATGCCAGATAATAACTTTGTCATACTTGATCGTGAGTTAGAGAAAATATATCATGTTGAGAATCCAAGGAAACCCAACAATGAGATTATCTATAGATCATGCCAGACAGGAAGTGATGTTGTGTTGACAAATTTTCTTCCCCCCTTAACATAACATATTCAAAACAAAGAGATTAGGCATAGCTCAAAAAGCGAGGGTACTTCAAATCTTCCATCATAGCATTTTAAAGACAAAGCTATAGGATTGACAGTAATTACATCATCATCGCCATCACAACTAACCAAGAGGAAAAGAAAAAAATGAAAAAAAATGATATAAAAAATGAATCACCAATTTTGAGCAGGATCAAACCTCAACGCATCAAAAGTCAGAAAAGGAAAAGGAAGAGGTTTGGTGTATTTGATGTCCATATACAGGTTAACAGTGGGGCAAGTCATAGTCCTAAGATAGTCAGAATTGGACAAGGCACATCAAAGAAAGAGCCTATGGATTTGCGTGTGAGTAGGCAAGTTCTCAAGATGGATTTCCCGAAGACATTTGATGCCATGGGGCATCCTATGTATCATATTCTTAACCCTATCCCTTGTAAATTTTGTTTAAGTAGTTTTATTTCATGAATAAATTGTTATTTATGTTTCCTAGAACAAATTTCCATTTCTATACTTGATTTTATTTGATGTTATTGTGAATGGATACTGCTAATATATATCTTTGGTTGGTGGATGCAGATTCCAGGTTCTTGCACACTATCACTTCATATCTAGCATGCATCCCCATATGGAGCCAAATGTTGATCACTGGGGTGACACTTGATGATAATTAACTCATAAATTAAATAAAGAGAGAAAAATAAATATCCACACATGCTAAATGAGGTGGAAAATTATGGAGGAGTTAAAGTGAAGTCCCAAGGTGATGTGGACCTTTAAAATCAAGGAAAAGACATGTGCTCAAATAAAATTGAATTTTCGGCATTAAATGAGAGTTGCTTACTTGGAAATTCATATTTGTGAAGTTAGTGCATATTTGGGAGGATTTGGGAGAATATTTGGTGGAGATTTTTGTGGGAAATTGTCCCCACATGGGTTACCAACCATATATACATGTCATTCCATCATAAAATTCGAATTTGGCACATAAGGGAAGAAGAAAATGATGTCCACTTGCCAGAATTCGATTTTTACACTTGGCATTGGAGCTCCACTTATCAAATTCGAATTTGCCTTGTGATCTTCTCTCTCTCACCACTTGGCATATGGTTCTTCATTAGGATTTGCTCCCAACTTTATATATAATGGAACCATGTGCTTTCATATTGTAATCATTGTTTACTAGCTATTGTGCTTGCGGAAGCACTGTTGCCTTGTACACTTTCAGAAATATCAATAAAGACTTTGGGGTTTCATTCATGAGGTGTTCTTCATTTTAGTGTGATGAATTGTTGATCATTGGTATAATTCTTTTTACTCATGCTTTGATCTAAGTTGTTTCCATATGCTCTTGTAGATTTGACATTTCATTTAGGAGTATGCTCTAGGTATAGAATGTTCTAGTTGGTTTCAAATAAATCTGTAGAGTTTCTTATCATTGTTTATTGTAAGATTTATATGGAACTAATTCTTGTTTGAAGTTTTGTAGAGGGAACATCTTGTTGGGATCAAAGAATCAAGTTTTGGGTAAAGTCTTTGGAGAAACCAACCCACTCTTGATACATTCTCAAAAGAGTTCTCATTTGTTCTTTGAACCTTCATGGTCTTATCTTAGAAAGTGGTTTTGCAAGGGTTTTGGGACATAGCTTGCATACAAGCCGAATACTTCTAAATTTGAATATATTTTAAAACATTATACTTCATTGCTTTCATTTGCTATCTAAGAGTTTGAAGATGACTAAGCAAAGATGAGAATTTACTCGAACTCTTTGGCTTAACCCTTTGTAAATTGTTGTGCAATATTTTGTAATTTTATCTATCTAATATTTGATTGGTTTTGTAGCCCTCTTTTCGAATTTTTTCTTGTGACAGCTTGAGTGGACAACTACAAGAAATTACTAACAAGTTGTTGCAGGACCTTTGGGCTACAAATTTCAAATGAGGAGGATAACTCTCTTCTTTGGTTGTGGGAATTGAAGGGGCTTAGTTTCTCTTTTCCTTTTGTAAAGTTTGAATTCTTTTTTTTTTTTGTTAAAATTCTCACCAAGGAAAAGTCTATGGTCTCAATATTTGTAAAGACTTTCCTTAGTTTATAAAAGGCCTCATGGTCATTTCATTCTTGTAAAATTAATAAAATTTCTGTTTTTATTGTGGGAGCGTGGATTTTACCCATTGACATCCCTATCTCTCCATTTCAAAGGAGAGAATTTGTAGATGGATTGACTTAGTGGTTTTGACATTTTCGTTTTCTTTCACATCACATATGCATGCTTTGATTGGGAAGTAACACAAATCGCATAGTCCTTTAATTTCTTAATTTGCAATCTCATTTGCCATCACTTACTTATGTTTATTGATCTATTTTTCATTTGGATAAGTTTCACAATATACTACAAGTAAAGAAGCATAACACTTTCAATTTATGGCAACTTGAGTTATTGTTCTAACTATGAAGCATATTTAATTGAATCATCTCCATCTTTTACATAGCACTTGCAAACTCACTTTCATATCATTTAGGCATTTCACTTTTTGTACTAAACTTGCATCTCTAAAATTTACCTCCAACTTAAGTTGGTTGAATAAACGTTTTAGGGACCCTTTTATCTCTATGGACTCCTCACTATGAGATCCAAATATTTGGGCGAGGGTGAAGTTTGAGGATTAGAGTTCAATTATAACCTTGCTTTAAAACTAATTAATAAAATAAATCAAGAGCACTATCTCATCACATTTACTTGCAAAGTTCCCAAATTTTTTGTTATCTTGACATTTTGAAGATTCACATGCAAATATTATCTCAAGAAGCACTTTGGATACAAGCATTTTAATTCCTTAACTTTTGCAACAAGTTTAATTCTATGGTACTTGGAAATTTGCTTACTTTTGCAACTTCATTGCATGTTGTCATTTTAATGATCATTATGCTTATGGATGATTGATACATCTCGTTTCATTGGCAAATACTCTTATTTGGTGTTATAAATTTAATTGCATGTTGTGATCTTGTTCTAACATTTGAGTTTTTTTATCATCTCATTTACATTTTCCAAAAGTAGAATATTAAATGTTTCCTTTTGAGCAAGATAGTTTCTCATGCATAAATCTTTTTATCTTGAGAGAACTTCTGATATCTTGTGCTAACAGTCTTTTGTTTCCATTTCAAGATTATTGTCTTCTCATCTCTTTGAGCATTTATTTTACTTTTGAGCACATTATTTGTAAAGACACTGATTTGTCATTATTTTAAAGTTGCTCATAAATGTTCATGAATCTTCAAAAGTAATCCAATCTCACTCTAATATTCTCCTAGAAAACTCACATCTTTAAATTAGTTTTTCTTTAGGACCACCCCCCATAGCTAACCTATGAGATAGTTTAAACAAAGTCGGGAATAGGTGACAACCCCTTCTCTGAGTTCTTTACCACCAACCACACCTTGTGGGGTTAAAAGCTTTTCCCTCTAACTGTAGGTAGGTGTAGGTGGCAAGCGATAACAGGTTGGAAATAATTATTAATTTTATTAATTAGAGTCAAAGTTAAAGTCTTGGGAAAAGGGTCCTAGAGAAATTAATTTTTGAAGGTCTCCCACTAAGGGAATATTGAAAATTTCAAGAAATTTTGGACCCTTGGACCTTGGTGGTCAAGTCAAAGTCATTTTTTTAAAGAAATTAGCTCAAAATAATTAATTTTGGGCTATTTAAAAATGAATTAAAAGATAAATTCGAAAATTCCTCAAAAATAAATATTTTTGACGGTGGTGATTGAATGATAATCAAATATTTATCAACGGTCAAAATTACTTTGACGGGGATCAAACCAACTAGTCGTTTGGAGAATTTATCTATAAATTAGAGGTCATTTGTTTCACAAAGTATCCAATGTGTGAATCATGTACTAGCTCTCGAAGCTCTATTGTAATTTTTCTGGAATAATAATAATGCAAGTCTTTAGGGTTTTCATTGATGGTGGTATTATTGATGATGGATGGTTTTCACTCTGCTTCAAGGAAATATATATGCTGACTCACTCCCATGTCCCCTTGAAAAATGCTCATTTCACCATGCCTTGCCTCAATTAAAGTCAATCATGAAGATCAAGTCTTAAAAGTCTCATTAGGTCATTAGGGTTTTATTTTTCAAGGTCCAAAATGCATTACTCCATCCAAATAAAGTCAGCAAAGCATATGAGAGTGACTCAAAGATATTTTATCTTCCTCTAAAGAAGATCATCACTTTGTAACTATTCTATTTTTCAAGTTGTAAATATTTCAATGATTTTTATATCAAAATGATATTTTGATATAAAATCAAATATGTAATTTATTTTTCATTTTTTAAATGTAATTTATGTTTCTATATGTAATAAGTTTTTCCCTAGCTTCCAATTCAATCATTCTTTCCAAACTGAAAACAAAGAAAGCCAACCTCCATTAGCTAAATCAACCTGCAAAGCAAAAAGTTAGAAGGTCAAAGAGTATCAGTGCCAAAGTTTGAGAAGAAAAGTGAACATAAGGAAAGTGGGTAATTCAAATTATAAATTTAATCCACTAGATTATAAAGATATGCAAAACCTCAAAGAAAAGCCTATTTGTTTCATTCATCCTTCAACAATCTTCAACAAAGGAGAAATTTCACATTTTCAGTGAGCAAACAAGCAAATTTCTAAGGTCGTTGCGTGTTTGAGACGGTCGCTGCGCGTTTGTCCGAACTTCTCGGACCATTTCGCCTGGACACTGCGCGTTTGAGAGGGGTCATTGCACGTTTGCTTAGAAAGACAAAAAATTGCCTTTTAGCTTCCCACTCCATCAGCAAATGCCAGATCTCTGCATGGGTTTTCTTCAAGGCTCTATTGATCAGTGAGTAAGCCCTAGACATTATCTCAGTGATACATTTTGTGCTCCATAATCATTTGAAGCTTTTTCTAAGGAAGAAACTGTAGTTTTCATTTCAAAACCTAATCCCTAAACTGTTATATATTTCCTATATATTTTTCCATGTCCCTATTCCCTAATCATACCATTCCTACTACCTCTAAATCCTAGGGTTTTCACTAACCTAGGTTCCCATTCATATTTCCATTCCCTCCATTTCCCAAAACACTTCCTTTCACTTCACATTCCCTCCATTTCATTCCATCACCCTAGGGTTTCTACTTCAAATATGGCTGAAGAGAAGAACATAAGTATTAATGAGAAACAAAGACCGAAGAAAAATCCATATAAAAAGGGAGGGAAAGTCATTAGACATGAACCAACAACCACTAGAGAGCTTATGGCATCTCCCCTCACTATGTCATGTTTCAAACATGTAGTCTGTTTTGAATTTTGTGAGAAAGTGAAAAAAATCCAATATCATCCTATGTTGACAATATTGTTCATTTCCAATCTTCATGATAGACAGGTCACTCTTGTCAGGGTTAATTTCACTATGTCCACTAATGTCATTGTTATTATGAGCCATACCTTAAACCAAGATACAAAGATGAAAAAAAGACAAATTTTCCTTTCTCTCATCTCCTTGACAGATATGTCCCCATGATGAAAGTCATCATGAAATACTTCACTTGTGAGGGGAGGTTTTCCTGACTCTATTATTATCATATCAGACTCCTCATGCACTTCACTAGAGTCAGAATGCTTCACATACCCTATTATCTCTCCCGCAGCATTGACAAAATGGCATATATTGCCCAAAAGAGAGATTATGGTCATCAAATGCAGAGTATTTTCCACCACTCCCTCATCAAAATGATAGTTACGTATCAGCTTGATCAATTGAACATTCCATGGGACACCTTCATATCCAATGAGATTTTTACTACCCCACCTAGTCAGCATGACCAGAATTCCCTTTCATCATCTCATCCTCCCACATCTATTCCTCCATCTCAGCCCATTGTTCATGCATCATTACCAAGTCAGCTTCATTCACCTCATTCACCTCATATTGATCCTTCTTCTTCACCTTTCTATAACCCTACATCATCATCACATCATGATTCAGAGTCATCAAGCAGTGAGGAAGATATTGAGGCAGCATGGGCTAGTTTGGCTGAGGTTGAGCCTTTTCCCAAAACTTACTAGAGAGGCTATAGGCATGTGTTTGCTTCACTTGGAGTGAAAGGGGCCATGCCTTCTTCATCAACACACCAAGTGGAAAAAGGTAAGGAAAAGGTAATAGAGCCAAACATTGATGATGAGGAGGGCAAACATGAGACAAAGCATGAATTTCAGTTGATTGACTTAAGTGAAGGAGATGAAGACAAAATCACCAATACAACAATCAAAGGCAAAGAGGCAAAGATTAGTGAATTTGAAACTAATCTTGAGAGGGCCAAGTATGTGATTGACTTCCTTAAGCAAGAAAATCAGCAACTGAAGACCAAGCAGGCCATCAATGAGGTGAAGTGTATCAAAGCACAAAGAGATGCAGAAAAGGATAAAGCCTTGCTTGAGGAAACATTGGAAAGGTTTGGTGAACCTAATGATGAGGAGGATCAGACTCCAAGACAGAGACCAAGGACTAGAGGGTTGAAAAGAGCTCTGGCCCTAGAAAGACAAAGGGAAGTTGAGCTAACAGACCAACTTACCTTAAATGAACAACTTGCCCTAGAAATCAGCAAGGACAGGGAACCATGGCTTGATAGAGCCAATCTACATTTGGAGAAGTTGCTAGAGAAGGCCAACAAGGATAATGACTTGTCGAGGACAAGGGTCAAACTTCATGCACAAAAAGAGAGAATTGCATTGGCCAAGCTCAAAAGAGCCAATGTTAAAATTGAAAATTTGACCAAGAAAAGAGAGAAAGAGAAGTTAGATGTACTTGTTGAGGTGTCACTCCATGCCTCAAGCACTTGATGAGCAAGTACCCTCACTATTTTGACAAAATTTTGCCACACTTTGCACTTTTGTTCATTTATGTGTTTTTGGGTATTTTTGCACACATAAATTTTTCCAAAGGTGCAACAACCCAGACGCTACGCTATTTTTTGGGGCCTCCAAATGACAAATGGCCACAACCAACATGTTCATATTGATGAGGACATCAACCCTAGCAAGTTTCAGAGTTTTTGGAGGAGAACTGGTCCATCAAAAGTGCCAAAAACCATCAAAATTTCATGTTTCTACCTGGTCGCTGCGCGTTTACCAGTCTTGGGAGAATAGGTTTTTGACAGGGAAAATGAGTACCATTTTGAAAACTGGAGGTAGTTTTGGAAAATAGACTCAAATAGTTTCCCAATGAGCTATCATGGAGCTGATTTGGACACCGGGGAGGCACAAAGAACCAACCTTGAATGGAGGTCATTTTTCTGCCTGGACGCTGCGCGTTTGACAAGGAAAATGCATTTTTCACAGTCTTCAGAAATTTTTGAAGTTTCACTCCAGTTTTACTTTTACTTTGGCAAATGAGGAAATTAATTATGTAAATGGTCAAGATGAATGTGAATATCATGTTTTTACTTTTATTTAGGTTAAATACAATAGGTAAGTCAATCAATTGAGATGTAATGAATCAGTGCATTAGAAATAGGATTGAGTCACTTTTCTCATCCTATACTCTAGCTATCAGTTTAGATTTTTGTGTAATATGTCGCTCACCTCATGGATTCGACCCCTATGGATGAGTGGAGGTGGTTTTGAGGTCTATTTAGCTCAGGTCTTCAGAGGAGTCAAAGGTTCGCATCAGTTTGAATGTTAGTGTATTGATCAAGAACCAATTTGGCCTGGCTATTAATGAAAAATTGCAACTATTTCCATGGGATTCATGTGGTATGAATGTTTGACATAGTTTCTTCTTTGTGATCATTTGTATGAATGTTTTATAAGCTCATAAACCTTTTCATGTCTATTATATGTTAAATTTCAAGTTGAACGACATAATACATGTTTTTCATGCTCTGTTTTGGGAAATTTTTCATAATCTATCCATTTTCTTCAGTTTAGGAAGAACTCATCCCCTATGCTCTTCCTAGCTCCTCATCAGTCTTAAACCATCTCACAAAATCACCTTCAAGTGTTGAGCTGTAGGAATTTACAGGGTAAGTTCCTTAGATAAGAACCAAAGGTTACCGCTCACAAACAAATCACAAATCGATCACCAGTATAATCACGTGGTTAAAACCCTCGAAGAGGGAAACAGTCCACGGCTTGAGCCAACACGGCCACTTCAGGAAATTTATTAGTATAAAAGAAAATTTAAATATGTTTCTCTCATAAACGGTTTCCGGACAAATGACCCTCCATGCTCTTTAAACAAAGATCATGGACCAATCAAGTGTTAAGCCACGGATCAAGTGTCGTTAATACTGAGGTGAGAGATATCTGTCGGATCACTACAAATCGTGACCATCGGATTATAAGTTACAAATGTACATGGTAAAGAAACACACTTTACCTAACTCTACACTAGACTAAGTTATTCTTAACTATTTCCTATGTGTCGGAATATCCTAACATCCCCCCTTAAGAACAACTTGAGATAGGATTGAAGGACTTACAAATGTGACACGAAAGGAGCCTATTTCTTATGTGTCGAAATATCCTAACATCCACCCTTAAGAACAAATTGGGATAAGATTGAAGGATTTACAAAAGTGACACAATAGGATAAGGAAGGAGGCATTAGAACCTATCCCCCCTTAATGACAAATTTCCTAAACTCCAAGCATGGATCGAAGTTTGGTAAACTTCGCTTATGTAAGAGCCTTCGTAAAGATATCAACTACTTAATCATTGGTTGGACAGTACTGCACTTCAAGAACACGATCATGAATGAGCTTTCTGATGAAGTGTATGTGGAGTTCAATGTGTTTCATATGCTGATGCTGAACTGGATCTTTACATAGCTGAATGGCACTCTAATTATCACACCAAAGTGTAGTTGGATGCTGCTGATGAAGACCAAATTCAGACAGGATCTAACGAAGCCACATGGCTTCCTTGTTGGCTTCAACTGCACCACGATACTCTACTTCTGCTGAAGAAAGAGAGATGGCACTTTGTTTCTTACAAGACCAAGTAATAAGTCATGAACCAAGAGTGAATACATATCCTGCAGTAGACTTTCGATCATCAAGGTCACCAGCCCAATCAAAATCAGTGAAACCAATCAACAATGGAGATGCTCCTGCACTGTAATGAATCCCGAACTGAATTGTACCTCGAATATATCGAAGCATTCTTTTAGCTTCTTTCCAGTAACTTTCATGGGGTTGGTGCATAAACCAACCAACGAAAAATGAAAGGTGAGGATGGGTATGGGTTAGACACAAAAGTTTACCAACAAGTTGACGGTATAAGGTAGCATCAACTTCAGGAGTAGTACAAGTGACTGAAAGCTTGACTCCAGACTGAAAGGGAGAAGGGGCTGGCTTATAGTCTTCCATGTGAAAGTGGTGTAGAAGATCCTAATCCTCTGTCGACTCGAGAGGAGGATAATGATTGTCTTTGGATTGCAGAACTTGGAGACCAAGGGAAATAATGCAAGTGTCCTAAGTCTGTAATTTCAAACTGATTTTTGAGGCTAGACTTCACATGTTTTATATGGTTTGGATCACTACCAGTAAGGATAAGATCATCAACATCAAGAACAAGGATGGTGAAAGACTTACCCACTTTCTTGGTGTACACGGTGTTGTCAGAATGACACCTATAAAAGCCATTGTCTAATAGAAATCTATCCATTTTGGCATACCAAGCTCGAGGAGCTTGTTTGAGACCATAGAGAGACTTACAAGAAGCTGACAAACAATAGGTCATTTTGGATAAAGCCAAGGGTTGTTATGTGCGATTATCATACTCAAGCTCTCACTTATGAAGCGGATTTAACATCCATTTGATGGAAATCCCATTTAAAGGAAGCAGCAAGGGAAAGAACAAGGCGGATAGAATTCATTTTGGCAACAGGGGAGAAGGTTTCGGTATAGTCAATGACTTCAACTTGTGAAAATCCTTTAGCGACAAGACAAGCTTTATGTCTATCCTCTTTTCAATCTAGTCCATACTTTGTTTTGTAAACCCATCTGCATCTGACAAGTTTTCTTCCTTTTGGAAGAGGAACAAGATCCCAAGTATCATTCGCCAATAACGAACGATATTCTTCATTCATAGCTTCATCCCAAGCTGGATGACCGGAGGCTTCTTCAAAGGTTTCTGGATCAGGATTTTGGAACTTGAGCCAATAAGGAAGAAGCTCTTTTGAACTGAGAACGTGTACGCCGTCGATCGACAGGGTCACCTACAAGAGAACTTGCTGCATCCTAAGTAGAGCGGACCCATCTTGGAAGCAGTGGAGTATAAGGAACAATTTCACGAGGTGGAGGAGGATTGTCGTGTCAACTATTTGTCATCATCGAACTAGAGGAATGCAATTAAAAGTAAGAGAGAGAATGGCATATGCTCGTCGGAGCACCAAGCCAAGGTGGCACACAGCTGAACTGAGGCTCAGGCCAAGCCATTTCATCAAACTTTACATCTTTTCTAATGATTATATTTTTTGGATTTTGGTTGAAGAAGTCTATATCCTTTGACATCTTCAGAATATCCAACAAAAATACATTTTTCACTCTTAGGTTCTAAGGCTTTATGTTTCGCATCTAGAATATGGGCCCAAGCATCACTTCCAAAAACACGAAAGTGACTTACATCTGGTTTGATGGAGCTCCAAGCTTCTTCTGGAGTTATATTCTTTAAAACATTAGTAGGAGTGCGATTTACTATGTAATTTGCACAGTTAATGGCTTCTGCCCAAAAATTGAGACCAAGTCCTTTAGATTGAAGCATACAATTAGCCATTTCTTTTAAGGTGCGATTCTTCTTTTCAGCTACACCATTTTGTTGTGGAGTATATGGAACAGTATGTTGCAATTGAATGCCATGCTCAGTGCGGAAGTTGATAAATTTGTTGTTAACATATTCTCCTCCATTGTCTGATCTTAACTTAAGAATTTGATGTCCAGATTGTTTCTCAACAAAGGCCTTAAAGGCCAAGAACATGTTAAAAACTTCACTCTTGAGTTTTAAGAAGTATACCCAAGTGCGCCTGGAAAAATCATCAATGAAAGTTAAGAATTAATTGCAACTAGAGAAAGAAACAATAGGAAGTGAACCACATAAATCACTGTGCACAAGCTACAAAGGGGCTGAAGCATGCCAAGAGGCACGTTTGTCAAAACTATCCCAATGATGTTTTCTGAGTACACATCCAGAGCAAATACCATCTCGTCAAGATACCATAGGAAAGCTCGTCACCATATTTTCCTTACATAGAGTTTGAAGAGAGCGATAGTTTAAGTGACCAAATCGCTCATGCCAAAGTTTTCTCACATCATCATTATGAGCAACAAAAATAGAGGGAAAACATGATGACCCAAAGTTGTCAAACTTATACAACCTTGTGGAATCATCAGCAATGCCAGTAGCTAAAATATGTTTAAGATCTTTGAGGTCCTTGATTACAACATCATGAGGTGATAATTCTACTATTTTCCCTTCACCTGAATGAGTTATCTGATAAACAGAGAGAAGGTTGCATGACAAGGTAGGAACACACAGTACATCATTAAACTGACCATTATCGCGATGAATGGTTCCAAATCCTACAACAGTAAGAGATCTATCATCACCAACATAAATATGTTTGGTGTTACAGTCATTTAAAGAAGAAAACATGGCTTGATTTTTGGCCATGTGATAAGAAGCTCCAGAATCAATGAGCCACTCATGAGAATGAGAAGAGGAAGATACATTTAATGCATAACCAGATCTTGATGCTTGAAAACCACAAGCAGAAAGTGCCATTCCTGAAGATGAAGGTGAAGAGTGCTCCAAATTGATGTTGAGCTTCTTCATTGTTGCTTCTAAGGCTTCCATCTTCTTAAAACATTTGGACTCTATATGGCCATCACAATTGCAAAAGTTGCAATGTCTATCGGTCTTTTTTCCTTTGTTTTTATATGCCTTATCATTTTGGTGAGTTGCTTTTTCAGTTTGCGGCTGAAATTGCTTAGGACCCTTGTTTCGTTTCGGACCATACTTTTTAGGATACTGCTTCTTGGAATTCTTTTGATATGATTGTTGTTGGGCTACTAAGGCTTTCTTAGAAGCGTTTCCAGAAGTGATAAGACCAAGGTGTAAAATTTTTTCTTGTTCTCTTATCAAAGAATCGCAAAATGAATCAAAAGAGGGATTATTGTAGGTGGTTCCTGAAGAAATGATGGCTTCTCTAGTGGAATGGAAGGCGGAAACAAATACAGGGTTCTGCTTCTTGGGATTCTTTTGATATGATTGTTGTTGGGCTACTAAGGCTTTCTTAGAAGCGTTTCCAGAAGTGATAAGACCAAGGTGTAAAGTTTTTTCTTGTTCTCTTATCAAAGAATCGCAAAAGGAATCAAAAGAGGGATTCTTGTAGGTGATTCCTAAAGAAATGATGGCTTCTCTAGTGGAATGGAAGGCGGAAACAAATACAGAGTATGTAGGGTCAAGCTTAGTAAGAATGCAATAGATGAGGCCACCGTCTTCCTTTTTGACCTTACAACCTTCTAAAAGAATTCTAAGGGTCTTGAATTTGGACAAAAAATCCTCAATAGAGGAGAAATTATTGGGGTCCAAAGTAAGCAACTCATTTTCATGCTGATGGGCCCTGATTTGGTTTTGAATGCCAAAGACGGTATTTAGCTTGTCCAGGGCTTCATGAAGGGGTGTCAATGTCAAGAATATGAAATCGAAGATCTTGAGCAATGAACATTCCTATCAACTCTCGTGCTTGATCTTGTTTATTTTCCCATTTAGCGACTTTATCATCATTAGAAAGTTTAGTTTCTATAAATCCCTTTACTTCTAAGTATATCTATCATGTGAGGTAGCCATTGGAAATAATTGATGTTGTTAAGAATAATCAGTTATGCAGTTTCCATTTTTAAAAAACTGAAGCTGAGAAAAGCTGAAAATCACTGCCCCAATGGAAAGATCTAGAAAAATTAGGCTGATTAAAAAAAAACGGCTCGAAAAACGGCTTCCGGATGAAGAAGTTATGCTTTTTTGAAAAAAAACGAGTTGAATATGCCGAATAGTCACAGGAACGGTTTGAAATTTGGTGATGAAGTTCAACTTTTAAAAAAAATCCCGCCCCTTTAACAAAAACCTTTTACAAAAAGAAGCTTGAGAAAGAGATTTGAACCCAAGACCTATATTCTCGTAAACTAACTCCTCATCAAGTGAGATAGTAAAAGGATTCTGTTATTGTTTGAAAGGAGGAAGGGGTATTTTTTTTTCTCTTCAGTGTGCATGCCTTTTCCTACACAAAAACTGAGCAAAAAAACAAAAAACAAAATGCAAGCCTTCCGGCAGAATGTTAGATTTTCGATTAGCCTAACCGGCAACTATCAAATTTTTCACTATTTCTGATTTCTCGAGATTGCACAAAGACGCAGGGAAAGAGCATACGTAGCAAAAAAAATCCCTTTTCCTGTTTCTGATTTGCCGAGATCGCACGCAGTGCAGAGCAAAAAGAGCATACACAGAGAAGAGGGTATAGATCCGGCAAATAAATAAAACCTAAAAACCGAAAATAAACAGACGAAACTGAAATAAGCAAAACTATTAACAAATATAACTGCAAAACAGATGCTTTATACCTCCAGATCTAAACTGTCATAACTTGGGCAGCCGGAAACCTTTTTGCATGAAACAAAAGGCGTTCCTCACTGTAACAGACGCTCCAGACACAACAGAGCAGTTTTCCAACCCCAAAAATGTTCAGAAATAGTAGATATACAAAACGGCATTTGCATGCAGTCAAGCCGGCTTCGGATTTTGAGCAACAACGGATACGACCCTCAAAATAGCTCTAATACCATGTACAATTTACAGGGTAAGTTCCTTAGATCAAGAACCAAAGGTCACTGCTCACAAACAAATCAGAAATCAGTACACCAATATAATCACGTGGTTAAAACTCTCGAAGAGGGAAACAGTCCACGACTTGAGCCAACACGGCCACTTCAGGAAATTTATTAATATAAAAGAAATGTTACATATGTTTCTCTCATAAACAGTTTTCGAACAAACGACCCTCCATGCTCTTTAAATAGAGATCATGGACCTATCAGGTGTTAAGCCACGGATCAAGTGTCGTTGATACCGAGGAGAGAGATAACCGTCGGATCACTACAAATCGTGACCGTCGGATTATAAGTTACAAATGTACATGGTAAAGAAACACACTTTACCTAACTCTACACTAGACTAAGTTATTCTTAACTATTTCCTATGTGTCGGAATATCCTAACACCTTATACCTACCTTGCCCCATCGAATGGATTGCAATTCCATCTCATTTGCCCTAATCTAGTCCCCTTGACCTAATCCTCATTTAGTGAGCCCAACCCCAAAATCAAAACAAACAAACCCCTGCATTTCATAACTAGCCTAAAACCTTTTTCATCCAATCCTCTTTGCTGTGATTTTTTGTGGAGGGAGCCCTCTCCGACTTGGTAGGGCTATATATCAAGTCAAAAGCTTGGTTTGTGGTTACCTCTGTTGGAATTCCTTCCTCAGCCTTGGGAATCTGATGGAGTGAAAACACTGTTGTTGTGGCTTCCACTGCTCCCTTCTTCTCCCTGCCTCACCTCCAAACTCTGCTGCAGCTCCTTCCCTTCATCTGCAGCCCTCCATTTCCTTTCGGTTGTCTCCTCTCCTCCCTGCCACAGCTCCAAACCCTCTCTTCTCCCTCAGCCTTGCTCCATCCCTGTCCTGGCTTCTCCTAACCCTTTTCTCCCTCACGGCAGCCCTCAAAACCCTCACACTTCCTCCCTGAAACCTCCACACTGCCTCCTATTCCTCCGCAACCTTATCTTACCTCCCTTAACCCTCCTCCATTCCTCCAGGCTCCATTCTCCTCCGCACCTTTCCGCTGCCCTATCTCCCTCACGGCAGCCCCTCAAAACCTTCACACTGCCCTCACCACTCTTCCCTCTTTCCCTTCATCTCAATCACCGTTGGTGAGCACTTATTTTTCTGAATTGATAATTGTTATTTGCAGAGAATTTGGGTAAGATTTGTCTTGCAGGTGTTCCATGTGCTGAAAAGGCCTTGGTTTAAGGTGGTTTTCTTTCTAGCACGGCCTCCTTATTATCTATCTCATTAGAGGTTTCAGGTATATACTTTACAGTGGTATGTCCATGATCTAAAGCTCATACAAATTCACTCAAATAAACTTATAATGGTTGCACAATAAGCACTAAGTGATAAGTCATCTTGATGCCTTTACCTTCCAGCTCCTTGAAATTCTGGAAAATATGATATCCTGATTTCAAAGTCTGATAATGCATCCACAGCAGAAGTAAAAATCTAATTCGGATGTCCTAACAACATTGACAAGTTTCTTATCTTCATTAATTAATCATTAGATAAATTGGGCAAAGTCCTTTTGGCATGCTCATGATTTATTGATGACTGTCATCTATGTTTGGCAAGCATACTAAAGTCTGGTATATGACAGTGGTTTTGGCAATCTAAGGAAACTAACTCATTGAAATTTTGGTGTTGACAAAATGGCCTTGTATTAGGGATTACCCCACTTGCTGGCATGCCAAGTGCTTTAAAAACATAAAGTGATTTGCTGTTGTCCCAAAGGTCTGATTATTGCTTATTGAACATAATTGGAGCAGAAAGGAATTGCATATGTTGTTTACAATTGAATTGCTTCAACAATTGGTAAAATATCTTTAGAATTTTTTTTTGATTATTTTGCCTGAATAGCCTCACTCCCTAAAAAGAACATTCATCTCATGATCTATTTAAGTGAATATACCTAATCTTGGTATCTGTTTTTTCATTGCTAATATATATTGGTGAATGATAACTTTACATTGGCATTCAGGTCAAATAATATCATTGAATGTCTATTAAGCAATTGGAAATTGTGTTTAAAGAATACATCTTGAGCAATTTGTAATCTTGAATCTAGTGATTTGAATGTCTATTAAGCAATTGGCAATTGTGTTTAAGGAATACATCTTCAGCAATTTGTGATCCTGAATTTAGTGATTTGCATATAAGTGTTGTTAATTTTCAAGGAATCTAGCACTGGTATTGACAGCATTGTGTTTTATTATTGCCATTGAAGAGCAAAGTAACCTAAGGGCTTGTTGATTTAGTTGAATATCTCTTAGATGGTTGTTTGGCATCATTTTGCTGATATATCTTGAGGCTTTTTAACTGTAAAGGCATTGAAAATCTTATGCTGATAATTATTGGCTAAGTGTTCGAATGGAAAACATGCTCTATTTATTGTTATTGGCTTATGTTATTGCTATCTTGAGCATATTGATAAATCGTTTATTTCGTTGGGCATATCTTGTTAATTTGGAAAATTCTATCATGGTTAATATTATTCTCAAGCATTTGTTTCCTTGATTCAATCTCAAATAATAATTAACCTTAACTCAAGAATCATACACTCATTTCACCTTGCATATCATCCTAAGCTAGTCATGCATATTAAACTTACCTTTAAGCATAAGCTTGGTTCAAATATTTCTAGGAGAACCTTTCTCATCTGGCTTGAGGGCCCCAGGCAACTCTTCGATAGTTAACACGGTGACCTTGCAGTCATCAGAGCCACAATCTCTATAGCGTCGGAGGCATCGAGTGATAGGAGCACAACAAGAGGTATCATTAATCAAGCCCTTGCTTGCTTCTTGTTGGCCTCCTTCCCACAACTTACCTTGGAGACCAGCTTCAAAATAGTTAAGGGAAAGTAAAATTTAGGGTAAGCATTTAATTAAAATCAACCAAGATTTCTGCATTTCACATAGGTCTTAGGAATTTGTATTTCATTTAGGATAGTAAGGCATTAAAGCAGCAGTTGTCCATCCAGTATTTGGTCTTAAATTTACATAGCAAGAGTGTTGACTCCATAAGGCATTGGTTTCAAATCTATAAATCCAATCAAACCCTCAAAATCTTGCTAAATCAAAACAAGTGCTAGACCACTCAACTGTGTCTCTCGGAATTGTTGGTTCCCAACTTATCCATCTTCATTTCATTTCCATAGGGTCTACCCCTCATAACCTGTTGTTGGGAGACAGCTTAAACGGAGAGGTTGGGGATCAAGATGATGATGATATTTTGGGTAGCATCAGGTGTGCTCTAGCTCCAAAATTTTGTGGAGGGGCTAAGACACACGATGTAATATCTCGGAAGGGAAATAGACAGCAGTACAAGCATACGACAATATAGAAAATGCCAGAAATAGAACATAAAGCACATATAAAAATGCCGGGAATGCTAAACCATTTTATTAATCTGAGAATATAATGGAATACAATGGATAATCAGAATGATAGCACCTATTCTTGCTCAAGGCAAGTGAAGAACTCTCTCAGAAAGACAGGAAATGGCTGCTACAAGAAACTGCGTCCCAGCTGCTAGAAACTGCTGTAAAACTGCTGCTGCTGGAATGGACTGAAACTAGGGGCTGATCCCCTTGCCGGAATGAGCTGAAAATCTGCAGATCACCTGTACTCACCACCTCGGACAAAACCCAGAAACCATATCAAAAACGGTCAGTCTCCGAAAATCACCAAAGAACCCTCCTTAAGGAATTACGTTGCCTCTGCAAGGCTCAGCGCAGATGCCAAATGATAATAGCTGTGACAGTGCCTCAAACTCCTCAGGGAACCTCCTCCTGGCAAAGACTGATCCTCCACACCGGATATCCACTGAAACTCCTGCAGAAAATCCCGCAACGGAACACCTCCAACTAGAACTGCGTCCTCTCTCCCAAAGACTGCGCAGTCACAAGAGAAGCTCAGCTCCTCAGCCAAACAACCAACCAAATCTCCCGCTAAAGACTGAAGGAAAAACCTTGCCCGAGCAGGCACTCAAAGTCCCCCGGGGCTAAGGGTGAGATCTCCGACCAGAGACACTCAACGCACTAAACAGTGCTGCAGACAGGCTAAACAGCCAGCGTACTCAAGAAGACAAAATGTCTAGCTCCAATATCATCAACAACCAGAATGCCAAATGAGATGGCTCTCCCACCTTTTATAACGCTGGTCCTTCTCCAAAACCCTAATGTGGTCTCCCTCTCCTCCACGTGCTCTCATCAAACTGCGCAGAAGCTCCTAGAGGCTACGTGGGCCCCCTTCTCTGCGTGGTGTTGGACCCCCATGGCTCCCCATAAGTTATAACGTTGTGCTACTAGGGAAACACTTTATTTTATTTAAGTGAGTTAGACCCCCTCCTCTCACTTTTTATTTATTAATAAACTATAGTCGGCAAAACTATACAAAATCAAATATTCCAATTAGCTGTGGCTAATTAGGAATATTACAGTCTCCCCCGGAAAAACTTTGCTTGACCTCAAGCAACTGAAGTGATGGATGCTGCAGTATCTTCTCATTCTCCCAAGTGGCATCCTCATCCGGCAAATTCTTCCACCTCACCAAGAATTCCCGGACCGTCCTGCTCCGCCGCTGCCTCTCCCCGGTATCAATAATAGCCTCTGGCTGCAACACCAGATGCCCCTCATCATCCGTGGGTGGTAGCTCATCCGTGACTGTCACCTGCTGTCCCAATGCCTTTTTCAGGCATGATACGTGAAAAATGTTATGAATCTTGCTGCCTTGGGGCAGCTCTAACTCATATGCAACCTGACCAATCCTGCGTATCACCCTGTACGGCCTATAAAAGCGGGGCTTCAGCTTCTCAGCCCCTTTCTGCTAAAGTGACGACTGCCGATATGGCTGTAATCGTAGGTAGACTAAGTCTCCTACCTCAAACTGTCTCTCTATCCGATGTCTATCAGCATACAATTTCTGCTGATTCTGCGCTATGGCCATGTTATCCTTGAGAGCTCGGAGGATGTCCTGACTCTCTTGGATCCAAATCTTGGCTCTCGGAGCCCTGCTAACACCAAACATCACGTCCGCAAAAGATAAAGGATGATACCCATACAAAGCATAGAACGGTGACATACCAATGGTCATGTGATGCGTCATGTTGTAGCAATACTCCCCCAGATGCAGCCACTTCAGCCATGCTCGCTACTGCCCACTGACATAGTTACGCAAGTAGCCTTCCAGCCACTTGTTAACTATCTCCGTCTGTCCATCCGTCTGTGGGTGATAACTAGTGCTCGGTGTCAACTCTGTCCCCACTAGCCGGAAAAGCTCCTGCCAGAATCCGCCCATGAAGCGGCTGTCCCTGT
Organism: Pinus albicaulis; assembly: GCA_034641835.2. Lineage (NCBI taxonomy): Eukaryota > Viridiplantae > Streptophyta > Pinopsida > Pinales > Pinaceae > Pinus > Pinus albicaulis. The sequence continues at coordinate 653,108,921 of CM076573.1, read as the reverse complement.
CATTGATAATGGTCTTAGGTAGACCATGCAGCCTGAAAATTTCCCTGATGAACAACTCGGCCACCTGTGCTGCTGTGTAGTGCGCGGATATGGCGAAAAAATGTGCATACTTCGTCAGTGGATCAACGACGACAAAGATGCAATCCTTGCCCTGCACCATGGGCAACCCTGTGATGAAGTCCATCGATATGCTCTCCCATTTCCCCTCTGGAATGGGAAGAGGTTGCAACAACCCTGCGGGATGGCTCATCTCTCCCTTGTTCCTCTGACAAACATCGCACCCCCTGACATGCTGGAGTACGTCCTCCTTGAGGCCCTTCCATGAGAACCTCTCTCTAATGGCCTTGTAGGTTTTCGTAAACCCCTGATGGCCAGTCAATGGAGAATCATGAGATGCATGGAGTATCTTCTTCTTAAGCTGAGATCCCTCAGTCAAGAAGATTTTGTCCCTATAGTAGATAATCTCATCAACCACCCTGTACCTGTCATCTGCTACCTGTCCATCCAACACCTCACATGCAAACCTGTCCTTGGAGTACTCCACTAACAGTCGAGCCCTCCAATCTGTATCCAAGCTCATAAGTGACAACGTGGCCGATCTACGTGAAAGGGCATCTGTTACCACGTTATTCTTGCCTTTGACGTACTCAATGTCAAAGTCATACGCTTGGATCTTACTGATCCACTTCTGCTGCCTCTCCTGCAACTGCTTCTGCTCCAGAAAGAACTTGAGGCTGTTGTGATCGGATCTCACCCTGAATCTGCTGCCCACTAAATACTGTCGGTATTTGGCCAATGCATGCATAATGGCCAACATCTCCTTGTTGTATATGGAATACAACCTCTCATGCGGAAGGAGCTTCTGGCTCTCAAAAGCTATAGGGTGACCACCCTGCATCAATACTGCACCAATCCCCTCTCCTGACGCATCGCACTCCAAGACAAATGGCTGCGTGAAATCCGGCAATGCAAGCACGGGGCAGCTACTCATCACCTCCTTGAGCCTTTCCAAGGCCCGCTGTGCTGTATCTGACCAACTGAATGCCCCCTTCTTTGTCAAATCTGTGAGGGGTGCAGCGAGCTGTGAGAAACCCTTGACGAACTTCCTGTAGTATGTGCAAATGCCAATGAATCCTCGAAGCTCGGTCACGTTCCTCGGCTCTGGCCAATCTCTGATGGCCCGGATCTTCTCCTCGTGGACTCTCACCCCGTCCACTCCTATGATATGTCCCAAGTACAACATCTCCGTCAACCCAAACTCACATTTGGAGAGCTTGGCATAAAACTGCTGCTCCTCCAAGATGCGTAAGACTGCCTCAATATGTTGGATATGCTCCTCCCATGTCCTGCTATATATGAGTATGTCATCGAAGAAAACCAATACAAACTTTCTCAGATGACTGCGGAAGATATGGTTCATGCACGACTGGAAGGTGGCGGTTGCATTGGTCAACCCGAAAGGCATAACCAAAAACTCGAAGTGCCCATAATGACACCTGAAGGCGGTCTTGGGAATGTCCTGTTCCCTCACGCGAATCTGATGGTACCCAGATCTCAAATCAATCTTTGAGAAGAACCGTGCTCCTCTCAACTCGTCCATCAACTCATCAATCCTAGGAATGGGGTACCTGTTCTTCAGGGTCTTCTTGTTTAGAGCCCTGTAATCAATGCACATCCGCAACGTGCCGTCCTTCTTCTTCACCAACACCACGGAAGAAGCAAAAGGACTCGTGCTCGACCGAATGTGCCCAAGGGCCAGCAACTCCTGAATAGCTCACTCAATCTCATCTCGATAAGCCTTGGGGTGCCTATAGGGTGTGGTGATCACTGCCTGTATACCCTGCTCAAGCTCAATGGTATGCTCAAACCCCCGATCCGGTGGCTGCCTTGGCGGAATATCCCCGAATACTATGGCGTACCTGTCAAGGATGGTCTGTACCTCTGGGTGCACTGCCTGTCCCGTAGTTGCTGCCTCTGATGCTCGCATCTCTACTACCCACTCTATATCTCCCTTACGGAAGGTTGCCTCCATCCGATGAGCCGAAACAGTCTGAGGCGGATATGTGTGCTGTCCTCGAATCTTCTCATGCCTCCCCGTCTTGGGATCATCCCACTCCATCTCTAGGGCCCTTCCAATCCGTTGTGACCTTCCCTAGAGTGATAAGCCATTGAACACCCAGTATCATGTTGGTGTCCGGAATGTCGACCACAAAAAAGTGATCTATCAATGTATAGGTGCCCATCGTCACTGATAACTCGAGAACATATCGAGCACACACCATGGTCTGATCTCCTGGGAACAAAACTGAAAATCCATCTAAGCTCTCAGTCTGTATACCCCTCCGCTCAACCATCTGTGCATCGATGAAGTTGTGGGTTGCCCCACTATCGACCAAAACTGAAACTCGCTGGCCACGCACTGTCCCTCGTACGCGCAGCGTCAAGTACTTGGGGACTCCCCGCAATGCTACTAGGGCTCCTCCAGTAGGTGCAAACGACGCACCACCTGCTGGCGGTGGTGGAGGTGGTAAAGTATCCTGCACTGCATGACAATCTCCTGCCTCCACATCATCCTCCTCATCCTCTTCTCCGCTGCTCTCGGAGAAAACCTCAATGAAATGTGCTTTCCCTGCAGCACATCTATGTCCCGGTGCCCATGGCTCTTGGCAGGTGAAGCACAACCGCTTCTTCTTCAGCTCCCTCCAGGCCTCATCATCAACTTGCGCTCGTCCGGGATTCCCCTTGGGAGGCGGAATCCTCATGTCCTTCCCCTTAGGCTGGAAAGCCTGTCTCTGGGGATAAGGTGTCCGATTCCTGGGTAAGACATCCTGTAAATCTCGGGTCCTGCTGATGGCATCCTGAAGTGTAGCTAGTCTAGTCGACCTGACTAGGCCACGAAGTGGCTCTGCTAATCCCTCCACAAACATGTAGATCATCCGGGCTGCGGATAGATCTGGCACCATCACTGAAACCCTCAAGAAATCTGAAATGTAAGTCTCTGGGCTCCCAGTCTGCTTGAGCCTCGTCAGCTCAACAAAGTGCTGCTTCGGATCCCTCTGGTCAAAACGCTCTACCACCCTCCTGGTAAACTCGGCATATGTCGTCACTGTAGAATGCCCAAGTGTCGTCATCCCATGAAACCACCAGTCCTGGGCCTCACCATCCAAATGTAATGTTGCCACCTTAATGGCCTCTATCTTCGACATCTGATTAAGCTGGAAATAGATGTCCAACTTTTCCACCCAAGACTTTGCCGAACTGTTTGATGAACCATCAAACGTGGGTAAATGAAATCTGCTAGCTGCGCGGTGGTTGTCTCCATCATGATGATGCCGGTGCCCTCTGTGATGATCGCGGGGTCTACCATCACGCTGGAGCTGAACAAAGTCTCTGAACGAGATAGAATCTCTGAACTCCTGCCCGTATGCCCGGTACTCTGCAAAATAGGCGCCCATCTGGCCAGGCTCAGGCTCTGTCTCCTGCTGTGCTCTTGCCCCTGTGTCCTCTCCTAGGAAGGTGGGCATAGTGGATCGCGTGGGTGCATGCGATGCCACAAGGGGGGTAATCTCGCGCTCTGGCATATGGTGGGATGTGCCCGATCCCTCACCAATTTGAAAACCCCTTGGGGTTTCACGCTGCCTAACCTCTATCGCAGAGACCCTCTGCCCCATCGTCTCCATCTGTCTCGACAGATCCTGTACTGTTTTGAGGAGCGTTTCCCTATATCTCCTCGCATCCTCATCATCTGCCATAGGACCCTGCTGCTCTGCGTCCAACACAGGCTGCTCCTGCTCGGTATCTGTCACCGGCTGCTCCTGATCTGTGTCCACCACACGAACACAGTCTCCCTCTCCGTAGGTGTTCTCCAACCTACGCTCAATGTCTCTGTATTTCCTACCTCTGTAACAGATGTAGGGTTTATCCCTCGGTGTCATAGACTGCTAGCTCCACAGGCTGAGCCAGAATTATGCTCTGATACCACTGTAATATCCCAGAAGGGAAATAGACAGCAATACAAGCATACGACAATATAGAAAATGCCAGAAATAGAACATAAAGCACATACTCATAAAAATGTCGGGAATGCTAAGCCATTTTATTAATCTGAGAATATAATGGAATACAATGGATAATCAGAATGATAGCACCTATTCTTGCTCAAGGCAAGTGAAGAACTCTCTCAGAAAGACAGGAAATGGCTGCTACAAGAAACTGCGTCCCAGCTGCTAGAAACTGCCGTAGAACTGCTGCTGCTGGAATGGACTGAAACTAGGGGCTGATCCCCTTGCCGGAATGAGCTGAAAATCTGCAGATCACCTGTACTCACCACCCCGGACAAAACCCAGAAACCATATCAAAAACGGTCAGCCTCCGAAAATCACCAAAGAACCCTCCTCAAGGAATTACGCTGCCTCTGCAAGGCTCAGCGCAGATGGCAAATGATAATAGCTATGACAGTGCCTCCAACTCCTCAGGAAACCTCCTCCTGGCAAAGACTGATCCTCCACTGAAACTCCTGCAGAAAATCCCGCAACGGAACACCTCCAACTAGAACTGCGTCCTCTCTCCCAAAGACTGCGCAGTCACAAGAGAAGCCCAACTCCTCAGCTAAACAACCAACCAAATCTCCCGCTAAATACTGAAGGAAAAACCTTGCCCGAGCAGGCACTCGAAGTCCCTTGGGGCTAAGGGCGAGATCTCCGACCGGAGACACTCAACGCACTAAACAGTGCTGCAGACAAGCTAAATAGCCAGCGTGCTCAAGAAGACAAAATGTCTAGCTCCAATATCATCAACATCAAGAATGCCAAATGAGAAGGCTTTCCCACATTTTATAACGCTGGCCCCTCTCCAAAACCCTAACATGGTCCCCCTCTTCTCCACGTGCTCCTCATCAAACTGCGCAGAAGCTCCTAGAGGCTACGTGGGCCACCTCCTCTGCGTGGTACTGGACCCCCATGGCTCCCCCATAAGTTATAACGTTGTGCTACTAGGGAAACACTTTATTTTATTTAAGTGAGTTAGACCCCCTCCTCTCACTTTTTATTTATTAATAAACTATAGTCGGCAAAACTATACAAAATCGAATATTCCAATTAGTTGTGGCTAATTAGGAATATTACACACGAGATCTCCAAAACGAGTAAGCATTTAATTAAAATCAACCAAGATTTCTGCATTTCACATAGGTCTTAGGAATTTGTATTTCATTTAGGATAGTAAGGCATTAAAGCAGCAGTTGTCCATCCAGTATTTGGTCTTAAATTTACATAGCAAGAGTGTTGACTCCATAAGGCATTGGTTTCAAATCTATAAATCCAATCAAACCCTCAAAATCTTGATAAATCAAAACAAGTGCTAGGCCACTCCACTGTGTCTCTCAGAATTGTTGGTTTCCAACTTATCCGTCTTCATTTCATTTCCATAGGGTCTACCCCCCATAACCTGTTGTTGGGAGACAACTTAAACGGAGAGGTTGGGGATCAAGATGATGATGATATTTTGGGTAGCATCAGGTGTGCTCTAGCTCCAAAATTTTGTGGAGGGGCTAAGACACACGAGATCTTCAAAACGAGTAAGCATTTAATTAAAATCAACCAAGATTTCTGCATTTCACATAGGTCCTAGGAATTTGTATTTCATTTAGGATAGTAAGGCATTAAAGCAGCATTTGTCCATCCAGTGTTTGGTCTTAAATTTACATAGCAAGAGTGTTGACTGCATAAGGCATTGGTTTCAAATCTATAAATCCAATCAAACCCTCAAAATCTTGTTAAATCAAAACAAGTGCTAGGCCACTCAACTGTGTCTCTCGGAATTGTTGGTTCTCAACTTATCCATCTTCATTTCATTTCCATAGGGTCTACCCCCCATAACCTGTTGTTGGGAGACAGCTTAATCGGAGAGGTTGGGGATCAATATGATGATGATATTTTGGGTAGCATCAGGTGTGCTCTAGCTCCAAAATTTTGTGAAGGGGCTAAGACACACGAGATCTCCAAAACACAAAAAGTGTTTGGAGAAATTTCATCTAGTGTTGAAGTTATTCTAACAATTAATTTTTTTAATGAGGACCCTAAGTCTAACTTAGGGAATTATAAAAATTAAAGTGAATTAATTAAACACATGTGATGAAATGTTCTAAGTGATGTGGATCACACAGTCTTTTAATCCGAGCCGTTGATTAGAGATTAGGTCAAGGCCATTGGTTTCCCAACGAGAAAAGTATAAAGGAAAGGCTTGCGGTCAGTTGGAGGACACATACACACAGGTAGAGCACTCAAACTAAGTCGAATTTCTGGGGCAGGGTTTGTTGAGGAATTCGAAGCGAGATTGCAGTGCAGCGAGGGGTAGAGATCGACAACGGATGATCTGATCCAACGCCGAGAATACAGCAGCAGAGAGGTAGTGAGTACTAGATATCGCAGAGCCAACCAAGAGGACGTAGTTTAGCTAGCACCACGCAGAGTACTGCGCAGAGGCTGCGTAAGCCCAGCCAGGGTGACACAAACCTAACCAGCGCAGCACAACACCGGTCGAGGTGACGCAGGCCCAGCCAGGGTAGCGCAACACCATTGAGGGTGACGTTGGCCAGTGAGGGTTGACGCAGAGGCTGCAGAGGTAATGCTTGGGGTTCCAGTGGGCCAGAAAGGGCTCATGATTTGTAAATCCCGATTGAGGATGTGATACAGCCATATTTTCTGTCTTCGAGTGAAAGGTACTAACTGCCGTGTAATTTCTCTATAAGGCCAACCATTTCTGGTGCCCAGAACGTTGTATTCAGATTCTGCATAATAATAAAATCCCCTAGAGCTGTAGCACCAATTTTCCCGCATTGGGTTTTTCGGGGAGATTTGTCCAAAAAATCATGTAATCTTGTCACATGTGCGTATTGTTTAGTAAATGATCTTTAGATGTGTAGGCTGCAGTTGGTGTCTACTTTAATGTTTTTATGAATAATTCAGTTACATAACTTGTTATGAAAATTAAACAAGTAGGCGAAGTAGATCTAGATACTGCAGTAGGGTTTTTGTTTTGAAACTTTCACATGGTATCAGAGCATTGCAGATCAACTTGATCCACCAGCAGAGTGGCTGAAGAATATTGTTGCAGTGAGGGCAGCAAAGATCCAGAAGAGGGCAATGCAGCACCAGGAGGGATGCAACCCAGCCAGGCTAACGCAAAGGACACGAAGAGGTTGATGCAGAGCCATCTGAGTGACACAGAGGCAATGCAAAGCCTTCCAGAGTGACATAGGAGCAGCGCAAGCTGCACAGTCGCTTTGTAGAGGCTGCGCTGAGCCAGTCTACTCACGCAGAGGCCAACTAGAGGGACGCAGTCCATGTGGAGATTGATGTGCAGTTTTCCAAATTCTGGAAGTAGAGCTTCTAATCTTTAGAAGTTGCTGGTGTGGCACAGGTTTTGTCGGTGCAAAACAGTGCTTCACAAAGGTGACAAGAGCGAGAGGAGAAGAGTTGCTCAACAGATTTGCGCCAAACATATTTGAGATTCAATCAAAAGGGTGATCGTAGAGGATGATTCGTTTGTTTTGGTGGAGGGATTTTGGGAGGGAAATTGTTTTGGTGGAGGGATTTTGGGAGGGAAATCAGTTGTCAGAGGGAACAAATACTATAGAGGGTTTCTATTGCCAAGAAACCCAGATCTAGTTTTTTGTTGAGTGTTGCAGCAGGAAGAGGGAGAGGAGTACCTGTTTCAACAGACTTGATCAAAGATGGTTTCTCATGGATTGAGAGATCAGGATAGGTTGGACGATGTGTCCAATTTTTTTATCTAGAGGGCCAAGATCCTGACAATCCTAGATGAGTACGACATCAAGAACCATGTTGAAAATGTCCTAGATGTGCCTACCGATGCAGATCCCCTGAAGAAATTCAACGACAATAAAGTGCGGGCTAAGTTCTTGATCATGGATGGAGTCATGGATCATGTGGTTCCACATATTGCCGGGAAGAACACGGCAAATGAAATGTGGACAACTTTGAACACGATGTATCAGGAAAGCTCCATCCAGAGGAAGATGCTTTTGGAGAATCAGATGTGGTTGTTCCAGACGCAGAAGGGTGTGGAAATCGATCCCTTCCTCTTTATACTTCAGACTATTCGGGACCAACTGATTGCCATGGGTATGACTCTAGATGAAGGGCTCTTGATGAGGATTTCCCTGAATGCAGTCACAGATTAATAGGAAACGTTTGTCCAAAGCATCTTGGGCAGGGTAGCGTTACCATCTTGGGAAAACATGTGGGCAATCCTCCATCAGGAGGAAATCAAGAGATTTTACCAAGAGGAAAAGTAGCACCAGTGGAGTCAAAGTAAAGAAAGAGGAGGAGGATGAAACCCTTGCATCAAAGTGACAGAGGAAGCAAGGGCAGAAGAAGAGGGATCTATCCAAGGTCCAGTGCTTTAATTGTGGCTAACTTGGACATTTCGCCATCAATTGTCCTAAGAAGAAGGACAAGGGATCTTTTGATTCCAAGGTAGCAGCAGCAAAAGGGGACGATGGTAGTGACAATGACGTAGCCATGAGTGCTCATGAACCATGGAAGTGGAGCGATATTGATCTGTAGAGCAGCTACAGATGGGAGGCAGGATGCTTGAGGTGCCCAAACTCTTGGATCACATACAAGCTACGGGAGCCTTAAGACAGTAGCGGGAAGAGTGGAGCAGTGGATGCAGAAGATTATAATGAAGCAGAGGGTAGAGTTGGGACGTTGTAGATGGAGCAATGCAGTGCAGAGGCAAAAGCAGCGTAGGAGCAGCAGCGCAGAGGCTGATGGGACTTCAACAACGCAGAAGGGCATTGCTTCCGCAGTGCAAAGCAACAGCAGCGCAATGGCTTCAGGGATGTTATCACTCCACCAGATCTTCGAAGGTTGAGAAGGAGACCAACAAAGGTAACCACAGGCTACTTTGACCTAGTAGCTAGCCCTACTAGGTAGGAGAGGGCTCTCTCAGTGAGATCACAGCTAAATTGACTGGATAATGAAAATTTTTGGCTAGGTATACTATGTTGAGATTTTGTGTATTTAGGGTAGCATTAGTTGTGCTCTAGATCCCAAATTTTGTGGAGGGACTAGAATACACTTGATCTACAAGACCCATAATTGATTTGGGAAATTTCATCTGGTTTAGGAGATATTAATTTAATTAATTATTTTAATGTATTTCCTAAGTCAAAACTTAGGGAACTTAAATAATTAAAGTGAATTTAATTAAACATGTGATGAAATTGTCTTAAGTCACACAGATCAAGCTTTCTTTTAATCTTAGCAATTCATTCAAGATCTGATCATGGTCGTTGATTTTTCAACGAGAATAGTATAAAGGAAAGGCTTGGGGTCATTTGTAAAGACACATAGAGGCAGAGTACTGAAGCTAAGCTGAGATTCTAGGGCAGGGTTTGCTAAGAATACTCAGAAGTGTTTCAGCTACAGAGAGGGGAATTTAGGCCAAGGGGATGATCTGATCCCGGGGTCCAGAGTAAACAAGAGGCAGAGATCAGCTCAAGGACAGTGCAGAGGAGAAGGGAAGCTGCAGTAGCAAGGACAACGCAGTCCCTCCAAGGACAGCGTGATTTTCAGCAGGAAACCCTCAGAGGGTTACGCAAAGACCTTAACGGACAACATAGAGACTACGTCACCCAGTCTAAGGTAACGCAATCCCTTTCGGAGCAGTGTTGAGGGTTAAAGGGGCTTCAGAGGCTGACGCCAAGGCTTTCAAGGGCAGCACTGAGGTTTCTAGGCCCTAATCTTGGCTGAGTTCTGTAAATCACTTTTGAGGGTGTGGGCCAGTCATTATTTTCGCCCTGGATCAGCCGGTGAGCTGTAGATCTAGTATTTCTCTGTCGGGTTTTCTAGATTTGGAACCCAGGCTTGTTGTATTTATAAAATTCTTAATAATAAAACCCTCCAGCAGCCAGAGACTGATTTTCCCGCATTGGGTTTTTCCAGGGACTATTTGTCCAAAAATAATCGTGTCACTTTGTCTATGTGTGCATGAACTAGTTCTAGATCTGAATTGGTGGAGATCTGTTATGTGTTTTGCTTTGATTTTAACTTGAATTTATTCAGTTCATAACTTGTCTAAGTAGGAGGAGCATTACCAAATTAACAGTAATAATTTCTGCATAAAGTGTAAAGATTCAGAAATTTCCACATGGTATCAGAGCAATTGCAGATCTAGGAGAGTCACCAGCAAGAGACTGAAGGTTCTAGCTGCAGAAAGCAACTCGAAAAGCAATAGAAAAGTAGATCTGAAGGGACATCACAGTTTTTAGAGGCAGATCCACGTAGAGGGAAGGGTGACGCAGTCTAACATTGTCTCTTAGCAAGCCCATGCAATTACTGCGCAGAGGCAGCTCAGAAACAACGCTGGATCAGTTTGAAGCCAACCAGTGTGATTCAAATTTGAATCTGTCAGATCCAGAAAAGATTGCAGAAATTCAGAAGGTGCTGGTGGGGTTAATTTTCTAAAGTTTTTAGATTTTTAGCCTTAGCACAAGTGACAAAGAGCAGGAGGAGATCAACTTCTCAGAAAGTTTCTAGCCAAAGGAAACTTGCAGTTTGATCAGAGGATCAAAGAAGAAGTTGAACCACAATTGATTTGGTAGATTTCCAAGGAGGGAAATCAGTTGTCAGAGGGAGCAGAAGGTACCTGTTTCACCAAGGGCCTTAGATCTATTTCTCTAGCAAAGAGAAGAGGAAGTTCCGACAAATTCTAAGCAGATGGCTCCTCATGGACTGCGTGATTAGGATAGGTTGGATGGCCTCTCCAACTTTTCAGTTTGGAAGGAAAGGATCTTGATAGTGCTTGAGGCATACAATCTTAGAGACCACGCAAAGCAAACTCTAGCCACACCGATCGATCCGGATCTTCTTCGAAAACATAAGGAGGTTGCTGGGCATGCCAAGCAGCTGATTATGGATGAAATCAAGGACCATATTGTACCACAGGTAGCTGAGAAGAAGACAACTAACGAGATGTGGAAAGCCTTGACCTTCCTGTATGAGGGAAAGTCTGTCCAAAGAAATTTTTTGTTGGAGACTCAGATGAGGTCATTCATGATGACGAAGGGAGAAGACATGGAGCATTTTCTCTTCAGATTGCAGTCAATCAGAGATCAGCTAACTGCAACGGGTGCAACAGTGGATGATGATGTGATAGTTAGGATTGCCCTCAATGCAGTCACAGATGTGTGGGAAACCTTTGTCCAAAGTGTCTTGGGCAGAGCGGACCTCCCAGATTGGGACAACTTGTGGTCAATTCCGCAGATTCACCAAGAAGCAACACAACTCTGGTTTGAGCAAAGTGAAGAAGGAAGATGAGGAAGATGCAGCCTTGGCATCGAAGAAAAAGCCAAAGAAGAAGAAGGATCTCTCAAAGATCAATTGTTTCCAGTGGGGTGAAATGGGACATTTCGCCAGCAATTGTCCTGAGAAGAAAAATGACAAGGAAGCATCTTCTTCCAAAGCAAATGTGGCAGATGATGGGTCAGGAGATGATACAACCATGAGTGCTCATGAACCACAGAAGTGGGGTGGCATGGACATGTAGACGAGCTACATGGAAGTAAGGTGGGATCCTTGAGCAGCTTATCTCTTGGATCACATGCGAGCTACAATAGCCTTAAGACAGTAACAGGACAAGTGGAGCAGTGGGTGCATAGATCACGGATGAAGCAGAGGAAGATCTGAAGGTTGGGAGGAGCAGCTCAGAGCAAAGCAGCAGCAACAGCGCAGAAGCTAATCTGACTTCAGCAACACAGAGCAGAGCTATAGCAATGCAGAAAGCTTCAGAGGGACAGCACAGTGCAGCAGCAGCGTGATAGATTTCAGCACAAGGAACTAATGTCACTGCAGTAGTGTAGAGGGAGTCTGATTACACAGGAAGAGCTATAGATGTGCATCGTTCTTTACATGTCATCACAGATCTGTAGCTGATGGAGCTTCAGTGATGAGGATGCAGCCCATTAAATTTGTTTGTAAAAGATTGGGCGGGAGATTCAGTTGTTTCTCTCAACAACAGAAGTTGCAGTGTAGCGGATCAGCAGTGGCAGTGTTATGAGCAGCACAGATGTAGCTTATTGAGAGGGAGTTGTAGTACAGAGGTTGCAGTGGCAGTGGCAGAGTCATGGGCAGCAATACAGAATGGCAGCAGCAATGCAGAGTTGAGTGGTAACAGGCCAAGCTTCAGCAACACAGAACCAGTGCCCAAAATCATGTAATGCATAGTGTGATGTACTGCTAGAGCACACCCTTGATGCGAAGAGGGAGTGTTGAGATTTTGTGTATTTGGGGTAGCATCAGTTGTGCTCTAGCTCCCAAATTTTGTGGAGGGACTAGAGTACACTTGATCTACAAGACCCAAAAATTGATTTGAGAAATTTCATCTAATTTAGGAGATATTAAATTAATTAATTATTTTAATGTATTTCCTAAGTTAAAACTTAGGGAACTTAAATAATTAAAGTGAATTTAATTAAACATGTGATGAAATTGTCTTAAGTCACGCGGATCAAGCTTTCTTTTAATCTTAGCCATTGATTCAAGATCTGATCATGGTCGTTGATTTGTTAACGAGAAAAGTATAAAGGAAAGGCTTGGGGTCATTTGTAAAGACACATAGAGGCAAAGCATTGAAGCTAAGCTGAGATTCTAGGGTAGGGTTTGCTAAGAATACTCAGAAGTGTTTCAGCTGCAGAGAGGGGAATTTAGGCCAAGGGGATGATCTAATCCCGGGGTCTAGAATACACAAAAGGCAGAGATCAGTTCAAGGATAACGCAGAGGAGAAGGGAAGCTGCAGTAGCAAGCACAACGCAGTCCCTCCAAGGACATCGTGATTTTCAGAAGGAAACCCTCAGAGGGTTACGCAGAGACCCTAAGGGGCAGCATAGAGACTGCGTCACCCTCTAGTGTAATGCAATCCCTTCCAGAGCAGTGCTGAGGGTTAGAGGGGCTTCAGAGGCTGATGTAGAGGCTTTCAGGGGCAGCGCTGCGGTTTCTAGGCCCTAATCTTGGCTAAGTTCTATAAATCCCGTTTGAGGGTGTGGATCAATCATTATTTTGGCCCTAGTTCAACTAGTGAGTTGTAGATCTAGTATTTCTCTGTCGGGTTTTCCAGATTTGGAACCCAAGCTTGTTGTATTCAGAAAATTCTTAATAATAAAACCCTCCAGCAGCGAGAGACCAGTTTTCTCGCATTGGATTTTTCCAAGGACTATTTGTCCTTAAATAACTGTCACTTTGTCTATGTGTGCATGAACTTGTTCTAGATCTGAATTGGTGGAGATCTTTTATGTGTTTTTCTTCGATTTTAACTTAAATTTATTCAGTTAATAACTTGTTTAAGTAGGAGGAGCATTACCAGATTAACAGTAATAATTTCTGCATAAAGTTTAAAGATTCAGAAATTTCCACATAGTAGGCTCTAGGGTTTGATTGATTTCGATTTGGTGCTAGATGGTAAATTAGGTCTAGGAAGAACTAGGTTAGGGCACTGAGGATCAAAATCGCAGATATCTGATGGGGCAAGGTAGGCACACACTTTAGCACTTTCAGGTATCTTGATTAGTGTGATTAGACTGGTAGGGTTTCAAAAAGAGCATGGAAATCATGAATTCTTTTCTATCAGAAGAAAATCAAACACAACTATGATAACTCCTCCAAAACAGAGCATCAAATAATGAATTCTTCTTATCTAACTTAGGAATCAATCACATTGAGAGATGGACATGAAAATGGAAAGCATAATACATTCAAACATATGAAAACATAAGAGGTAACACTGCTAAAACACATACCACATGAATCCCACAAAAATAGCTCCAACTCTGACTATTAGTTCCTGCCAAAATGACCGAATACGCTAGTGCTCAAAGATCAATTACACAACATCCAACCCTTGCAATCACAAAGGAAATGAAATATATAGACCAAAACAAACTTCTCCCACTCTCAGGGGTCGAATCCATGACTTGTGGAGTTGTTCCCCAAAGTCCTCAGTTGAAATCCTAATGACTAGGGAGGTCAACAAACTCATCCCTATCCTTGATGAAGCTGATTCACTTGACCCAAAATTACATTTTTACTTGATGTATCTACCTCTAGTAACTACAAAAGACATAATTATATTTAATTTTTACATTTACATCAGTAAAACTCCTTGGAATCCATCAATCAACTGAGAAAAGTGAAATTTCTGAAGGAAACAGGAGACTGGAAAAAGCGTAAGCATGTATGGAAAAAGCCTAGCGTGAAGCTTTGAAATGACTTTTGATTGCCTTGCTTAAGTCCAAATTGAGCCCAAGATAGCTCATGGGAAAGCTCTTCCTATCTAGTTGTCAAAATTGTCCTCAAGCATTGAAAATGATGGAGCTAAGCTCTTCAAAAATGAAATCTTCCAAGAATGGTCAAAAAGCACAGCGTGGCGCTGAAAATAATGGCAGACAGGTGTTTTTTAGGTGGTTTTTGGGCTTTTCCACCTATCAAAAGCTAATATTTTGTAGTGACAGTAGTCAAAATGTGATGTAGAGGTCATTCTCTATCCAACCATGCAAAGTTTTCTTCATTTAGAGGCTCCCAAAAAAAATCACAGCGTGGCCCACACTGCACTTTTTGCACACTGACTATGCAAAAAGTTTGTAAAATTTGACCAAAATGCCCAAAATGTCAAAAACTTGCCCAAAAACTCTCAAAATTGTTGAAGGAGGTCCTGATGAAGTACTTCAAGCTACCAAGGAGGCATCAACAAGCAAGTCAAGTTTACCCTTCTCTTTTTGACTGATTAGGGTTTCCTTGAGCTTATCTCTGTTGAGATTTTGTATTGTTGGTGTAGCATCGGATGTGCTCTAGCCCTGAAATTTTGTGGAGCGGCTAGGACACACTTGACTCCAAAACCCAAAAAGTGTTTTGAGAAATTTAAGGTTGTGTTCAAGTTATTCAAATAATTAATTATTTTAATGGATTTCCTAAGTCTAAACTTAGGAAAATTAAATAATTAAATTGAATTAATTAACACATGCGCTGAAATGTTCTAAAAGACATGGATCAAGCAGTCTTTTAATCTCAGCCGTTGATGAATGTTTCAATCTCGGCCGTTGAAGGGTTTAACGAAAAAGTATAAGAGAAAGGCTTGAGGGTCAGTTAGAGGGAGACACACAGTGCCAGAGCTGAGAAATAGATCTAGAATTCTAGGGCAGGGTTTGCTAAGAATTTTCGGAGGAATTCTCTGCAGCGAGGGGTAGTATTGGCTGAGGGGATGATCTGATCCCGGAGCCAAGAGTCAGTAAGAGGTAGAGGGGCAGCAACAAGGACAACGCTGAGAAGTAGAGCAACAACTACGTAGGTGCTGCACAGTAGCTACGCAGGATAATGCAGAAGCTCCAAAGGGCTTCAAAAATTACACAAAGGGTCTTCACGGGCAACATAAGGCCTGCATCATCCTCTCAGGGGTTACGTAGTCCCTCTCTGGGCAGTGCAGTGGTACTCTGATGCTAGCAAGGCTAACACTGGGGCTTCAGGGGCAGTGCCAAGGTTTCTAGGGCCAGATTCGGGCTGAGTCTTGTAAATCCCATTTGAGGATGTAGATCAATCAGATATTTGGTACTAGAACATCAGGTTAGCTGCAGATTTCTTTTATTCTATGTCAGGTTTTCCAGATCTAGAACCCAGATTTATTGTACTCAGAATCTACTTAATAAAATAAACCCTCATATTTGTTGCACTGGTTTTGCCACTTTGGGTTTTTCTGGGGACTTATGTCCAAAAATTCATGTGTCACTTTGTTGGATGAGCATATTATTCAATAAATGATTTGCATGTGTAGACTGTAGTTGTGTTTATTTCCGCATTTTCTAAATCTAATTTCTGAAAATAACTTGTAATATTTTAAATCAAGTAGGAGAAATAAACCATGATACTGCAGTAGAATTTTCACATGGTATCAGAGCGATAGCAGACCAAGCTAAATCTCCATCAATCAGCTGAAGAAACATTTTTCTGCAGGGTAGCAAAAGAAGCAGTAGATCCGGAAAGGGCATCTTGTCAGTAGGAGAACGCAGATCCAAGAAAGGACAGCTCTGAAGTTGCAGAACGCCATCAGGCTTACGTAGACCCTTCCTAGGGAAGCGTAAGGACTGCATCACCCAGTCTGGGGTTACACAGTCCACTTCTGAGCAGCGCTGAGGCTGTACTGGGCCAGTTAGTGAGACGCAGTCTAGTCATTTCCTCTGTTGTAGAAAAGTTTTTCCAAAATCTGGAAGTAGTGCTGGTGTGATGAAGATTCTGCAGGTGCAAAATTGTGCCTAGCTAAGTCAACAAAGGCGGGAGGAAGACAATTACTTAGCAGATCTGAGCCAAACAGATCTGAAATTCGATCAAAAGGATCAGAGAGTGTTGTCTGATTGCGTAATATTCCCAATTAGCTATGGCTAATTGGAAATATTAATTTTGATCAATTTTGCCTTATATAATTAAAATATAAATAAAGTGGGAGTGTGACTCACTTAAGATAAAGTACATTCCTTAAAGTCCCCTAGGAAATACAACGTATGGTCAAGGTGGGCCAAGGGGGGCCAAGAGACAACGTAAGGAGGGGGACACACTTGGACAGCGTGGGCCCAGCCAGTGCAGATGAGTTGGCAGCGTGGGCCAAAGAGGGGCAGCGTAGCATGGTGGGGCCAAGGAGAGAGGGAGGCTCACCCAAGATAAATAGAGGAGAGGCTACCTCATTTCTCTCATTGTTGATTATGCATTTTGGAGATTGTCTCTAGACATTGAGCACGCTTGCTGTTTAGCTAGCCTGCACGTACTGCTCAGTACACCGGGTGTCTCCGTGCGGAGATCCCAACCACAGCCTCGGGAGACTTCGAGTGCTTGCTCGGGTGAGGAGTCCTACTGTATTTTGCAGGGGAGATTAGAGCTTTAGTCATTGAGGAGCATTCCTTGAGAGGGATAGCGCAATCTTGCAAAGGGAGGATGCAGTTCTAGTTGGGGAGAGTTCCGAATTGAGGTGGTTTGGGTGGATTCAGACGGGAGGATTAGGGAAGGGATCAACCCTTACCTATTGGAGACATTTTGCAAAGGGAGAGGCCATATTTTGCAGTGTTGCCTTCAGGGTCAGCGTTTTCCCTTGAGGGATAGCGTAGTGCCTCAAAGGAGGTATTTTCCGGGGTCAGCCATTCTCGAAGAGCTCTCTGGGCTTTTCTGGGTATTGGGAGAGGAGGCCATTCCCAGAGTTTCAGCATTTTCCGAGTTGGGGAACAACCCCAAAGAGTCATTCCATTCCAGCAGTTGCAGCAACACGACAACATTTTCCAGTAGCTTGGAGATTATGCAGTTGATAGAGGGAGCATCCATTCCATACATTGTTTTAAGAGTATTTCTACACTTGCCCTGAGCAAGTCGAGGTGCTATCACTCTGATCAGCTTTGAACTTTCCTTATTTCTCAGTATTAATAAAATGGCTCCGCGTTCTTCATACTGTGTATTTTGTCTCGTGATTTATCTTTAGTTGCTGTGTACCTTGTTTATGTGCTTTATATTACTGTTTATTTCCCTTCGGGATATTACAGTGGTATCAGAGCTCATAGACCCGACTCAGCCTGTGGAGCAAAGTTGTCTATGACACCAGGCGAGAAGCCGTATATCTGCTATAGGGGTAGGAAGTACCGTGACCGAGAGCGTAGGTTGCAGATCACCTACGGAGAGGGGGATTGCACTTCGGTAGTGGATGCAGAGCAGGAGGAACCGATGGCAGAGGAAAAAGACACTGCGAAGGAGTTTGCGGAAATACTCATCAAGTTAGTACAGGATCTGTCTAGGCAGATCGAGGAGATGGGGCAAAGAATCACCGTAGCAGAATCTAGACAGCGCGAAACCCTGGGGGGGTTTCCACATTGGAGAGGGATCGGGTACGTCCCATCATTTGCAGGGGCACTACGCAGCACAGCATGTGGCATCTCATACACCCCCATGTTCCACGATGCCCACTTTCCTGGCAGTAGATACAGGGGTGGGAGTGCAGCAGGAGCAGGAGCCAGCCCACATGGGTGACTACTTTGCTGAGTACCAGGCCTATGGACAGAAGTTCAGAGATACGCTCACATTTCACGATTTTGTCTTGCTCAAGCGGGACAGTAGACCCCGCCATCAGCACAGGGGGAACAGACATTATCAAGACGGAGATCTGCATCGTACTGTGGGCAGGTTTCACTTGCCAACTTTTGATGGTTTGGCAAAGGCATGGGTAGAGAAGCTGGATATATATTTCCGGCTCAACCAGATGGCAGAGACGGAGGCCATCAAGGTGGCAGCGCTGCACCTAGATGGCAAGGCCCAATATTGGTGGTTCCATGGGATGGTTACGCTCGGGAATTCGACAGTGACCAATATTGGTGGTTCCATGGGATGGTTACGCTCGGGAATTCGACAGTGACCGCTTATGCCGAGTTCACCCGGAGGTTGATAGAGAGGTTTGACCAGAAGGATCCGGAGGAGCATTTTGTTGAGCTGACGAAGCTCAAGCAGACCGGGAGTCCAGACACATACATCTAAGATTTCTTGAGACTCTCAGTGATGGTGCCAGATTTATCAGCAGCACGAATGATATACATGTTTATTAATGGGTTAGCAAAGCCCCTTCGGGGATTGGTCCGGTCCACTAGGCCAACCACACTTCAGAATGCAGTTGACAGGACTAGAGATTTACAAGATGCTTTACCCCGAACCAGAGCACCTTACCCTCAAAGGACGACATTCCAGCCCAAGGGGAGGGACGTGAGGGCTCCGCCTCTAAAGGAGACCCAGAGCAGAGGACCGATAGATGATGAGACCAGGAGGGATCTGAGGAGGAAGAGATTGTGTTTCACCTGCCAGGAGCCATGGGCACCATGACACCATTGTGCCGCAGGTAAGGCACATTATATTGAGGTCTTCTCCGAGAGCAGTGGAGAAGAGGATGAGTACGATGACATAGGTGCAGGGGGGAGCCATGCAGCGCAGAGGGAGGATCATTTGCTACCCCCACCACCAAGAGCAGGGAGGATCATTCGCCCCTACTGGAGGAGCCCTTGCAGCCTTGCGAGGAGTTCCCAAGTATTTGACACTATGTGTCCGAGGTACGGTGCGAGGGCAACAAGTGTTAATACTAGTAGACAGTGGGGCAACCCACAACTTCATTGATGTACAGATGGTAGAGCAGAGAGGCATTTCGACAGAAAGTTTTGACGGGTTTTCAGTGTTGGTCCTAGGGGACCAAACCATGTAGTGTGCCAGGTACGTCCCGGCATTGGCAGTGATGATGGGCACTTACACACTGACCAATCACTTCTTCATGGTGAACATTCCGGACACCAACGTGATATTGGGAGTGCAGTGGCTGCTCACGTTGGGCAAGGTCACCATGGACTGGGAGGCCTTGGAGGTGGAGTGGCATGATAAGAAGACAGGGAAGCACGAGAAGATACGGGGCATGCATATGTATCCACCTCAGACAGTCTCAGCTCACCGGATGGAGGCAGACTTCAGGAAGGGGGATATAGAGTGGGCAGTGGAGCTGCATGCTTCAGAGGCAGGTTCTACGGGGCAGACCGTACACCCAGAGGTGCAGACCATCCTTGACAGGTATGCTACGGTGTTTGGGGAGATACCGCCAGGACAGCCACTGGATCGGGGATTTCAGCACACTATTTAGTTGGAGCAGGGCATACAGGCTGTCATCACCACAACCTATAGGCACCCCAAGGCCTATCGAGACGAG
This sequence comes from Pinus albicaulis, assembly GCA_034641835.2. Taxonomy (NCBI): domain Eukaryota; kingdom Viridiplantae; phylum Streptophyta; class Pinopsida; order Pinales; family Pinaceae; genus Pinus; species Pinus albicaulis. The sequence goes on along the minus strand of CM076573.1, from coordinate 653,089,144 downwards.
ATCGAGCGGGTTATCCAGGAGTTGCTAGCTCTTGGACACATTCTGCCTAGCACTAGTCCTTTCGCTTCTTTAGTTGTTCTGGTGAAGAAGGACGACAAATTGAGGATGTGCATTGACTACAGGGCCCTGAACAAGAAGACGAAGAAGAACAGGTACCCTATCCCACGGATTAACGAGCTGATGGATGAGTTGAGAGGAGCATAGTTCTTCTCGAAGATTGACTTGAGATCCGAGTACCACCAGATTCGCGTGAGGGAGAAGGACATTCCCAAGACCACTTTCAGATGTCACTATGGCCATTTCGAGTTTTTGGTGATGCCCTTCGGGCTAACCAATGCACCGGCCACCTTCCAGTTGTGCATGAACCACATTTTCTGTAGTCATCTGAGGAAGTGTGTGTTGGTATTCTTTGACAACATATTGATATACAATAGGACCTGGGAGGAGCATCTTCAGCATATAGAGGCAGTATTGCGTATTTTGGAGGAGCAGCAGTTCTATGCTAAGCTCTCCAAGTGCAAATTCGGGTTGACTGAGATGTTCTATTTGGGGCACATCATTGGAGTGGACGGAGTGAGGGTCCACGAGGAGAAGATCAGGGCCATCAGGGATTGGCCAGAGCCGAAGAACGTGACGGAACTCCGAGGGTCTCTGGGTATCTGCACCTACTACCGGAAGTTCGTCAAGGGATTTTCCCAACTTGCTGCACCCCTTACAAATCTGACCAAAAAGGGGGCATTCAGTTGGACGGATGCAGCACAAAGGGCTTTTGATAGGCTCAAGGAGGTGATGAGTAGCTGTCCGGTGTTAGCATTGCCAGACTTCACGCAGCCCTTTGTTTTGGAGTGTGACGCGTCGGGAGAGGGGATAGGCGCGGTTTTGATGCAGGAAGGCCACCCCATAGCTTTTGAGAGCCGGAAGCTCTTACCACATGAGCGGTTGTATGCCATATACAACAAGGAGATGTTGGCCATCATGCATGCCTTGGCCAAATTCCAACAGTACCTGGTGGGCAACAGGTTCAGGGTGAGGACAGACCACAACAGCCTCAGGTTTTTCTTAGAGCAGAAGCAGTTGCAGGAGAGGCATCAGAAGTGGGTCAGTAAGATCCAAGCTTATGATTTTGACATTGAGTATGTCAAAGGGAAGAACAACGTAGTAGCTGATGCGCTCTCACGCAGACCAGCCGTGTTGTCCCTGATGAGCATAGACACGGATTGGAGGGCTCGATTGTTGGTAGAGTACTCCAAGGACCGTTTTGCCTGTGAGATCTTGGATGGGCAGGTGACGGATGATAGGTACAGGGTGATGGATGAGATCATCTATTACAGGGACAGGATCTTCTTGACTGAGGGTTCTCAGCTCAAGAAGAAGATATTGCAGGCTTCTCATGATTCACCACTATCAGGCCATCAGGGGTTCACAAAACCTCCAGGGCCATCAGAGAGAGGTTCTCTTGGAAGGGCCTCAAGGAGTACGTACTCAGGCATGTCAGGGAGTGCGAGGTTTTCCAGCACAACAAAGGGGAGATGGACCACCCGGCAGGTTTATTGCAGCCCCTTCCCATACCAGAGGGGAAATGGGAAAGCATTTTGATGGACTTCATCACAGGGTTGCCCACAGTGCAGGGCAAGGATTGCATATTCGTAGTCGTTGATCGACTGACGAAGTATGCTCACTTCTTTGCTATATCCGCACATTACACAGCAGCACAGGTGGTGGAGCTATTCTTTCGGGACATTTTCAGGTTGCATGGTCTCCCAAAGACCATCGTCAGTGACAGGGACAGCCGCTTCATGGGTGGATTTTGGCAGGAGCTCTTTCGCTTGGTGGGCACAGAGTTGACACCAAGCACTAGCTACCATCCTCAGACGGACGGACGGACAGACCGAGATAGTGAACAAGTGGCCGGAGGGCTACTTGCGCAACTATGTCAATGGGCAGCAGCGAGCCTGGTTGAAGTGGCTACACTTAGGGGAGTACTGCTACAACAACACTCATCACATGTCTATCGGTATGTCTCCATTTTATGCATTGTATGAATATCATGCTTTATCTTTTGTTGACATGATGTTTGGTGCCAGCTAGGCTCCTAGAGCAAGGGATTGGATCCAAGAGAGTTAGGACATCCTCCGAGCTCTCAAGGACAACATGGCTACAGCACAGAACCAACAGAAGCTGTACGCAAACAGGGGCTGGGTAGAGAGGCATTTTGAGGTAGGGGATTTGGTCTACCTTCGCTTACAGCCGTACCGGCAGTCCACGCTGAAGCAAAAGGGGGCTGAGAAGCTCAAGCCACGCTTCTATGGTCCATACAGGGTGACACGCAGAGTAGGGTAGGTTTCTTATGAGCTAGAGCTGCCCCAGGGCAGCAAGATTCATAATATTTTTCACGTATCATGCCTGAAGAAGGCACTAGGACAGCAGGTGACAGTGACAGAGGAGCTTCCACCTACAGATGATGAGGGGCACTTGGTCTTGCAGCCGGAGGCCATTATTGACACCAGAGAGAGACAGCTGAGGAGCAAGACAGTCCGAGAATTCCTAGTGAGGTGGAGGAATTTGCCAAATGAGGATGCCACTTGGGAGGGTGAGCAGATTATACAGCATCCATCATTACAGTTGCTTGAGGACAAGCAACATTTTGCCGGGGGGGATTGTAATATTCCCAATTAGCTATGGTTAATTGGAAATATTAATTTTGATCAAATTTTCCTTATATAATTAAAATATAAATAAAGTGGGAATGTGACTCACTTAAGATAAAGTACACTCCTGAAAGTCCCCTAGGAAATACAACGTATGGTCAAGGTGGGCCAAGAGACAACGTAGGGAGGGGGACACACTTGGATAGCATGGGCCCAACCAGTGCAGATGAGTTGGCAGCGTGGGCCAAAGAGGGACAGCATAGCATGGTGGGGCCAAGGAGAGAGGGGGGCTCACCCAAGATAAATAGAGGAGAGGCTACCTCATTTCTCTCATTGTTGATTATGCATTTTGGAGATTGTCTCTAGACATTAAGCACGCTTGCAGTTTAGCTAGTCTGCACGTACTGTTCAGTACACCGGGTGTCTCCGTGCGGAGATCCCAATCTCAGCCCCGGGAGACTTCGAGTGCTTGCTCGGGTGAGGATTCCTACCGTATTTTGCAGGGGATAGCTTCAGTCATTGAGGAGCATTCCTTGAGAGGGACAGCGCAGTCTTGTAGAGGGAGGACGCAGTTCTAGTTGGGGAAAGTTCTAGATTGAGGTGATTTGGGTGGATTCAGACCGGAGGATTAGGGAAGGGATCAACCCTTACCGATTGGAGACATTTTGCAGAGGGAGAGGCCATATTTTGCAGTGTTGCCTTTAGGGTCAGCGTTTTCCCTTAAGGAATAGCGTAGTGCCTCAAAGGAGGTATTTTCTGGGGTCAGCCATTCTCGAAGAGCTCTCTGGGCTTTTCTGGGTATTGGGAGAGGAGGGCATTCCCAAAGTTTCAGCATTTTCCGAGTTGGGGAACAGCCCCAAAGACTCATTCCATTCCAGCAGTTGCAGCAGCACGACAGCATTTTCCAGCAGCTTGGAGATTACGCAGTTGATAGAGGGAGCAGCCATTCCATACATTGTTCTGAGAGTATTTCTACACTTGCCCTGAGCAAGTCGAGGTGCTATCACTCTGATCACCTTTGTACTTTCCTTATTTCTCAGTATTAATAAAATGGTTTAGCATTCTCCATATTGTGTATTTTGTCTCGTGATTTATCTTTAGTTGATGTGTACCTTGTTTGTGTGCTTTATATTACTGTTTATTTCCCTTCGAGATATTACAGATTGTGTTAGGGCGAAATATGTCTAGGAGGGAATTCAGTCTTCAGCAGAATCAATTACTAGAGGGTTTCTAGTCACCAAGAAACCCAGATCCAGAGGGAGAAGAAGTATTGTTTCTGTCAGATCTGAGTAAGATAGCGAGATATGGACTAAGGGATCAGGATAGATTGGACAACATGTCCAACTATGTTATCTGGAAGGCCAAAATCTTGTTAGTTCTGGATGAGTATGGTCTCAAAGATCGTGTAGAGAAGGTTCTTGCTGTACCAACCGATGCAGATCCACTATAGAAATATGAAGAAAATCAAGCGCGGACTAAGCGTTTGATCATAGACAGAGTCAAGGACCACGCTATACCTCATATTGATGGAAAGACTAGAGCGAATGACATGTGGGTAGCCTTGGACATGATGTACAAAGGAGGCTCTGTCCTACGAAGAATGCTTCTGGACAACCAGATGCGGTTGTTCCAAATGATGAAGGGTGAAGAGATAGATCCATTCCTCTTTAGGCTTCAAGCTATCCAAGATCAGCTGATCGGCATAGGTGCTATTCCAGATGAGGGGCTCTTAGGGAGGACTTTCCTAAATGCAATCTCCGAAGAATGGGAAACGTTTTTCCAGAGCATTCTGGGAAGGGCAACGTTACCATCATGGGCAAACATGTGGGCTATCCTCTGCCAAGAGGAGATTAGGAGGGTCACCAAGAGGCAGAATATCAGTGGTAGAAGTGGAAAGGCCAAAGTCAAAGAGGAGGATGATGATGCAGCCCTTGCATCAAAGGAAAATAAGCAGCAAGGGAAGAAGAAGATGGACCTTTCCAAGGTCTGGTGCTTTAACTATGGTGATCTTGGACACTTTGCCAGCACTTGTCCTAAGAAGAAGGGCAAAGGATCTTATGATTCCAAGGCAGCAACAGCAAAGGAAGATGGCTCTGATGATGATGCAATCATGAGTGCTCATGTGCCTCGAGAGAAGAGGTGGGGTGACATGGATCTATAGAGCATCTATAGAATGTGGCAGGATCTTTGAGTCAGCCCTACTCTTGGATCAGATACGAGCTATGGGAGCCTTAAGACGATAGCGGGATGAGACAGGAGATGGTTGCAAAAGGTCATATTAAAGCGGAAGAGGGAGCTGAGGAGCTGATGAGGAAGAAGCGTAATGTAGAGGCAACAACAGCGTGGAGGTAACAACGCAGAGGGGTTTATGGGACTTCAACAACGCGGAGAGGCTGTGCTCACGCAGTGCAGTGTTGCAACATAACATTGCCTCTAGGAGGACAACGTGAATCAGCATCCAAGGAGCTCTAGTGATAGATGCAGCTTGACTTATCTTTCAAACAGTTGGTGTCCATCAGTTGCTTACTTCTCAGCAACTGAGTTGCAGAGCAGCAATTAGCAGTGGCAGTGCTATGGGCAGCATGATGCAGCAATTTGAGAGGGATCTGTAGTACAGATGTGGCAGTGGCATGGGCAGCAGTACAAAAAGCGAGAGTGTAGTGGATGGAGGGCAGCAAGCCAAGCATCAACGACATAGAATCCAACTTCAAGATCTTGTAGTGCATGGTGTGAATGCATTTCTAGAGCACACTCCGAGCTAAGAGGGAGTGTTGAGATTTTGTATAGTTGGTGTATCATCAGGTGTGCTCTAGCCCTGGAATTTTGTGGAGGGGCTAGGACACACTTGAACTCCAAAACCCAGAAATTGTTTTGAGAAATTTCAGTTGGTGTTCAAGTTATTCAAATAATTAATTATTTTAATGGATTTCCTAAGTCTAAACTTGGAAAATTAAATAATTAGAGTGAATTAATTAACACATATACTGAAATGTTCTAAAAGACATGGATCAAGCAGTCTTTTAATCTCAACCGTTGATGAATGTTTTAATCTCGGTCGTTGAAGGGTTCAACAAAAAAGTATAAGAGAAAGGCTTGAGGGTCAGTTGGAGGGAGACACACAGTTGCAGAGCTGAGAAACATATATGGAATTCTACAGCAGGGTTTGCTAAGGATTTCCGAAGGAATTTTTTGCATCGAGGGGTATTATTGGCTGAGGGGATGATCTGATCCCGCAACCAAGAGTTAGTAAGAGGAAGAGGTGCAGCAACAAGGACAACGCAGAAAAACAGAGAAGCAGCTACGCAAGTGCTGTGCAGCCGCTACGCAGGACAACGCAGAAGCTCCAGAGGGCTTCAAAAATTACGCAGAGGGTCTCCAGGGCAAGCGTAAGGCCTGCGTCACCCGCTCAGGGGCTACACAGTCCCTCTTTGGGCAGCGCAGTGGCACTTTTATGCTAGCAGGGCTGAGCTGCGGCTTCAGGGGCAGCACTGGGGTTTCTAGGGCCAGATTCGGGCTTAGTCTTGTAAATCTCGTTTGAGGGTGTGGATCAATCATATAGTTGGTACTAGAACATCAGGTTAGCTACAGATTTCTTTTATTCTCTGTCGGGTTTTCCAGATCTGGAACCCAGATTTACTCTACTCAGAATCTACTTAATAAAATAAACCCTCATATTTGCAGCACCGATTTTCCCACTTTGGGTTTTTCCAAGGACTTATGTCCAAAAATCCATGTGTCACTTTGTTGGATGAGCTTATTATTCAGTAAATGATCTGCATGTGTAGACTATAGTTGTGTTTATATCGATATTTTTTGAATCTAATTTCTAAGAATAACTTGTAATATTTTAAAACAAGTAGGAGAAATAAACCATGATATAGATTTTTCACAATCCCTCAATTGCTTAACCTTGAATTTGCAAATCCTGTTTCTGGTATGGTAGCGGTCAGCCATGTGCCTCAACATCTGATTGTCCTTGTTGGCCTTGTGAAGGAGCTTCTCCAGGTGTATGTTTACTCTATCAAGCCAAACTTCTCTGTCCTCATTAATTTCCATGGCAATCCTCTCCTCAAAGGTGGAGTTCCTCTACAAGAAGTGCCTCATGTTGGTTTTCCTGCTCCAATGCTCTTTTTAGGCCACTTGTTTTTTGTCTTTTTTGAGTGGTCTGGGCCTCATCCTCATCAGAGTCATCATGTCCCATCATTGCTTTGCCTTTGACATCCCACCTCTTAGCCTTCAACAAGTCCATTTCCAAGAGTACTTATTTTTCATTCAATTGTTTGTTTTCTTGCTCAAGGAAGGAGATAACAAACTGTGCCCTTGCCAAATTATCTTGTAGCTCTTTAATTTTGGCATCTTTCCCTTTGATGACCAGGTTTAGGGTTACATGTTCATCTTCGGTCTCCAAGTCTACCATCTTAATGTCATGGTGAAGAGCTTCCTTCTCTTGGACAACTATCTCCTACTACTTAATGATATCCCTGTTTTGCTGATGTAGAAGGCAAGGCCCCTTCCACAATTTGTGGATCAAACACTTGCCTATGTCCTCTCTTATAGGTTTTGACCTCTTTGTCCTCTTTACCTTTCTTAACTGTAGCCCTACTAGATGACCTAGTTTTCTTTTGAGAAACTGATGCTAATGGTGGAATAGGTCTAGCACGCTGATTTGGTGGTGATGTGAAGAACTCTGCCTTAATGAAAGGCTCCCATGCAATGGTCAGCTGTTTGAGGTGATGAAGGTCAATGATTTTGATGAGTGAATGATGGAAGAGACTGTTCATTTGAAGCTCATACTCTCTGTTCTGTACTATGTAGGCCATCTTGTCAATGCTCTTGTACAAATAATAGGGAATGTTGAGCAATTTCACCCTAGTGAAATGCATGAGTAACCTGATGTGGTAGTTGTACAGCCTGGAGAATATGCCCTCACAAGTGAAATATTTCATGATGATTTTCAGAATGGGAGCAAACCTATTAAGCAACTAACCAAAAGGGAATATTTTCTTAATGTTGTCTTTGTATGGTGCTTTAATGTAAGGTTCATATAACTGGGCATCCAAATTTTGAGTTTTGAACCACTTTTCACCTACATTAGGTATCCCTATTGCTGCTGCAATAATGTCTATAGAAATGGTGAATGCCACCCCTACAATGGTGACTTGGTCTTTTTGTAGGTTGGTGATGAAGATTCTGGTCAAATTAGGATGGCTTTGCACTCTTTGGACCATTTCACAAAACTCAAAACAACCTACATGCTGTAAACATTTAACTTCTAGGGGTGATGACATCAATTCCCTAGTGTCTGATGGCTCAAGCCTTAAGATCCTTCCTCCTTTATTGTAGGTCTTCTTTTCTTCTTCTATGGTGTTTTTCTCTTCCTCCATGATATTTTTGTTTGTTTAGAAACCCTAGGGGAGAAAGGGAAGGAAAAGGGAGTATAATAATAGGGTTAACGAGTTGGGATAGGTGTGGGAAAATTTGGGGAAGGGTGTAAGGGAGTTAGGAACCTTAGGGAAGTGATGGGGAGTTGAAATAACAAGGGGGATAGGGTAGGGAATTTTATTACAGGAATGTAGTCTAGCTGCGTAGAAGTAGGGTTTTAGGAAATATGACTTAGGAGTGGGGAATGAAGGGATGTGAGGGTAGTGGGGGGTGAATTAGAGTGTGAGAGAGGTAAAAGGGTTTAGGGGAAAACAAATTAACCTTGCAAGGTGGAAAACTAGGGTTTAAGCACTAGATCATAGTATGGAAGTGGGGAGGTTTTCCCCATAAAATTATGACAATGAGCTGAAAGGAGGGGTTTACAAGAGGCAACTTACTTGAAAATAGATGAAGAAACCTTTAGTTGCTGCTTAGAACCCTTGGAAACAAGTTTTGAGGTTGTAGTTGCTTCATTGCAAAAAGCGTAGCAAGCTCTGCAAAAAGCATAATGCCTATGGAAAAAGTGCAGCGTCCTCACCTGAAAAGCGCAGCGCTTAGAGGAAAAGCGCAGCGATGGGCCAGGAACTCAATTTTTTGAGGCAAAAATTGGTTTTTTGAGTTGGGGAAGCTGAGAGCACGATGCTGAAGAGTGATAATGAATAACTTTTGGTCTTTTAGGGCCTTTTATGCTCGGAGAAAAATAATTAAATGAACATGGACCCACGTTTCCCTTTCTTAAAATCAACCTTTCATTTCTTTTTAACTTTAACCTTTTAACTTGATCTTTGATCTTTGAACTTTTGGTTGCTTTGGAACACCAAGTTTCTTCTAGTAGCCTTGGACATTTGCTGGTGAAACTTGAGCATTTGCAGCTACGTGAAACTCTGAAGTACTTATTACAAATTAGGAACATAAAATTACATTTTTCTTTGAAATCAAATTTACTGATGAACATACTTTATTCTCACTCCTTCACTTGCTAGACTTTATGCATGAAATGATGATTTGATGACCTTGGAACCCTAAGACCTAATGGAGACTCTGGACTGAATGAAACCATCATGAAAAAGAATGTAATGATGATGACAACTCATGAATGATGGTACACTCAGCTGAGAGGTGAAATGAGCCAACAAATAGTAAAATTTTGGAAGGAGTAAAATCAGGCCTAGATCTACATCCAGTGACCAAATTTTTGCATGATGATCTAATGGAATGACAAAAATTTGAAAATGGGACCCTAACAAGACATGATAAGAGCCCATTTGATCATTGGCGGTAGCATGTTAAAATTGACACCAACATAGGCTCCAGTTGGGGATGGCAGCTCCTTGGAGGTGTCAAGAACACCATAGACCAAGTAGCTTCACCATTGGGCATGGATTCAAAAGCTAAAAAAAAACTAAATGCTGAAAACTTGATATAATAAACTGACTCAAAACTAGATTGACTTGGCTTGGACTAAACTTTGAAAACAACAGAAAACTAGTGAAACTTTATGGCCTTCACCTTGGACTCCAAGCTTCGATGATTCTCCACTTCACACTTTGTAGAAAAAATTAAACTGATATAAACAATGGAATTGGGAAATTTTCAGAAATTTGCATCAGAAAAGATAGTGCATAAGGAGCCTACCATTGATTGGTCCTCCTAAGCACTCTTCTCCATTCATCCCCTTCAATATGAAAGCATGTTGTCCACGAAAGGCTGAAATCTTGTATGGCCCTTTCGACAGGTTCTCAAATTTTCTGTGATTCCCTTTTTCCTTGTTCATAGCATCCCATCGGAGGACCACATCTTCAATCTTGAAATCATCTGCCTTTGTCTTGTGGTCACATACCTTCTTTATCTTTTCATGAAGCTTTGAGGTGTTCTGAAAGACCTCATCTCTTATTTGTTGAAGATGGATCATCTGATTGATCTGGTGTTGTACATCATTCTCTTAAATTCCTGTGTCTTGTAACAACTTCATGACCGAGACTGCAAGTGATGTAGGAAAAAAAGTGTCTACACCATAAACCAAGTGAAAAGGGGACATTCCTATTGATTTCTTACTACTCATCATGTCTGCCCACAAAGCATTAACAAGCTTTTTGTGCCAGTTCTACTTGTTTGCCTCCAACATCATCTTTATGATATTAATCAAAGATTTATTAGAAGATTCTTCTAATCCATTACCTTGCGGATAATATGTGGTTGAGTGCCACAATTTGATGTTGTACTTGTCACAGAACTCAACCATTTTCTTCGACTTGAATGCAGTTGCATGCATTGTCTGTAATGATATTATCAGGACAGCCAAAACGAGACAAAATGTTAGTCTCCAAAAACTGAATAATTACTAAATACGTTTCTTGCCTTGTTGGAATCGCTTCAATCCATTTGGTGAAGTAGTCGGTGGTCGTTAAGATCCATTTATGTTGTGCAAATGATGTAGGGTGAATCTCTCCGATAAAGGCAAGGCCCTGTTGAGATTTTGTGTATTTGGGGTAGCATCAATTATGCTCTAGGTCCCAAATTTTGAGGAAGGACTAGAGTTCACCTGATCTACAAGACCCAAAAATGGATTTGGGAAATTTCATCTAGTTTAGGAGATATTAAATTAATTAATTATTTTAAGTGTATTTCTTAAGTTAAAACTTAAGGAACTTAAATAATTAAAGTAAATTTAATTAAACATGTGATGAAATTGTCTTAAGTCACACGGATCAAGCTTTCTTTTGATCTTAGCCATTGATTCAAGATCTGATCATGGCCGTTGATTTGTCAACGAGAAAAGTATAAAAGAAAGGTTTGGGGTCATTTGTAAAGACACATAGAGGCAGAGCACTAAAGCTAAGCTGAGATTCTAGGGCAGAGTTTGCTAAGAATACTCAGAAGTGTTTCAGTTGCAAAGAGGGGAATTTGTACCAAGGGGATGATCTGATCCCGGGGTCTAGAATACACAAGAGGCAGAGATCAGCTCAATGACAACGCAGAGGAAGGCAGCAGCAGCAGCAAGGACAACGCAGTCTCTCCAAGGACAGTGTGATTTTCAGCAGGAAACCCTCTGGGTTTACGTAGAGACCCTTCAGGGGCAGTGTAGTGACTGAGTCACCTAGTTTGGGGTAACGCAGTCCCTTCCGGAGCAACGCTGAAGGTTTGGAGAACTTCCAAGTCTGACACAGAGGCTTTCAGGGGCTTCTGAGGCTGACGCAGATCCTTTCAGGGACATCACTAGGGTTTCTAGGCCCTAATCTTGGCTGAGTCCTATAAATCCTGACTGAGGGTGTGGATCAGTCATTATTTTGGCCCTAGATCAGCCAGTGAGCTATAGATCTAGCATTATCTCTATCGGGTCTTCCAGATCTGGAACCCAGATTTGTGTATTCAGAAATATTCTTAATAATAGAACCCTCCAGTAGTCAGAGACTGGTTTTCCCACATTGGGTTTTTCCGGGGACTATTTGTCCAGAAATAACTGTGTCACTTTGTCAATGTGTGCATGTGCTTATTCTAGATCTGGATTGGTAGAGATTTGTTATGTGTTTTGCTTCGATGTTAACTTGAATTTATTCAGTTAATAACTTATCTAAGGAGGAGGAGCTTAACCGGATTAACAGTAATAATTTTTGCATAAAATATAAGATTCAGAAATTTCTATAGGCCCCACTGCTGAAAAGGTGCATGCACTGAAATAGGTAGCAAAGGTAATGGAAGAAGTTTTCTTTTACCTTGAAACACCTGACAGTGATGGCAACTCATCACTATTTTATACAAATCTGCAAAAATAGTTGGCCAATAGTACCCAACCCTCAACACTTTCTTAGCCGTGGTTTTCCAAAACAAGTGACCTCCAAAATCTCCCCTATGGAAATAATTTATTACTTCTTTGGCTTCATTTTCAACTAAATAGTTCAACAAAATACCTCCCTAATCTTTCCAATAAAGAGCGTTGTCCAAAATGAAGTATTTGGAAGCCTTCAACTTTAATGACCTACCCTTACTCTTAGACATGCCTGGAGGAGGATTTAAATGCTGAAGAACATATATGATATCAGAATACCAAGGAGATGAAAAAATATCAGATACCTATATGAGAGTGCCATCCTCTTCTTCATTGGACAAAACTGGAATGAGGTTGATATCTAGAGCATGTAAATTTGACTCAACCATGAGCTTGGGTAATCCTTCACCTTTGATCAACTTTGTGGGCTTGATCTCGAGGTCGTACTCTAACATTGCTGTAATCCACTTCCCTCTTTTGCCTTCCGGATCAGTCTGCATAAGAACATCCTTTACTGTCGCATTGGGGACATAAGCTAAAATATTTGAATGTAAGATATATACACGGAAGTCCTTCAATGCCTTTACCAAAGCCAAGGCTTGCTTCTCAATGATATTATATCGAAGGGCTGCATCCCTGATGGTAAGGCTGAAGAATGCAATGGGTTGCTTGACCATATCCTTCTTTTGCATCAAGACCACAACCAAGGTATGCTTGGAGGCAAATGAGAATATGATAAAATCAATGGAGTAATCGGGGCTGATTAAAACAAGGGTTGTAGTTAAGGCAAAATTCACTGAGTTAAAATACTTTTTGGTATCCTCAAACCACTTTACCTCATTATCTTTCTTTAGCATGTTGGTCATTTCTCGAAGATGCTCGGCTAGATGTGAAATAAATCTCCTTAAGAAGTTCATCTTACCATTGAAAGCTTGGATTTCTTTCTTACTGCGCGGAAAGTCAATTTTTTAAATAGCCTCAACCAGAGAGGGGTCAATCCGGATACCATCCTTGGAGTTGATGTGACCGAGAAGCTTGCCCTCCTCCATGGAAAAAAGACACTTTTTTGGATTAAGAGAAATTTTGAATTTCCTGCATTTCTGAAATACAATTCTTAAATGATACAAGTGTTCATCATCGGAATGAGAGAAAAATATCAAATCGACAAGATATAGAACTAAGAAAACATCCTTCTCATCTGCAAAGGCTATGTCCATCGCCCGCTGAAAGGTGGCCCTTGCATTCTTGAGTCCGAAAGGCATCTTATCATACTTAAATGTGCCCCAAGGTGTCATGAAGGTAGTTTTGTCTTAGTCCTCATGTACTAAAATCTGAGTGTATCCTGAATATCCATCAAGAAGCGACATTCGGGAAGCCCCAACCACTCTCTGTAAGATATGATCCATTTTGGGAAGGGAATAATTATCCTTAAGAGACACCTTGTTTAAGTTTCTAAAATCAATGCAAAGCTTGATTTCTCCAATTTTCTTCCTTACTGGAACTAGATTTGATATCCAGTCCGAAAATCTGATGGGAACAATGACGTCAAACTTATAAATTCTGTTCACTTCCTTTTCTATCGATGGCAACAACCTTGGGTTGATTCTTCTTAGCATTTGTCTGAAGGGCTTTTGGTCGGGCTTAATTGGAATGGTATGTTGAATGATATTCTTATCATAAACTTTCAAGTCTACATAATCTCAAGAAAATACATCAGAAAATTCAAACAATAAAGCAATGTACTTCTATTTTAACTCAGGAGATAAAGACATGGACAGTTTGACCATCTTAGGCTTGTCCATTGTTACAATGTTCACATCCTCCACACCTTTCTTTGTATTAACCAATGTCGGCTTCCTAGCAACATCATCCTGATCAAACAATTCTTCCAAAGGTATGATACCTCTTGGAATATTGTTATCCTTGAATTGTAATACATCAACCTGAGTGGCTTCGATGACTTGATCATCCTTGTCATAAACTACATCAATAAAAGAATTCTCAAATTCACCTTCATTTTGCAGAAAATTGTTTACCTGTTTGTCATCCCAAAACACTTGCCAATACCACAAGTTGTCAGGGACAGTCGAGATTTCAAACATGGATTTCAAACTTCTTATTGGAAAATATGGGAATCGTGAAATTACTTGCTACTGTAGCAAGCGAATCTGCCATAACATTCTGACTTCTCGGCACTACTGACAATATATATTCGGGAAACATCTTTAGGATATCCAACACATCATTTCTATACGCTCTCATCCATGGATGCTTAGCTTGGTATTCCCCTTTTATCTGTTTTATCACAAGCTCGAAGTCGCCGTAAAATGAAATTCTTCTTGCGCCAACTTTTTCAGGATTTTGAGGCCGGTGATCAATGTCTCGTATTTAGCCTCATTGTTAGAACAATCGAAAGCCAACTTATATCAACATAATCTTACATTTTTTGGAACTTTACCTTGCTGATGAAGAGAACTGTGGATCCAAATTTCGATGCCTGCTCGGTCTAGCCACCATCAAAATCCACAGTCCAAAGACCATTTTCATCATCCAGATGTTGGAATTCTGATTTCTGTTCTATCTCATGATTCATCTTTACGGGCCACTTCTTCAATGTGTTCTAAACTTTTCTATACCTTATCTGATGACTGCTCTGAAGAACTAGGCAGATTGCCTTTTCCCTCATCTAAAACAACTCTGACACTATTGGAAATTTCTAAAAGATCTTCTACTTCTACAAGAAGACCATCTACATCATTCAAATTGCTATCATTAAACAAAATAAATGATTCAAGATCTGTATGTACAACATTAATTGGATGATTGTTAGGTTTCTCTTTGTTGGTAATCATGTATTTCATCTTTGTTTCTCGGTACAACTTTCTCAATTGTCCGAAAATCGGGATGGTGGCATAAGAGAAATGTAGTTGCAAGGTGCCTCTCAACTTCGCTCCCCAAGATCTCGACAACAACATACCAAATCGTGGCGGTATATCAGCTACCACCACATCCATCAAGACATTCTTCGCTGGAATTTGTTCAAGGGAAACTACCAAATCCTTTATGAGACCAATACAATGAACTCTACCCAAATCAAAGGAATAAAATTCATGGTGTGGACGGGTTATATCTAGGCCCAATTTCTCCATAATGGCTTTCAACATCAAATTATGGGAAGCTCCAGAGTCGAGCATGGCATTGTGAAGGATACATTGATGAATTCTCAGAATCAGATAGAATGGGGGAACTTCACTATCCTCTAACTGACCATCTATGGTTGGACCAAAAATGAGTTCAAGTTGGTCATCTTCGACATTTACCATATCATATAAAGGATCTACTTTCAACATTTTGGCCACGTGAGATTTATATTGATTGTTTTTGACAAGTTCAGTTAAAGGGATAGAAACTTTTAACTTAGATATTTCAGTTTCTAAGCTGAAAGGAATGGATTTGTCTACCTCTTTAATGACGGTGTCTCTTTTTCGGGTTGATCCTTTGGTGTAGTTTCCTTCTTTTGACTGTCTTTTTCTTTGCTCGGTGTGCTTGTATATGGCTGATTAACCTTGCTCTCATTTGCAACTGCAGGCTCCTTTCTGTTGTTTTGATTACCTTGAGGATTTTTCTTTGGCTGAGTATCTTTTTGTTGGGATGCCCGCTTCTGAATATGATTGACTGGGACATCTCTACTCCTCAATGAGTATTGCCTCTGATGTGAGCTGAGTGCATTCAAATAACTCCACTGATAATCATTAGACTCAACCTCCAACTCACGATCATTGGCTAATATGTAATCTTCATCCTTAGGCACATCTGTCTTCTCAACATATTCTTCATTTTCTGTCAAAAATATGGGCTGGCCATCTTCTATAAAAAAGTGATTTTCTTCTAGAATATGATCTTCTTCTTCTTCTTCCTCAACTCCTTGCGCATAATTTTGTTGCAAGGGTGTTTGAATTTATTGTTGTTGTGCTGGTTGCTCAGAGCCCTTTGTTCTCTTTGTTTGATCCTATACTGAGGTTGCTGTTGCTGTTCTCTGAAGTTAGGATTTCTAACCTGTACTTCAGACTATCTTTCTGTAATGGATATTCTGTCAACCATTCTTTCTACTGTCCTTATCAAAGTGTCCAATTTTACCTCAGAAGATGAGGATGCTTCTTATTTGATGGTTACCTTTCTCTCACCCTTCATCTTTGACTTTTTAATTGACAAGTTTTCTTCCACAATGACTGCATTCCTCTGCATGTCTTCTAATGTTGCAAGATTCCTCTCTCACAGCTGGTATGCCATGTTTGGATCAAAAGCATCTGGATAATGCAAGAGAGCCAAACCTGGAGGAAGTTTGATCTCATTTGGAATTGAATTGTATACTCGGTTGAAACGAGTAGTGCAATCTTGAACTGATTCATTTGGATTCTTTTTCAGGTTATCATACTTAGAAAGAATCTACAAGGGGTTCTTATTCATCTCCAATCGGGCTATGGATGCATCAATCAGCTGGTCTGGAGTGGCTATAGAATTTGCAGTCAAATATCTAAACCAGTTTTTAACATCTCCAGAAAAGCTTTGAACTATGATTCTCATCTTAGCATCGTCAACATCTATTTCTTCCATGTCAATGAAATCAGTTACTTTGACTAAATGTTGTTTTGCACTGATTTGAGAATTCTCATAAAGGAGAGGGAGTCTCTTTGGCCATAGCCTTGTGGTAAGGCATTGAGTTGAGCAGGTAGAATCAGGGGTGCAAATCTGGCCATGAATCCTACTGAGTGAAGAACAGGAGTAACAATGGAAGGAGTTGACTAAACAGGTAATGAAGTAGAAGGTGTAGATGAGGATGCAACAACTGACTGAGATTGTGTCAAAATGGGCAATGACTCTTGCTTGTATTGGATAATGGCTTTTTCAGATGTGTATTGAAATTGATTAGCTAACTTTTCAAGCCTATAGAATTGACTCCAGACCTTTCTATTGAAGTCTGATTCAGATTTAGATTCTTCGAAAAGTAAATTATCGTCAAGTTTCAAGGAATCAAAAGCTACCTCACACAATGATTTTAATTCAAAAGTCTTAATGGGTCAAATACTATGTCAGATAGTGAAGATTCAGACTTTGATTGAAATAGAGACAAATCAAACATCAAATCAAAAGGTATGTCTTCGAGAGATAAAACTCTTGCAAGTAACGAGAAAGATCTTACCAATGGAGAAGGATTTGACTGAAATTCTATGTATTGAGATCTCTGTTTCCGAACAAGCTTCTCTGGATCTTCAACTGGATTAGTTGGATGAGGATCTGGATTCGATCTAGTGTATCTCCTTGAAGCCAGAATGTTCACTGTTTCTGCAACTTGGTTCTTTGCAACTTTCAGATCAGCCTTCACGAAGACTAAGACCTATCACCCACAGGCCTAGAATTTGATGAAATTTTGGTACAACCAGGAAGGATCTGTCACTTTCTTCCCTAGTATGGTCGAGAAGATGTTATCATTCCACCGGATCTCTGAACGCTGAGAAGGAGACCAACAAAGGTAACCACAGATCGCTTTGACCTACTAGCTAGCCCTACTAGGCAGGAGAGGGCTCTCTCCGTGAGATCATAGTCAAATTGACTGGATAATGAAAATTTTAGGCTAGGTATAGTAGGCTCTAGGGTTTGATTGATTTGGATTTGATGTTGGATGGTAAATTAGGTCTAGGAAGAACTAGGTCAGGGCAGTGAGGATCAGAATTGCAAAGATCTGATGGGGCAAGGTAGGCACACACTTTAGCACTTTTAGGTATCTTGATGAGTGTGATTAGACTGGTATGGTTTCAAAAAGAGCATGGAAATCATGTATTCTTTTCTATCAGAATAAAATGAAACACAACTATGATAATTCCTCCAAAACAAAGCATCAAATAATGAATTATGCTTATCTAGCTTAGGAATCACATTGAGAGATGGACATGAAAATGGAAATAATAATACATTCAAACATATGAAAACATAAGAGGCAAGACTGCTAAAAGACATACCACAAGAATCCCACCAAAATAGCTCCAACTTTGTCTATTAGTTCCTGCCAAAATGATTGAATACACTAGTGTTCAAAGATCAATTACACAACATCCAACCCTTGCAATAACAAAGGAAATGAAAAATATAGATCAAAACAAGCTTCTCCCACTCTCAGGGGTCGAATCCATGACTTGTGGAGATGTTCCCCAAAGTCTTCAATTGAAATCCTAATGACTAGAGAGGTCAACAAACTCATCCCTATCTTTGATGAAACTGATTCACTTAACCAAAATTACATTTTTACTTGATGTATCTACCTCTAGTAACTATAAAAGACATAATTACATTTAATTTTTACATTTACATCAATAAAACTACTTGGAATCCATCAATCAACTGAGAAAAAGTGAAATTTATGAAGAAAACAGGAGACTGAAAAAAGCACAACGTGTATGCAAAAAGCGCAGCATGCCCTAGGAAAGCGCAGCATGAGGCTTCCAATTTACTTTTGGCTGCCTTGCTGAAGTCCAAATTGAGCCCAAGATAGTTCATTGGAAATCTCTTCCTGTCTAGTTGTCAAAAATCTCCTCAAGCACTGAAAATGATGGATTTAAGCTCTTCAAAAATGAAATCTCCCAAGACTGGTCAAAAAGCACAGCGTGAGGCTAGAAATAGTGGAAGAAAGGTGTTTTTTAGGTGGTTTTTGGGCTTTTCCACATGTCAAAAGCTCAAATTTTGAAGTGCCAGTAGTCAAAATGTGATGTAGAGGTCATTCTCTATGCAACCATGCAGAGTTTTCATCATTTAGAGGCTCCCAGAAAAAGCACAACGTGGCCCACGTTGCGCTTTTTGCAGGCTGACTGTGAAAAAAGTTTGTAAAATTTGACCAAATTGCCCAAAATGTAAAAAACTTGCCCAAAAACTCTCAAAATTGTTGAGGGAGGTCCTGATGAAGTATGTCAAGCTACCAAGGAGGCATCAACAAGCAAGTCAAGTTTACTCTTCTCTTTTGGGCTGATTACGGTTCCCTTGAGCTTATTCCTCAATTGCTTAACCTTGACATTGCAAATCTTGTTTCTGGTATGGTAGCGGTCAGCCATGTGCCTCAACATTAGATTGTCCTTGTTGGCCTTGTGAAGGAGCTTTTCCAGGTGTATGTTTACTCTGTCAATCCAAACTTCTCTGTTTTCATTAATTTCCATGGAAATCCTCTCCTCAAAGATGAGTTCCTCTACAAGAAGTGCCTCATGTTGCTTTTCCTGCTCCAATGCTCTTTTTAAGCCCCTTGTTTTTGGTTTTCTCTGAGTGGTCTGGGCCTCATCCTCATCAGACTCATCATGTCCCATCACTGCTTTGCCTTTGACATCTCGCCTCTTAGCCTTTAACAAGTCCATTTCCAAGAGTACTTATTTTTCACTCAACTATTTATTTTCTTACTCAAGGAAGGAGATAACAAATTTTGCCCTTGCCAAATTATCTTGCAGCTCTCTGATTTTGGCATCTTTCTCTTTGATGACCAAGTTTAGGGTTTCCTGTTCATCTTGGGTATCCAAGTCTACCATTTCAATGTCATGGTGAAGAGCTTCCTTCTCTTAAACAACTGTCTCCGGCTGCTTATGATATCCCTGTTTTGCTGGTGGAGAAGGCAAGGCCCCTTCAACAATTTGTGTAGCAAACACTTGCCTATGTCCTCTCTGATAGGTTTTGACCTCTTTGTCCTCTTTACCTTTCTTAACTGTAACCTTGCTAGATGACCTAGTTTGCTTTTGAGAAACTGATGTTGATGATGGAGTAGGTCTAGCGGGTTGATTTGGTGGTGATGTGAAGACCTCTACCTCAATGAAAGTCTCCTATGCAATGCTCAGTTGTTTGAGGTGATGAAGGACAATGATTTTGATGAGTGAATGATTGAAGAGGTTGTTCATTTGAAGCTCATACTCTCTGTTCTGTACTATGTAGGCCATCTTGTCAATGCTCCTGTACAAATAATAGAAAATGTTGAGCAATGTCACCCTAGTGAAATGCATGAGTAACCTGATGTGGTAGTTGTACAACCTAAAGAATCTGCCATCACAAGTGAAATATTTCATGATGATTTTCATCATGGGAGGAAACCTATCAAGTAGCTGACCAAAAGGGAAGAATTTCTTAATGTTGTCTTTGTATGGTGCTTTAAGGTAAAGTTCATATTGCTAGGCATCCAAATCCTGAGTTTTGAACCACTTTTCACCTACATTAGGTATCCACTTTTCACCTACATTAGCGTCCTTGAGAAAAGCGCAACGCCTATGGAAAAAGCGCGGTGTGCTCACCTGAAAAGCGCAACGCCTAGAAGAAAAGTGGAGCGATGGGCCAGGAACTCGATTTTTTGAGTCAAAAATTGGTTTTTTGAGTTAGAGAAGCTGAGAGCTCGATGCTGAAGAGTGAGAATGAATAACTTTTGGTATTTTAGGGCCTTTTATACTTGGAGAAAAATCATTAAATGAACATCGACCCACATTTCCCTTTTTTAAAATCAATCTTTCATTTCTTTTACCTTTAACCTTTGAAGTTGATCTTTGAACTTTGAACTTTTGGTGGCTTTGGAACACTGAATTTCTTCTAGGAACCTTGGACATTTGCTGGTGAAACTTGAGCATTTGCAGCTACTTGACACTCTAAAGTACTTATTACAAATTAGGAACATAAAATTACATTTTTCTTTGAAATCAAATTTACTAATGAAAATACTTTATTGTCACTCCTTCACTTGCCAGACTTTATGCATGAAATGATGATTTGATGACCTAGGAACCCTAATACCTAATGGAGACTTTGGACTGAATGAAACCATGATGAAAATGAATGTAATGATGATGACAACTCATGAATGATGGTACACTCAGCGAAGAGGTGAAACTGGAGTGTAAAAACTGTGGTAAACTTTATAAGTATATATTATTATTGATAAAAGATGAGATGATTACAATGGGGAATCACCAAGGCTTTAAATACAGCTTTATGGTGTCCCTTGGCAAAGAGGCATGATCGTTGATCATGACCTTCCACATTAATAAACCTAAGATAACTATATCTAACTAATAATTAATAAAATATACATAACATTGCCCCTCTCTTAAGATGCTTTGTCCTCAAAGCATACGTAATGACGGGTGTTGCTGGCGAAACGCTTCAGATTCCCAAGATGCTTCTTCGATGGGAAAATCCTTCCATTTGATTAAATATTCCGTAATAACACGAGAGCGTAGCTTCTTATCACGGGTAGACAGGATACTTTCGGGCTCTAAAATGATCCTTCCTTCATCATCCAAAACGGGAAGTGCTGTTTGGGACGACTAATGGTCACCTAGTGCCTTTTTTAAGCAGGACACATGGAAGACATTGTGAACACGACTGGTATCAAGAAGGCTCAACCCATAAGCAACTTGACTGATCTTTTTAATAATTTGATACGAACCATAAAACTTTGGAGCTAATTTATTTTTCCCTTTTTGTTTTAGGGACAACTGCTTGTATGGTTGAAGCTTGACAAACACCCAGTCTCTAACTTCAAATGATCTCTCAGTTCGATTACGGTCAACCTGTTGCTTCATACGATTCTGTGCAATATTCAAATTTTCTTTTAGAATTTGGACAACCTTTTCATCATCCAAAACGGGAAGTGCTGTTTGGGACGACTAATGGTCACCCAGTGCCTTTTTTAAGCAGTACACATGGAAGACATTGTGAACACGACTGGTATCAAGAAGGCTCAACCCATAAGCAACTTGACTGATCTTTTTAATAATTTGATACGAACCATAAAACTTTGGAGCTAATTTATTTTTCCCTTTTTGTTTTAGGGACAACTGCTTGTATGGTTGAAGCTTGACAAACACCCAGTCTCTAACTTCAAATGATCTCTCAGTTCGATTACGGTCAACCTGTTGCTTCATACGATTCTGTGCAATATTCAAATTTTCTTTTAGAATTTGGACGACCTTTTGGTGTTCTTATAGTTGATTTTTTACTGCTGGTAAATTTGATTGACCTGAAGCAAAATCTTTCCACTTCGGGGGCTCATATCCATATAGAGCCTGGAACGGGTCATTTTTGTCAATGTATGGTAAGTAGAATTATGCCACCATTCGGCAAGATGCAACCATTGAACCCATTTATTTTGTTTCTTCGTAGCATAACACCGTAGGTAAGCTTCCAAACATTTATTGACAACCTCTGTTTGCCCATCTGTTTGAGGGTGATAAGCTGAGCTCATGTTGAGGTAGTTTCCAACATGGTTGAACAATTCCTTCCAAAAGTTTCCTTTAAATTTGGCATCCCTGTCGCTGACAATGGCTTTCGGGAAGCCGTGTAGTTTATAAATATGTTTGTAGAATATTTCCGCAATTTGCTTTGCAGAGTCTGTTTTCTTGATAGCGATAAAGTGAGCATATTTAGTGAATCTATCTACTACGACAAAGATCTTATCCTTCCCATCAGATACAGGTAATCCTTCAATAAAATCCATCGATATTTCTTCCCATTTCTGAGTCGGAATATTTAAGGGATGAAGTAACCCAGGTGTCATAATTTTTTCATTTTTATTTCTTTGACACTTGTCACATTCTGCAACATATTTTTGAATATTGTGACTCATACCCTTCCAAAAAAATGACTGACGTGCATTGTAATAGGTTTTGAAATTTCCTACATGCCCAGATGACATGGAATCATGTGATTCCTTGAGTATTTTTGATATAAACTTGGATTTGGAGTTTAGATAAATTCTCCCTTTGTACCATAAGATATCGTTCTTCCATTAAAATTTTGGATTCCCTGGAAGATTATTGATTATAGCCAACATTTCCGGATCTTTGGCGTACTCACTTCTAATCTCATTAAGCCATTCAGGCACAACAATCGAAACTGCAAGTAGTGTTGATTCTTCATCTTTTCTGGACAGGGCATCCGCTACTACATTGTCTTTTCCTTTCTTGTGTAATATGTCCATGTTGAAAGCGGCAATCTTCTTGATCCATTTTTGTTGTTCTTCAGCGAGTGTTTTTTGCTAAAGGAGATACTGAAGACTGTTATGATCCGTTCAGATGGAAAATTTACTCCCTAACAGATATTGTCTCCATTTGGCCAATGCATGCATAATTGCGAGCATTTCCTTGTTGTATGTGGACTTGAGACGCTCACGTTTGTTTAGTTTTCTACTTTCAAAAGCAATAGGGTGCCCTTCTTGCATTAATACTGCACCAATACCTAATCCAAAGGCATCACATTCGATGAAAAATGGTTTAGAAAAGTCGGGAGTTGCCAATACTGGTGCATTAGCCATTACTTCCTTCAAATCTTCAAAACATTTCCCTGCTTCCTCATTCCATTGAAACGAATTTTTCTTTAAAAGATTTGTAAGAGGTGCAGTTCTATGCGTAGTCTTTAATAAATATTTGATAATATCCCGTTAATCCTAAAAATCCTCTGAGCTTGGATATATTCACTGGTTTATTCCATTCCTTTATAGCCTTAATCTTAGAAGGATCCACTTTTATTCCTTCATGGGATATTGGGTGTCTCAGATATTCGACTTCTTCTTTTCTAAAGGTGCATTTGGATTTTTTAGCATAAAATTGATGGTCTTCTAGTAATGTGAGAATTTTATCAAGTGTTGCAAATGCTATTTCCGGGTTATACTATAAATCAAAATATCATCAAAAAATACTAGTACAAATTTCCTAAGATATGGACAAAATAACTCGTTCATAGTGGCTTGGAACGTAGCTAGTGCATTTCTCAACCCAAAGGGAATTACTTTAAACTCATAATGACCTTCATGTGTTTGAAATGCAGTTTTTGGTATATCTTCCAATCTAATTCTGATCTGGTAATAACCTGACCTTAAATCTAATTTAGAGAAGTATTTTGCGCCGTGGAGCTCATCCAGCATTTCAGTGATAAAGGGAATTGGAAACTTATTTTTAATTGTTATCTTATTTAATCCTCTGTAGTCAATGCACAGCCGAAACGATCCATCTTTTTTTCTTACCAATATAACTGGGGCAGCATACGGACTCTTGCTTTTTGATATGACCCCACATTTTAAAAGGTCTTGGATTATCTTCTCAATTTCGGTTTTATGGTGATGCGGGGAGCGATAAGGCTTGGTGTTAACAGGGTCTGATCCTGCCTTGACTTCTATTGTATGTTCGAATTCCCTATTAGGAGGCACTTTCATTGGTAGGTCCTGAAATACCTTTTCGTGTTTTTGAACTAGTGCTTGTAGCTCCTGTGATTCTTCGTGGTTCCTTTTTGTAGATAACATCTCTAAATGATGACATTGTACTATATAGGCTGGCGCTCCTTTTCGGATCATCTTCATCAACTGGGATGATGATACGATTTGATTTTCTAGGGCTTGGAATCCATATAACTTGTGCTTTTGCCCTTCCCACTTAAAGCTTATAAACTGTTCCTGATGGTTGGCGGAATAAGTACCCAAGGTTTGTAACCATTGAATTCCTAAGACCACATCTACTCCTAGTGGTACAACATAGAATGGAGATTCTAAACTAAAGTCTTTAATCTGTAATTTGACTTTATGGCATTTCCCTACTTGCCCAATCTTCTTACCATCGACCACCATTACCTTCATATTAGGCATGGGAAAAGTAAAGAGGTTGAGTCTTTTAGCCATGGTTGAATCTATAAAATTGTGTGTGTTGCCTGTGTCGATGAGAACCATTACGTTGTTTTCTTAATATGTCCCCTTAATTTTAGTGTATGAGGTTGTGATATACCTGTCATGGCTGATAATGACACTTGCGGAATGCTTTCATCATCTACTTCTGGGGAGAATTCTAGGGTGTCTTCTATCCCTTCGATGTCTGAATCATCATTGTTAGAATCATTAGTTGCTTCACATCTGTGCTTAGGGTCCCATTTTTCGCCACAACATTTGCACTTACCCTCTCTCATTCTTTGTATTTCCAAATTAGATTTGTCTCCTTCACAAAGGTGTGGTGGAACATATTTCATGTTATCTTCTTTTGTAGATTGAGGAAACCTTCGTCTCGAATATACTTTTTCTACTTCTACTGATGTAATTTCATGAAGTTCGAGCTCTTCTTGTATATGGATTTTAAGTCCTGAGATGAAAGACTGGATTAGACGAGATTCTGACAATCTCAGTACTCATGTTGCCAAGGTCTCCCATTCTCGAGTGTACTCATCCACATCTCCTTTTTGGCGTAATTTGATGAATGTTGAAAAAAACTTTTCTTCTTTTATGCCTTGAAACCTTTTAAAGAATGCATCCTTAAATTTTCTCCAACTAATAGCAAGCGTCGTCTTTTTCCACCACATATACCAATTATATGCTTCTCCTTCCATTTTCATGGAAGCATGCTTAATTTTTTCGTCATCACTAGTAATGTCATAAATCTCAAAATATTCTTCGGCTTTATTAAGCCATGCAATGTTATTTTTTTCATTACCATCAAACTTGGGTAGCTCGATTTTTGCTTTTCGCTGATATGCTCATGGTGGAACAAGAAGGGGTTATTGATTAGCAAATGCATTCCAGAGCTGCTTATTTTGAGAATCTGCATTACTATCTTCTTGA
Organism: Pinus albicaulis; assembly: GCA_034641835.2. Lineage (NCBI taxonomy): Eukaryota > Viridiplantae > Streptophyta > Pinopsida > Pinales > Pinaceae > Pinus > Pinus albicaulis. Next base: position 653,063,703 of record CM076573.1, on the reverse strand, counting down.
TGATGTGGGGAATCGATTTTTTCCTGATTCTCTTCTAAATTCCCTGAATCTGCGGAATTGTTCTGTTGATTTTGTTCCTATTAGGGGATATGGGTTGTTGTATCTGACTTATCCTATCTATCTTATCATTTATCTTATCGAAGAGTTCTGTCATCTTGTTCATTGCTTCGCTATGCTTTTCTGTGGCCTTGTGATGATTTAGCCACATTTTTCTTTCTATTCAATTCATCATATCTTGAACCTTTTTGATATCATTGGAGCTTCCTGCAACTGCACCCTCGAGATTGCTTAATCTTTTGTCGAATTCTTCGAAATTATTATTGATCTGTTTCTCAAGATCCACCTATTTCTTCTGGAATTCGGCCATCGACATTGATGACGACATTGAACGCGTATGTGGTGGTGAATATTTCGCTGCCCGTTTTTTTTTTTTTAAATAATTGTTATATAAAAATTTGAATTTATATATATATATATATATATATATATATAAATCAATTTTAAATTAAAATTTATATAAAAATTGAGTATAAAAATCAATTTTAATTTAATGTTTATAAAATTGAATCTATTATATAATTTAATATATATATAGATTTTTAAACAAAATCAATTTTTTTCTTCTTACCAACGGACACACTGTTTCACGACTTTAAAAAAGGTAATTTTTTTGCTGGCATAAATGTTTTATCTGCAGCTGTGGTGGCGCAGTGACAGGGAATAGTGGACTACGGAAGACGGCGGAAGATGGCTGACAGGGGCAGCGAGTTGGTATATTGCGGGGAGGGCAGCGTGGGGAAGTCGGGTGGAAGGCTGAGGAGTCGGGTGATAGAAGATGGGGGAGGGTCGAGGGCGGAAGCAGGAGGTGGGTGACAGTGGAGATTATTGGCTGAAGTGTGGGCAGATGTTTGCAGAGGGGAGGGTGTTTGCTGTGACGGGGAAGGCAGGTTTAAGAGTAGAGCAGTTAATGGGGTGGCCGCCGGTGAGGGTGGGAAGGGTAGGGGACCGGTGTGCAGAGCAGTAGGGAGGTAAGGCAGAGAATGGGAGGGGACGGAGTGATAAGGGGTGAGGGTGATAGCGTAGGGAATGAAGGCAGCGGGGTAGGGAATATTGTAGGAGGGTGGCTGTGTTGTGAGATATGTGAGGGGGAGGGCGTGAGGTATGTGAGAGACGAGGAGCGTATGTGAGGAGAGTTTGCTGTGCGTAAGGAATGAAGCGTAAGCGTAGGAGCTTGAAGGGAAAGGGCTGTGGGGTGTGAGTGCAGTGAGGGAAAAATCTGCAAAATTTTTATTTTTATTTTTTTAAATCAAGGTTGCTGCCCACAATCACTTGGTTAAAAAAAAATCTGCAATCTAGAATTCTTGTAATTCCTTAATTCTGGGTGATCACACAAATCTCGAAGAGCGATGGCTTTGATACCAATGGAGTGTAAAAACTTTGGTAAACTTTATAAGTATAAATTATTATTGATAAAAGATGAGATGATTACAATGGGGAATCACCAAGGCTTTAAATACAGCCTTATGGTGTCCCTTGGCGAAGAGGCATGATCAACGCATTAATAAACCTAAGATAACTATATCTAACTAATAATTAATAAAATATACATAAGATTAAAATCAATCTTTCATTTCTTTTTACCTTTAACCTTTGAAGTTGATCTTGGAACTTTGAACTTTTGGTGGCTTTGGAACACTGAATTTCTTCTAGGAACCTTGGACATTTGCTGGTGAAACTTGAGCATTTGCAGCTACTTGACACTCTAAAGTACTTATTACAAATTAGGAACATAAAATTACATTTTTCTTTGAAATCAAATTTACTAATGAAAATACTTTATTGTCACTCCTTCACTTGTCGGACTTTATGCATGAAATGATGATTTGATGACCTAGGAACCCTAATACCTAATGGAGACTTTGGACTGAATGAAACCATGATGAAAATGAATGTAATGATGATGACAACTCAAGAATGATGGTACATTCAGCGGAGAGGTGAAATGAGCCAGCAAGTAGTAAAATTTTGGGAGTAAAATCAGACCTAGATCTACTTCCAGTGACCAAGTTTGTGCATGATGACATAATGGAATGACAAAAAATTGAAAATGGCACCCTAACAAGACATGTTAAGAGTCCATTTGATCACTGGTGGCAGGAAGTAAAAACCGACACTAACAAGGGAGACAGTGCAGCGCAACAGCCAAGGGAGCTATAGTGATGAGTTGCAGCCCAACTAACTTGTCTATCAATGATTGGGTGATGGTACTTCAGTTGCTTACTTCTCAGCAACTGAGTTGAAGACTAAAGTGCAGTAGTTAGAAGTGGCAGTGCTATGGACAACATGATGCAGCAAATTGAGAGGGAGTTGCAGTACAAATGTGGCTATGTCAGTGTTAGTGAGATGAGCAGAAGTACAGAGGAAGAAGTGCAGTGGATGGAGGGCAGCACGCCTAGCATCAATAGCGCAGAGACCGACGCCGAGATCAGGCAACAATTCAGTGTGGATGTATTGCTAGAGCACACTCCTCGCTAAGAGGGAGTTTTGAGATTTTGGGTAGCATCGGATTCGCTCTAGCTCTAAAATTTTGTGGAGGGGCTAAGACATAGGAGATCTACAAAACCCAGAAAGAGTTCTAGCAGACAGAGGCGATCCCTACTAGCCCAGATCGGGTCTAGCAACAATCAGGTCATGCAGTGACGCAGGTTCCTAGTTACAAAGCGACAAAAATCATAACGAATTGCCTACCTCAAATCCTACGCAGTGGTCGTTGAAGAAAAGGTGATGCTTCTCGTCCCTCGCTTGGCAGATCACGATCCTTCCGCTCGACACGTCCGAATACCTGCACACATGCAAGGACACAATGACATGCAACATAGGGATCGCCTCTGTCCGCAGAGGGGATTTACTTTGGAGAGGTAAATCCCCTCTGTGGACAGAGGCAATCCCTACTAGCCCAGATCGGGTCTAGCAACAATTAGGTCACGCAGTGACGCAGGTTCCTAGTTACAAAGCGACAAAAATCATAACGAATTGCCTACCTCAAATCCTATGTAGTGGTTGTTGAAGAAAAGGCGATGCTTCTCGTCCCTCGCTTGGCAGATCACGATCCTTCCGCTTGACACGTCTGAATACCTGCACACATACAAGGACATAACGACATACAACGTAAAATCTAAAACATGTAACCATACATCAGTCAGAGAGGATGTAATTCATTGCATAAAAGAAATAGACGCATGAATGGAACCATAATCAAAGTCGCTTATCATTAAAATAACAAGGGAAAGATACAAACCAAAGCTCTGATGCTGGATCTTCCTTCGGCGGGGCTGACAGCGGAGCACGTCTCAACAAAGCTTGTCGGAAACAGGACGAAGCTCTCTCTCTTTGACTTGGCTCTCAACAGCTGTCTGGCTATAGTTTCCTTCCTACAAGTTCAGCTAGCTTGCTAAGGGAGAAGGCAAGCTTTTATAGATGGAGGAAGGGGAGTTGGGATCCCTATAATCATGGGATTGGCCCTATCTCTAAGGAAGCTTCCATGATAGGTGGAAAACCACTCCCCATACATGGAATTCCAGAGCCAAACCACCCAACTCCTTTTAGTGACTCGTTCAAGAGTTTGTTGGAATCAAACTTCCGCCATTTATTTTTAAAAAGCATCCCTTATTAAGCTTGGCGCGAGTGAGACACAAGGACAGAGCGCCAATTGGCGCGCCCTCTACGATGGATTTCCCCCATTGGCGCGAGGGCTGAACTAGCTAGTCGTGCCAAGGCTAAAAGATCTGTTTTTAGGGTTTTTCAAAAGAAACTTTCTTGAGAGGAATATTTGTCCTTATGAAAGGGGATGCCATGAAAGTAGTTTCAGGTCATGTCACTGCTCATAGGTCACAAGAAAAGCCCTCCAATGTGCGGGACGAGGGATTGCAGGGACGGTGACAAAATGCTGTGTAACAGATGCCCCCTAAAGCATGAGGCTCGAGAGAGAGGGAGAGGTGAAATGCTTTATGAGAACGTGCCCAACTGAAAGTGCTGCCGTCGGAAGACTTGCATACAAGTACAATTGATATCTCTGATACATGATATGTGGTATGGGCGCATCCATCCATATTAGACTATACAATAACCAGGATCCAAGGTATGGACGCAGCCATCCAGGAAGGATCAACAAGTAGACTCAGGTATGGTCGCAACCATCAAATCAAATGAGTCATGTAACCAATCGTGATAATCCACAAAGAATCCACGGCCTGGATTTCATCAGACAAAATCCAGGGTCTTGCGCTCCATCTCGACCCAAATAGAGTACAAGTCCCAGCATGTGAATAAGTGAACTGAAGTCGAACATGCAAGGACATCGTTTGATTACCAGCCAATGATGAAAGCCGTCAACAGACGCGAGAGGTACCACCAATAATGAGGATGGCCCTAAAGGTACTACAGGTACAATCCACGGAATGTGAACAGTGAGCTGACGTCGAACACCCGCAAAATCATTCGATCAAAGGCCAATGATGAAAACCTTGTGTCGAATGCGAAGAACCTGCCATTGAGGCATGCAGGCTCCAAGGTACCTGAAGGGAGTCTCTAGATCAGCTTCCTGGATAATGAGCTGAAGTCGACAAGAAGTGACCTTGATCGAACGTGGGCCATAGTGTTTCCCACATCATCAACACGAGACAGAGGAACATAATGTTTGTGAATCAGGATCACTAGAGGATCAGAGGGAGGTTGAAAACTGCAGAGGCCAACAACTCTTGAACATATCAGCGACACGACACTGGATTTGGCAGTATTTGACATCAAAGGATATGAGGTCATGATGACGTGCAAAGAGCAGATGAGCGGTCAAAAAGGATTACCCAAACCCATGGAGGCAAGCAGAAAACGAGATGAGATGTCCCCAACCCGACACGAATGCAGACAAGTGCCATGTTCAAGAGCGACATACTGCCGACACGACTGTGATACTGGTTCCATTTTTCCCCACCATTTCTGGCGAGTACCCCAATTTTTTTTGAAAACAAGCTTGAAGGGGATAGCATATGCTTGCGATATAAGTTTGTCCTTCGGACAAATCCAACCTAGTACATTTAACAAGCCCTAGGAAGAAGGAACTTGAATATAGTCATTACGACGAAGTCTGATGTCATCAGGTTTTAATGAGTCTGACAAAGAAAGAACTCGGCGTCTTTCCATGTTTAGAGAGTTTGAAAAGACAGCGGAAAAGTAAACTCCAACAGTCCATTTTCGTAGATACTTCCTCAAATCGGTAGAAAATTGTGTCTGAGAAAACCTCCTAGTCGCGATAGGCTAGGGTATTCCTTTTTCGTATATAATCTATCCCAGCCCGAAAAAGGGGTAAACGTATACTGGGCAGATGTCGTTTCGCAGCCAATTTAACGAGATCAAAACGACAAGCAACTCGACAATCTTTTCATTTTTATAGAGTCAGAAAAGAGCTGAAAGATGACTCCAGTAGTGACTTTTTCGTGTTTTTACTGAGTCCAAAAAAGTATAAAATACAACTCGTGTCGTCGTCCCAGTCGCATGAAAACCTGTCGCAGCACAAAAAGTAAGCGTAAAACCCTTTTTTCAACAAAATATAATAAAATATTAGAAAAATAAGCTTCAAAACCTAATTTGATTTTGAAAAGTTATAAATATGACCAAAATAGTAAAAACATATTTACTTTTTACTTCTTCTGGAGAGCAACAGTGAGTTTTTCCTTGCGATCTTACCGTGACGATTGTGGACGATCCGGTGCATCATTCTGAATCCCGTCTTTTCCAGGTAAGAGGTGCTTCCATTAGCTACATTTTAATTCATATTTCATAGTATTCCATTGTGATTCGGGATCCCTAAGGGGAACATTTGCAAATTTAGGGCTCGCACAATTGGCGCGGGTATGAGGCACGGACCCGCACCAATCGAGTTCTTTTTGCAAAGGGGTCGCGCCAACTGCGCAACCTCATTTTCTGCTCAATTTTCACAAAAAATGAACCAATCAATTGGATTTTTGAATGCCCAAGGGATCTTATGATGTGTTGATGACCATTTTGGTGCAGGTATAAAGCCACAATGGTGATCGAATGGAAAGAAAGGGAGCACAGTGAAGAGGATGAAATGGCAATGGGGAACGAGCAATGCATGAATGCTCTCCGGGATTGCGGTTTAAAGAATTTCTTCTTGACACCATGTCTCAGGGCACAACCTAAATTGTTGCAATACTTAATCAGTATCTGGGATGAGAATGAGGAGAAATTTAGGCTTCGAGATCAAGTGTTGGAGCTCGAAGTGTCCGATGTTTACTTCATCACTGGATTGTCTCGCAGAGGTCCAATTCTGATCATGACAGGTACCAGGCCTTCTGGCGAAAAGATGTCAATGGTTATGGAAAGAGTGTGCCCAGGGGCACAAACAAGATCAGGTAGTGGGAAAGTTGACATTCACACTGTTCCCGATCTAGCACTCAGAGTGGTGCTCCATACCATTACACGGGCCGCGGGGTCGCAGGCACCACATGAGGCTACCAAAACACAGCTCCTTTTAGCATCAGAATGTATGAACCCGACAATATTTGATTGGGCCACAACCGTAACCATGAATATGAAACGACAACTGACTAAATGTAAAAAGACCAAACTGAAGCAGTTTGGGTACAGGTCTATCTTGGTATCGTTCGTCCTAGAACGGCGACCTATTTTCCAGGGCCAGGGGGCGATAGTCGCAGATACACCTTTGAGAGAGCCACGGATGGCTCGATGGGCAGCACTGATGCCCAGAGCAGGAGGGGGTCAGCAAATGTCATGGTGGTTTGAGTTCTTCGGATGGCTTTCGCGACAGTTGATCGTCATAGAGGATTGGCCTTATGTTGGTACTGATTTCACAGGAGACCCAGACCTTCCACTCCCGGAAGGGGAGGACTGGGATGAGAAGCTGGGTAAGACTCTTTTTTATTTTATGAATTTTATGATTTTTTTTGGGTATACATGCATGCTCTAACAATCAATCCTATATGTATGCAGATGTTGGCCCAGAGAGGCCCGTCGGGATGTCATCGATTGCGCGAAGGACCCCTCTCGCCTATGACCCTCAAGGTGAGGAGGGCGAGGGGAATGAGCTGGCTCAGAACTTAGAGGGAATTTCCCATGGGATTCCTGATTATGCTCGCCTAGCAGATGTCCCTATGGCTTATTAGAGGCACACCGTAGGGGTGCCTAGTCGCCTTCATCGTTTACTAAGACAATTGGTGCGGGCAGTAACATGCTACCATGAGCACCATGTTGATTAGTCGCCTAGGCTTTTCATTTGCATATTTTTGAGAGACACGTTGTCTCCGAATATTATTAAAACAGACATGTATAGTTTTGGATTTTATGTGATGCACACAAACTGCAAACATTTCAACATATATATATATATATATATATATTTCTGCATGGATCTTTTTCACATATGATGATGTTTTTTAATATGTTATGCAAATGTCTAATACAATGTTATCTAATGCATTAGCTGCATAACACATGACCCAATGGGAAAGTTAAAAGCTCAAAAAACACATCACACCAATCACATTTTATTTTTTATGCAAGCTTAAAAGAACACATGCAAACTATGCTCGGAAATGAGTTTTATTTTTTATGCAAGCTTAAAACACAAATGTAAACTATGCTTGAAATAATAAGGAAAAACGGGTAGGAGTTTGTTGGAATCAAACTTCCTCCATCTATAAAAGCTTGCCTTCTCCCTTAGCAAGCTAGATGAACTTGTAGGAAGGAAACTATAGCCAGACAACTGTTGAGAGCCAAGCCGAAGAGAGAGAGCTTCGTCCCGTTTTCGACAAGCTTTGTTGAGACGTGCTCTGCTGTCAGCCCCGCCGAAGGAAGATCAAGTGTCAGAGCTTTGGATTGTATCTTTCCTTTTTTATTTTAATGATAAGCGACTTTGATTATGGTTCCATTTATGTGTCTATTTCTTTTATGCAATGAATTACATCCTCTCTGACTGATGTATGGTTACATGTTTTAGATTTTACGTTGTATGTCGTTGTGTCCTTGCATGTGTGCAGGTATTCGGACGTGTCGAGTGGAAGGATCGTGATCTGCCAAGCGAGGGACGAGAAGCATCACCTTTTCTTCAACGACCACTGCGTAGGATTTGAGGTAGGCAATTCGTTATGATTTTTGTCGTTTTGTAACTAGGAACCTGCGTCACTGCGTGACCTGATTGTTGCTAGTCTCGATCTGGGCTAGAAGGGATCGCCTCTATCCACAGAGGGGATTTACCTCCTCAAAAATGTCAATGGTTATGGAAAGAGTGTGCCCAGGGGCACAAACAGGATCAGGTAGTGGGAAAGTTGACATTCACACTGTTCCCGATCTAGCACTCAGAGTGTGCTCCATACCATTACACGAGACGTGGGGTCGCAGGCGCTGCATGAGGCTACCAAAACACAGCTCCTTTTAGCATCAGAATGTATGAAATCGACGTTATTTGATTGGGCTACAACCGTAACCATGAATATCAAACGGCAATTGACAAAATGTAAAAAGACTAAATTGAATCAGTTTGGGTACGGGTCTATCTTGGTATCGTTCATCCTAGAACGGCTACCTATTTTCCAGGGCCAGGGGGCGATAGTCGCAGATCCACCTTTGAGAGAGCCATGGATGGTTCGATGGGCTGCACTGATGCCCAGAGCAGGAGAGGGTCAGCAAATGTCATGGCAGCCCGAGTTCTTCGGATGGCTTCGGCGATAGTTGATCGTCGTAGAGGACTGGCCTTATGCCGATACTGATTTCACAGGAGACCTAGACCTCCACTCTCGGAAGGAGAGGACCGGGATGAGGATTTGGGTAAGACTCTTTTCGATTTTATGAATTTTATGATTTTTTTTGGTATACATGCATGTAACAGTTGATCCTATGTGTATGCAAATGTTGGCCCAGAGGGGCCTGCCGGGATGTCGTCGATCGCGCAGAGGACCCTTCTCGCCTATGACCCTCAAGGTGAGGGGGGCAAGGGGAATGAGCTGGTTCAGAACTTAGAGGGAATCGCCCGTGGGATTCCTGATTATGCTCGCCTAGCAGATATCCCTATGGCTTATCAGAGGCACACCGTAGGGGTGCCTAGTTGCCTTCATCATTTACTGAGGCGATTGGTGAGGGCAATAACATGCTACCATGAGCACCATGCTGATTAGTCGCCTAGGCTTTTCATTTGCATATTTTTGAGAGACATGTTGTCTCCGGATATTATTAAAACATACATGTATATTTTTGGATTTTATGTGATGCACACAAACTGCAAACATTTCGACATATATATATATATATTTCTACATGGATCTTTCTCACATATGATGATGTTTTTTAATATGTTATGCAAATGTCTAATACAATGTTATCTAATGCATTAGCTGCAAACACATGACCCAATGGGAAAGTTAAAAGCTCACAAAATACATCACACCAATCACATTTTATTTTTTACGCAAGCTTAAAAGCACACATGCAAACTATGCTCGGAAATGAGTTTTATTTTTTATGCAAGCTTAAAACACAAATGTAAACTATGCTTGAAATAATAAGGAAAAACGGGCATGCCCCCAGCATGGTGTCTCAATTCGAGGTACATGCCCCCCAAGCTTCAGTCCATAGGAAGTGGAGTGAAGGTTCAAAAACACAAGAGATTCGATCGAAATCTAACAAAGCTCGAATTGAACGGGAACATGTTTCATTATTTTAATGAGGTTGACACACTTGAGAACTGTCCTTGAATCAACTTGTTTCATTGTTTTAGGAGCTTGACACAAGAAGAGGAACTATGCTCCGACGAGCTCAAAAGAGCAGGTTCAGGTGGGGGATAATTGGATACAAAATGCCCGAGACAATCAGGCATTGCCCCCAGGCTGGCCATGAACGAGGAACGATGATGTCCATCGCTCCATAGCAGATTGTCGAGAGACATAGTCTCCACGATAGCTTCGTTAGACGGAAAGACTTCTCTCAAAGGATCGGGCGAATCTGAATCGCCGAGCCAAGGGGATTGAGAATAAATATCAAGAGCCATGCTCAAAGGAGCATTTTTAGGAGGAGGATCTGATGCAACAACGATCTCGCAATAATTAATTTCAACTACGGTCAAAGGCATCGATTCTCCAAAAGAGGTCACATGTTCAGGAGAAAGGATGATCCACGGGTCATCCGACCTAGAGATCATGTTGACTTGAACGGTGTTTGGTGGTGGCATGGGAAAAATACCCATGAGAACGAGGTCCTTGAAAAGACCAGGTCCTACACTGTCGAGGAGATTAGGAATTTGATCCACGTATGGCACATTGTTCTCGGAGGATGAGGTAAAGAAAGACAACTGATCGACAGTAATAATCTTGCCCTCATGTGGAAACTTCAAAAGCCGAAAGAGGGTGGACGGAACACATAAAACGGCGTGGGTCCAGCTGCGACCAAGAAGAAGATTGTAGTTGAGTTTGGCATCAACCACTTCTACTTCGACGTTGACTATCTTACCTTGTAATGTGATCGGTAAACTTGCGAGAACACCCAAGGGTTTTGATTCCCTACCATCGAATGCCTCAAGGGCATTGGGAGATGAAATAAGAGCTAGAGAGCCAATGGCCTTCCAGCAGGCAGATGACATAACACAGGTAGAGGCACCTTCATCCACAACGGCTCTATGAATGTTGAGGCCATTGATACTGACTTGTATAACAAGGGCGATTTGATGTGGAAGTTGGGGGACAAAATTCTCTAGATCAAAGGTGAGAAGACTAAAATCGGCAGCATCAATTCCGCGGATTGCAGATAACAGAGCTTTCCGTTGCGATGGGCAAATTTGAAGCACTTTCAACGCAGACATTGCGGAAGGTGCCTGTGCCAAATCCTCAACGATGCTGTAATGCTGAGCAGCATGGGTGTTTGGATTATAGGAATATTTTCGAAGAACACCTTTGGAAGGTGGTCGTACAATGGGTTCAGCGCTGGGCTTCTCAATTTCTAAAGGACCAGAGGTAGGTGGGGGAGGTGGGCCATCAACGACTTCCTTCCCAACTGCCTGGCGTGATCCAGCATAATCCTTCGAACAAGTGGCAATCGAAATAGGTGCAACACCATTCATCATGAAAACTTGAGACCCAAATGGTGCAGATGGTGAAGGCTGTTCGACCATCTGGGTCTGCTGAGATGGAAAAGGTTCCTTAAGAACTGTCGGAGTCCCCTTAGAGCCTTTAAGAAGTTGACTAACCTCGGATCATCGGGGACAATCTTTGGTGTAATGGTCTCTGTCACAGATCAGGCAAGGGTACTTCAGTTTTCGTTGCGAACCATCATCAGCACGTGGTTTGGAGGATTCTGGTTTCGGGGCATCGGATTTGGACTTGCCTTTGCCCTTCTTCTTCCCTTTGGAGGTCTTTTCCGCAGGATTGGCCTGGACGGCATTGACCTCCACGGTCTTACCAGAATCTGGAGTGGCGGGAGGAGCAAAATTACTGGAAGAATTCGAATTCTGCTTCCCATTTGAAGACTTACGAGAAGTCTGAGAGACGGAACCAATAACACCGTCAACCGATGGGGTAGATGGTGCTTTAGAGGTCCCTGGCTGCGGGGCATCAGTCAAGATATCATATAACATGCCAAACTGAGAGTACACCAAATCGAGGTACTGGGCACGAGCGATGGCTTGTTCCTCGGTTACACATGCCCCCATAGCAATGTCTTGAGCGATCTTGCTAACAAAGGAGGTAGTGAACCAGTGAGTTAGAAGCTAATCAGGAATATCAAACTTGATCAGACGACGACGACGTCTCCACTCATGAATATGATCTGAAATATGAGTGGCTTTATCCTGCTTCAGAGATGTCAGGAGATGCGTCCCGGCTTCGTAACAAACCGGTAACTAGAAATGTGTCAGGAATGCCATAGCTAAAGTATTAAAGTCTTGAAAAATACCAAGAGGTAGTTCTATGTACCACTTAGCAGCAGCGCCGGTAAGAGTGCACTGGAAAAGACGTAGACGAATCGAGTCATCCACCCAAGAGTTCAAAGAGCACCACAAATGGTAGGTCATGACATGGACTTGGGGGTCTTCTCCAGCTTTACCCTCAAACTTGGGACAATCACCCGATACCTTGGTCGGAACCGGAGGCCAATAGGGATTATGAAGAATCGGATCATTGGTCAATTTAGATACACCCGACAATTTCAACGTGGCGAGGAAAGGTAATTGAGGGTTAAAGGGCATGCCAGGTCCCCAATCAGGACTTGTACCTGTACTCCAACCTGGTTGAGCATAACCCTACCCCCATTAGTTCTGTCCTGGAGGATTCTGACCATAGGGGGTATAAGCCGTATAATTGGGCTGATACGGTTGCTGATAGCCAGGGTATGGGGGTTGATAACCAGGGTACTGACCCTGATTATATGTGGGTCCTGATTGAGCAGTGTATGGATTTGACTGCGGAGTATAAGTGTAGCCTGGCTGTTGAAGGTAATAACCAGAACCTTGGGGTGGGTTGTAAACTGGTCGAGACTGACCTTGAAGGTAATAGCCGCCTTGGGGTCGAGCGAGCTACTGGTAAGTGGGGCCCTGCTGAGCCTGATAAGTTGGATACACAGGCGGGTTCGGCTGTGGCATAGAATAGATCGGCTGTTGAGCAGGGTTAACTGGTTGTCCAGGTTGTTCTGGTTGAATAGGTTGACCTGGCTGTGCAGGCTGCCCTAGTTGAACAAGTTGGCCTCGTTGAATGGGTTGTCCTGGTTGAACAGGTTGACCTGGCTGATGAAGGAGACCAGGCTGCCCCGGCTGAGAAGATTGGCCTGATGGCGAGAGAGGGCTAGGTTGTGCCTGATAACCAGGTTGACCTGTGACAGGACCATAAGATGGCCTTGGTTGTGCAACATTTGGACCGATTGGAAACTGAGGTTGTTGAGGTTGCACCAATGGTTGAGAAGGATGGATTTGCCCCCCCAGGACCGTCCAACGGTTCGGGTTGATACCCCGGTTTGCCTATGGGTCCTTGAGGTTGCCCTGGTTGGACCATAGGGTGAGGCTGTAGAGGTTGACCTTGAGGGTTGTAGGATTGCCCTTGCGGACTGTACAACAACCCCTGCTGGCCCAAAGGTTGTCCTTGCGGGTTGTATAGATAACCTGGCTGTGCCGAAGGTTGTCCCTGGAAGGGTTGTCCTTGTGGGTTAGAAGGTTGCCCAGCCTGGGCAGACAGAAAACCATTAATGTACTGATAAGCCTCAGGAGCAGGAAAACGAAGAGGGTTGCCCTGCTCATCGTATTGATATGGAAACACATAGATCGGGGCACCATCTGGTCCATAATGGGAAAAGTAAGGATGTTTGAGATCTAGAGAGGATTGACCAACCTCGGAGTTCGACGGCTGTAAAGACAATCAATACTCCTTAGGAGAAATATTCTCCGGAATAGCAGAAGCTATGTAAATGTCTTCAAGAACCGACGAGGTCCTGGTTGACTGAGTGGTGACAGCGGACGTAGACGAAGCTACGCAGACAGTAGGCCTAACAGGTACTGATGTGACGAAAGGAGATGCCGTGAGAGGTGTTGATGGCGACATCCCTAACGAAGGAATAACTGGCCTTGTGGACGGAGTCGATATTCCCATAGAGGCCACAGCGGCCATGACCTGACTTAAGGACCTATATCCCGCTAGAAGTGAAGGACCAGGTGAAGACATGACAGAAGATTCGGGGATGTTTTCTGGAAAGAGCTGGTAATCTTCACCAGATGTAGGGATTTCCTCACTAGGAGAAGGACTGGGTGAGTCCATATCTGACCCTGCTGCAAGATCTTCTAAAAGACGGCGAGGACTAGGAGGTATAACAGTAGCTAAGAAAGGCAATCCTGATGTAAGAGGAGGGAAGTGTTCCCCTACTTTGAATCCAAACCAAGCCTTGGACAAGGGCCAATTGAAATCAACCGGTCCGCCAAAGGGAAGCTCAGATATAACCGGTCCCCCGTCGGGAAACTTGGATACAATAGGCTGCTGATGTTCAGCAGAGGACTACGAGACCTCTGATGAATCGTCTGTGTAGGGACTACCAGTAAACGAAACTGAGGGTTTCGCCACTGTGACTGTAATGAAAAGAGGAAGAGATCAAAACAAAGACACACGGGAAAAACCAAGGCAAACAATCGACAGGCCGAAAAAACAATCTCTAAATAGGTGTGTGATCGTAGGTGATTAATTTTACCACATTGAAACTGGAAAATTTTACTGTTTCATGTTTTAAGAGTCTTTCAATCTGGAAACAAGCGTGAAAGGACAAGCGCTTGATGATCTCTTCAAATTTAATGAGTCAGAAAAGATCGAAATGACTGCTCTGGTAATCTAGGCAGATGGGTGTACCAGATATTCGTGAACTGCCATATACACCTTCGTTAAAAAATGAAAGAGAAATCAACCAAGGACTTGACGTACGTGCAGGTAATCTCCCCAAATGTTGTGTCCGGTGTATCACGGGTAAAAAGTGGCAGACTCGACTTCCTACGGATAAAGGATAGCAACCTAGTGGGGTCTCCCTTTATATACGCGACGGTACGGGGAGCACAAGTCCATACTAGCGCTGTCTAAAGCCAAAAGGCGAATGACAACTACTAGGTTTAATGATGTCGGAACATGTCACTAGCCTAGACCTCTAAATATTCCGTTAATGTTTCAATGTTGCCTTAGGTTAATTGAATAAATTTTATAGTTGATCTTTAAATTATGTTTCAATTTCAGGCCCTATCGAATGTTGTATCTCAAAAATCCTCTAAATGCACACTACATGCCACAATATATCACTTTGTTCAATGAAGAGCTAAATACGGGAAGGTCGAGAGCTTTTCAAATAACAACAAAATGATCACAAAACATCCACTACTGTCTCTAATGCAAGCTCATGAAACTAAAAACTTTTCTTTTAGAGTTATATAACACTAATAATGCAGAAAAGCTTTCAATTTTCACTAACTAATAAAAAAGAAAAGAGATTTGCTTTTGTATTTTCCAATGTTTTAGAGCAAATGCACCAAACAAAATGAAAAACTAATGAAGAAACCAATTCGAGAAATGACAGTGAAAGAGCTGAAACGAACAAATTCACTCAATGCAAAAGCACGCGATCAGAACTCAAACTGATGGAGAAATCTCTCAAATCGAAGAGGAATCTCAAAGGACTCGCGCAAACCATGTAATCTAGGCTTGAAATGAGGCAAGGCGAAACTTGAATGAAAAAGAGAACAATCACTCAACTGACGCAATGATACAATGGAATTCAACAAAACGAATGCAAAGAAGCGAAAACGAAGTTGACTGGAAAAGCGAGAACCGAAAACTCCCACGGGAGGCTCAGCACATTATAGCACCTAGAAACCCTAGGGCTAGAATGCAACACTGATGGTAAAGGGCAAACAACCGGAGGACAAGGGTCAAACACAGTCAACAAGGACTTCAAGGCACTCAATCACTCATAAAAATGACACCAGGACCAGAAATCAAACTCAGAGGGCTCAATAACAAGCAAATCCTAACACCAAACAGAGTTGGCGCGACTGTTTGGCTGTATTCTGCACCAAAACAGCGTTGGCGCGAGGGCCTAACTAGCAACAAGCACCAGTTGGCGTGACTGTCAAGCTATAAACCGCGCCAATTGAGTTTACTATGGGAAGAAATGAAAAAAGAGCAAACAGAGACTGGATCAAGTCTTCTGGGGGCTGAACATGGGTTTTACACCAAAAGGAGACGAACCAGAAGAGCAAATCAATCAATCAAAAGCCAAAAAAACCAAAAGAGAAAAGACTAACTCCAAGGCATCCCCAGTATAGTCGCCAGTTTGTTGAGGAGGTAAATCCCCTCTGCGGACAGAGGCAATCCCTACTAGCCCAGATCGGGTCTAGCAACAATCAGGTCATGCAGTGACGCAAGTTCTTAGTTACAAAACGACAAAAATCATAACGAATTGCCTACCTCAAATCCTATGCAGTGGTCGTTGAAGAAAAGGTGATGCTTCTCGTCCCTCGCTTGGCAGATCATGATCCTTCCGCTCGACACGTCCGAATACTTGCACACATGCAAGGACACAATGACATGAAACGTAAAATCTAAAACATGTAACCATACATCAGTCAGAGAGGATGTAATTCATTGCATAAAAGAAATAGACACATGAATGGAACCATAATGAAATTCGCTTATCATTAAAATAACAAAGGAAAGATACAACCCAAAGCTTTGACGCTTGATCTTCCTTTGGCGAGGCTGACAGCGGAGCACGTCTCAACAAAGCTTGTCGGAAACGGGACGAAGCTCTCTCTCTTCGGCTTGGCTCTCAACAACTGTCTGGCTATAGTTTCCTTCCTACAAGTTCAGCAAGCTTGCTAAGGGAGAAGGCAAGCTTTTATAGATGGAGGAAGGGGAGTTGGGATCCCTATAATCATGGGATTGGCCCTATCTCTAAGGAAGCTTCCATGATAGGTGAAAAACTACTTCCCATACATGGAGATCCGGAGCCAAACCACCCAACTCCTTTTAGTGAATCGTTCAGGAGTTTGTTGGAATCAAACTTCCGCCATTTATTTTTAAAAAACATCCCTTATTTAAACAGCATGAGTGATACATGGAGACTGACGGCCTTGATTGTACACACTTCCTCATGATTCCACACATTAGGCCATGAAAATTCATGGCTAATCAAAACGAAGAGCTAAAAAGATCTATTTTTATGGTTTTTGAAGGAGGAAACTTTCTTGAGAGGAATGTACACAATCTTTATGCAAGGGGTCTATAAAGAAAGTGGTTTGGGGTGGGGTCCCTCTCACGAGGTCACGGAAAAGCCCTCGATGTGCGAGACTAGGGGATTGCGGTGGGTGAAAAATATTGTCTCTTTTATACTTAGATGACATTTAAAATTTTCAGCAAAACAATAAAGGAGGATAATATATTCCCATATGTGAATAGAGTGCTTGATATTTTGAAGAGAAAAATTTTTTCTTAAGGGGTCAAAGTGTGAGTTTGGAAAGACTCTTGTGGTATATTTGGGATAGATTTAGCCCAGGATGAGGAGAATTCTTGATTAATCAACTACAAAATTTGAAGTATTGTATGATTGTCCCCAACCGAAATAATGTAGAGAATTAAGTCTTTCTGGATGTAACAGTGTGGAGAAATTTTATTGCTAACTTTTCTTCCATGAGGCTCTATAAAATATGGAGGTGATGGTGTGAAAAGGCATCAATGGGGAGAAAAGCAATAATAAACTTTAAAGTTTAAAATACAAAGATCGGTTAATCTATTCCTTGCATTTACCAAATTCCAAATGCATCCATTAAATTCAAGTGCTAGTGATTATGCTGCATGAAGTGACAAATTATTTCTAACGACATGCAGAAGTAAGCCTATGGATACTGTTAAAACTTTTAATGGTTTTGTGACTAATTATCCTACATGAAAAAGACTGCATATGCATTGGTACAAGTGTCAAAGTGGAAACACTACTTGATGGTAAGAAGACTATTGTGCATACCAAACATAAACTCCATGGTATAAAATTCACAAACAAAATTATGACAATCAGAACATTTTTAGGTGGGTCTGGATTTGTTCATGATTTCATAGGTTATAATGTATAAAGAAGAAGGTATTTTCAATAAAGTTAGATCTACTAAGACCAATCATTAATGCATCCATTTGCTCAAAAATTATTTTGTATACATGAGAGTTATATAACGGTATGCATGACATTGATTTTCAAGATGTGTATGCTAGTTTGATGAAGGGAATCAAGTTGAAGAAAAATATTATTACGTACATAACAATTTGTTGTTTCATTTGGAAAAGTATATATTCCACAAGGAGAGGCAGCTAGGAATGTAACAGAGAATCTCATTCATCTCTTATTGTTGGACACTTTGGGGTAATCAAAGCAGTGGCGCATCTACAAAGGGTATTGTTAGCTCATGTGATAGATAGTGTGGTGTTTATAAGAGGGATTTGTTGTCATGTGCAATGACAACTAAACTGTGTGAAACTGGGTTGTACATGTACCCGATACCATCAGGCCATGGGAGAGTGTCTCCATGGACTTTGTTAGTCTACCTATGTCAATAAAGCAACATGATTATCTTTAATATAATTGTGGATGATTGATGATATTAATATCCACTGCTGCCATGTAAGAAAACCATTAGTGCTAAATGAAGCTACTGGAACTTTATTTCAACATGTTTAGGTTCATTTTAGTTGCCAAATTCTATTGTTAGTAACCCAACGATTCAGGATCATTAGAATTTTGGTCAAATCTATGGAGAATAGTGACACAAAGTTGAAAAGAGTATACTTTTCATCCACAAACATATGGAAAAATGAGATTGTTGACAGGTATTGTGCATCTATTGAGAGGATATTGACAAACATCCTAAGTTGTGGGATGAGCAAGCATTACATTCATATACGCTTACAACAGGCAAAACACTATTCTACGACATCACCTTTTAGTGGCTAACGTTATTTTCCAAAATCGCCGAAGTAGACTTCATTTTTGGAAGGATTTTGCAATGGATAGTATATTGACATTGATAAAACCAAAAGTTCATTAAGAAAATCAGTTATATCAACCAAGTTCAAAATAAACTTGAGAAAAAGTAAATCAAAATACAAATAAAGGCATGAGAAAAACATTGGGTTGATCCACAAGTTTCAGAGGAGATGATAGCATGGTTGCACATTATGAAAAGAAAGGATCTTGAGGGGAAGGTAAAATCTCAGCCATTTCCTTCCTTTTAAGATCCTTAAAGCAGAGTTAGTATCATCATTAGCTTAACTTGACTTATTAATATTAGTATTCCAATTTTTTAAATGTTGCTTTACATTTGTATGAACACATGAATAGATGAGTAGAGGTGATGTTATTTACCTTCGTGAATATTTCTCACCACATTGGATGAGCTCAAAAGACTAATTCTTGTGAGGAGGATAAGAGCACATCCAGGGAAATCGTGACTACCTTTGAGTTGGGATCAAAAGCACTAAAACAGAAAGGAAAAATGGATGGAGGTTGGAAAGTTGAGGTATGTGCCTCATCTCTTGTGAATAGATAAATCAAAATCTTTTGGGGTCAAAAGCTTCTAATGGGAGGAATGAATGGAGTTGCCGTTTTTCTCAAAGATTAAGTTGTAGGATTGGGTTGACTGTGATGGTTTGTTTCGTCTCTTTGTTCTTGATTGCGACCTTGCAAATGGTTCAAAAAGCAAATTAATGGAAACAGAGGAGATATTGCATTATAGTGAAATGCTAAACATGTAAGTCATGATTGGTAGTTTGATTAGGATGCACAATTGACAAATGGGTGGATAATACAGTTAGCAAAATGGAATATTTTAGAATATTCCTTCCTCAGACTAATCAATGATTAAAGTGTCGGTGCCTTCAATTAAGACGAGGAGTTAGGGAGGGCCAGTCAGGGCACCACACAGCCAGCCCTAAGTCAGCACACATCTCCCAGAGCTGGCACCTATCAAGACCACTGGAGGCCATAGGAATCGTAGTAGACCTCCCATTAGGGAACGAACCATTCTTACCTGCACCCAATGCATGTTTTTATTTAACCCCTAAGGGCGTAACGTATTTAAGGTTTGTTACAAACATGTTTGGGGGTTGGGGACCCCGTCACGATGGTCCCAACACGCTAACGATCCCAGCGTGGTATGTCACATGGTGTTAAACATAAAAATTAGTAACCATTTCAATAGAGTTAACCCAAATGTTCTAATGTGATTTGTCACATACAAACATTTAATTAACTCATTTTTCCGTGGGTCACCGCTAACGACCCTTCAGGCAGAGTTCAACGCGGTTCAGCCACAGTGTCAGGGTTACAGCCAGGCCATTGCGATGGTACACTTGAAGTTTTGGGGTGTGCATGTTATGCAACCCACCTTTTCTTAGACTCTATAGAGTTAAATTCGATGGAAGTTTAGGCTTACACCTAAAAAATGGTAGAATATGCTATTTGCTCTCAAGTTAGTGGGATTTCACTTTCAGTGGAGCTTTTCTGATGGCCCAGGAAAAAATTAGGTAATTTTTGACCATTACGAAGTGAATGAAAGTCATTTTTAATTGGAGCATTAAGGATCATTGGTGTGAAAATATTTAAAGTAAATGTAACTTCATTTAATGAAATTTTGAGCATGTGAAGAAATATGGGACATGCCATTGAGAGCTAGACAAGTAGATGTAGCCCATGAGGGGTGGCTTGCTTCATCATGCCTCTATATAAAATTTCATGTGTGACTTGTTTCTCTGGCATATACTGCTATTCAATGTTATTTAAGATTGTTTTAAACGTAAACACAATTCACTAAAATAATCTACATTCATGAATAAACACTCAATCCTATACAAATATATTGAACTAATTATGCACATGTTTATAAATAGAAAAGACACTTATACAAACAAAAATAATGAACATTGAAGGATCAGTGCTAGGGCTATTTATGAGGGAGGAATTGTATTTGTTTCCATTTTATCATGTTGAATACTCTGTATAATATAGGCATGGTTTGACCAAGCTTTCCACAGGAAATTATTTATTGTTTAGTTTCATTTGATTCTTTCTTTCCTTCATGATTACTTGAATTCTTAATTTCCACAATTGATTTGTAGGCGATTTAATATCTAGATTTATTATATTGTTGAATCGATTTGAATCCTTCAGTGTATCTACATATATGTTCTATAATTTCAACATGGTATCGAGCCTGAAAATTACTGTTAAAGAAGAATTTGAGTTTGTGATTGAATGAGTGGAATTTCATGAGAAAGACTTTATTGGTGCCACGGTTGATTCAGATCCAAATAGGCTTTCGGTAAGCGAGACTAGAGTATGCACTCGAGGGAAGCTCTAACTATATTTCTTGGAAATACGAGGATGGAGGCAATACTCGAATACAATGAAACTGAAGAATTCATTGACAATGATGTTCAAAAACTGTTGTGACAAATGCGCAAATGTGGTACTGGAATAAGAATGTGGAAAAGCTGAGGAGGATCTTCTTTGGAGAGGTAAGCCACATTGTCTCAAGTATCCCATGCAAAAGTGACACACATATACATTGGCAGAGCTTTGACAAATCTAAGCTGGAAGCAGCTGATGACCATGGGAATTCCCAGAAGATAACCTAAGGAAGATCAAAATGGAGAAAGGTGACTCCATGCCAAAATATCCTAAAAAGTTTTTCCAATGTCGAGATGAGCTTGAAGACATTGGAATTAATATTGTTGACCTGATGATTTGGTGAGCACGGATCTTCTAAGACTTCCCAAGAGTTAACATTGCTCAAAGGACTGCGATCGATGGAAGGAAAAGCGCCATATTGGAGATAATTTGTGGTGGTCCCAGTGGGAAGAGTTCAAATGGAATACCGAAGTGGATCTTCATCTAAAATCTGATGATGAAGAAAAATTTTACATGGCACACCAATGTGAAGAAGGGGAAGGGAAAGAATTTCCTTCAAATAGTCTAAAGAATGGAAAGAAGTGTGACATGTCTAGAGTGAAGTGTTTTCAGCATCACGAGCATAGGAGTTATGCCACTAACTATCCACAAAAGAAAGAAGAAAAAGAAGACCAGGATCTCACAATTTGTGAGGCTTTGGCCTGTCAATTTAGCTTTACTTCTCACTCGGTACATGTATGGTGTCAAGTGCAATGGGATTGGTGTGGTATTTGGATAGTGGTGCTTCCTTTCACATGGCAGGAGAAAAGGAAATTTCGATTATCTTGCTGGAGGAGAAGGACCTCAGTTATGTCGAGCGGGTGATTATGGGTAGTGCAGTGCTACGGGATTGGTAACACTACCTTTGGAAGACGATCAGGTAAACCCCACTTTCAATTAAAATATGTAATGCATGTATGAAGGGTTGAAGAAAATTTGGTCACAGTTGTAATGTTGGAGGATAGAGGTTATGATGTTGTTTTCAGTAGAGAATAGAAGCTTTCCTTGGCCACCAAAACAATAGGACCAAGAAGATAGGGATTTGAGTTAAGAATCTCTATGAAATTGATGTATATTCTGTCATGACATTGATGGGCAAGGCGAATTGAGGGTGGTGGCGGGATGAGGGTGGGGATGCCTTTCTGGGAGATTAGGAGCCATCTACACCATGGAGCCCTTTGAAAATCATGCAGGCATATTTCTACATGACTTCAATGGGAACCTTGCTGGGTTACTCTTTCCCATGCAAGGGGTGTAACATGGGGGAGGTATCCCAAAGACCACCTTTCATATGAAGGAAGATTAGGCTTTGGAAATCCTTGAGAGATCCACTCGGATATTGTGGACCATTCTGTTGCTTCAACGAGAAAAACATAAGTACTATGTGATATTTGTTGGTGGAATTTCTAAGTAAGTGTTGGATCTCTACTATGTAGAAGAAATATCATACATTCTCAAGTTTTTGAGTTTAAGTATTTGGTGGATAAAGACACGGGGAGTAAGTGAGAAGGCTTTGAACAATAATGGTGGTGAGTACATCTCACTTGAATTCAAAACTATGACAAAGAAGGAAATTGAAGAGAGGCGGTAACACCATAAAACATAGTATAATGGGGTTGTTAGAGGAATATGAGAACTGGTAGATTAGGCATGAGAGGCGTTACATGATCGGGTATAAGTGCATCCCTTCATTAGAGCATGCAACGCGGTATTTTACTGCTTGAATTTTCCTCATAGGATACTTGCATGAAGTACACGGAAAGATGCTTTTACGGGTAAGAACGTCATTTCGCATTTTAAGATTTTTGGCTCCTTTGTTTATGTGCATGTGACCAGGATGCCAAGAATTAGCTAGAACAGCATACGATATTGGGATATTTGTAAGGGTACAATGACTCCACAAATATCGGGTGTATTTTCCAAATAGCAAAATGGCTGTTGTGCTTTGACGGGATATAAAATTTGATGAGGGATAAGTATGTAGTTTGTCCTTGGGGGGAGCCGGACTTGCATGCAAAGGAGTAACTCATGGTTCCCGGATGAGCCTCAAGATGTGGAGTAGCTACACAGGAGGGTCATAGTAGGCAAAACACTCTTGGATCAGCCACCGAAATGGAAAAATGCGCACCACGGAAGGCATTAGATTGAGACTTGATGTAGCAAAGAATGTGTATTTACTTCATTTTTAGAAAAAGAACGTATCTATGAGTTTATTGGATACATGGCTCTTATGAGAAAGTGTATTGTGACAAAGCCATCTTCCTTTCAGAAGACGGTCACGGCAACCAACTTGGGTTTATGCTATGGTACCGGAGTATGACTCCCGCCATCAAAATAGTGCATGGGAGGTAGTCCCAAGGCGGTTGAAAAATCGGTGGTTGGATGCATATGGATCCTGAAAGTAAAGCAGTTGTTGATGGGAGTGGAAATGCAAGGCAGTTGTGGCAGGGATTCTCACGAATTGAGGATCTCCTATGATGATACCTTTTCACGAAGCCTTGGTGCTCTTCCATTAGATCTAACCTTGCACTCTCAATGCAAACTAAGGTGGTCACATTCATCATGGATGTGAGTGTGTTCCTGGTAGTTCTTGAGAGGAAGTGTACCCACGCCACAGCAGCCAAAAGTTTCAAGATCTTGATAGTGAGTCGCACATGTGTACCAACTCAGAGAGAAATGTATGGGCTAAAAGCAAGCACCTTGTGCTTAGTACACTTGGATTGACAACTATTTCAGTTGAAGCACCAAAAAAAGTGAAGTTGATGCAAACTTGTACGGATTATGGTTGATGGTAAGCTGTGATTATTGTACTTTATGTTGATGATCTAATTTTTACTAGTGATGACGATACACTCATGTGGAAGATCTTGCAAAGGGAGTTTGGGAAATGAAGGACATGGTACTCCTTTGTTATTTCCTTGGTTGGAATATAGGCGAGGGGGATGGTGAACTCTTTGTCTCTCGGGGAAAGTATGCAAAGGAAGTGTGGGTAAGTTTCATGGAAGTTGGGAAACCCATGGAGCGCTCCTCTTCCCGGGAAATTGGAGGAAAGGGATGCTGGAAAGTAGTGGATACTATTAATCTCTGAGCTATTAGTTGGTTCACTTATACTGCCAAGTAGACACGGACAGAACATGCTACACGTTAACGACTAAGTCAAGTTATGGTTAAGCCTACTAAGCTCTTTTGGAAGGTAGGGAAACATGTGAGATACCTAAGGAGCACATAAGAGTATGTATTATGGTATATATGGAAAAAGGGAGTAAATATTCGAGCTTCCGGACGTAGATTGGGTAGGCGGTCCATTCGTCGAAAGAGCACATCGGGGAGGGATCTTGAGAATAGGATCGACAATAGTTTCTTGGTACAGCAAGAAGCGACCGTCTGTGGCACTCGGTTACGGCGAGTCGAGTACACAATAGCAAGTCAAGATGCATGTGAGGCCATATGGATGAGAAAGATCCTTGTTGGACTGTTGTTTTGTTTCTATGTATCGATAGTGATACATTGTTCTAACTTGATTGCATTAAACTCTTGGTTAATCCCATGTTTCATGATAGGTCCAAGCATGGAGTATTTGATACCACTATCTCGGATCTTATGTGCGGATGGCTGCTAATGTTACTTAATTTGTTTCCACGGAAGATCAGATTCATATATTCTATTGAAGGTGCTCGCTGAGGAGAAGAATTCAAACACCATAGAACGGGATCGGGATGAAGGATAATCCCTTTCTTGTGAGTGATGTTATGATCTATGAGAAATTTCAGCACCTACACTAGTGTGGGACAACGAGGTCTTAGCAAACACTATCCACTTGTGGGCCCCCAAATTTGGTGCATGTCTATTTTAGTTATCGCTTGATTAATATGGACAATAAAATGTAATATAATCTAAAATAACTGTAAATAGTTCTTAGTGTGATAAACTCAATTAACTCGCATTCAAGTTGAGGTAGTTAATTGAGGCATGCGGAAGTAATTCTAGTTTGTAAAGACTTGAAGTGCGGTGGTGCATTGGACAATAGAGTTGTAATTAGTTTAACTCAATTAAAGTAGGGAGTTAAAGTTAGTTGTGCTAGTTGCTTGCTTGATACACTAGTGAAGTCAAGTGAATTAAATATTATTTAATTAAAAATAAGTGATCTCACATGCAACTAAAGATTTACTATTATTAATTGCATGCATGTGAGTTCAATGAAGACCAGGTTAGTTTAGGTGAAAGGGATGTTGACTATAAGTTGTTGAATTGTGGGTTTGCACCCATGCACCCAAACACCCATTGGATTTCCCATGATACTTGCACGAGTTAAGGGAAAGGAAAAAAATCCTATTCTTTAGGTATTTAATTCCTCATGAATTGCGTGAGCAAGGTGGGTTGTTAAGAGGGCTGAAATTGGCTAAGTATTGATCGGTTTCACATCCCAGGGCAGTGTGAGACAAATGGCAGGTTTTGGAAACTCACCCCGTGAGGAGAGGACCTTGTATTTGTTCCATGTATCCATTCTGAATATACAATAGAAGATGATGATTTTGGTAGCAATATTTCTCGGGAAATTATCATGTTGTGATTTTGATTTGATTCTTTCTTTGCTTCATGTGATTGGCAATTGTGTTCTTCTGTTGATTTGTAGAAGTGATTAGTATCTATCTTTAGTATATTGTTAGATAGTTTGGGTCATGATACTTTATATATGTTGTATAATTTCTACAATATATTAAAGTTTCAGAAGAAATGTGGCCATGGAAAATGAAATGAGTTCTAGTACATGCAAAATAGTTGGTGTCAAAGAATCCATAAACTTAATTGGGTTTTAAATACGTATACATAACATGTGCAACAACTATTGGAGGGCATGTTGATGGTAAGACTTTATGATATATATAAATGTATTTGGGAGCGAGATATATTTTGTAGTGCTTTAGATGGAGATGATGTGATAACAATGGAACAATGTGAGTGTAGTCATGGACAATGGGAAAATTATCGTTTAGATTTTCCAGCTAAGTACTTATTTTTTTATTTCTCTGCGGTGAGTTGAATAAATCTACAAAAATAACTTACTAAAAGGATTTTTGAACGACTACACTAATCAGATGTAATAGCATGAATAATGAAAATAATATGTGGGTGTTGTTAATAATGGTGATGGTTACATCGGTTTAATTGTAAAATGTAATGGTGTCATAATGGTATAATCATCGGTATTATGGCGAGGGAGTGAGGTATGTATTAATTGGATGAATAAATGAATTTCCTACATGCATTCGATTACGAAATGTAACACATTCTTAAGAAATTGTTGTGTAATAAAAGCATCTCTTAGAACCTTAGTGTTAATCCAAATCGGCGGGAGGAACTTAAATGTAACACTTATGTGATAGCTTCAACATACCATCCAAATACATGACAACTAGCCATTAGCCATTAAAATACCTAACACAGCAGCACCAATCCTTAGCTCTTGACCCTTAATCCCTTAATCCCTAAATCTCATAATCCTCAAAGCCCTATCCACTTAACCCCCAACACTTCAATTAATTAAATATTTAGGAACATATGGCATTTGATTATGGGGCTGAAAAGGGGCTAACAGAGTATTAGTACCAAGAATGGAGCTAAACCTAGTGCTATCATTGGCACTATTCTCGAGGAAATTGATGGCTATTTTGTTGATATTATCGAGCTATTTTCTATGGAGTTATTTATGAATGCTATTATTTCTAAGTTAACGCCTAAAATGTTTTTGTAGATGAAATAAATGCAAAAATTGCACCATCTCAATAACTACTGAATTTTTTCAAAACATTGGAGAAAACACACTAAATTAGTCCTTGGAAGAAAAATAATGGGTAATCATGGATTTCTTGTAGTGAGTCTGAGAAGATCCATCATCATCATATTAATCCTAACCTCTCCAAACCAACTCCATGTTATTCTTTAGGGTATACATGTAGCATAACCTAGCATCACATGAGAAAAATAAAATTCACACAAAATAAAACTCTCTCTATGAAACATATAATATCTCTATCTCCCCTTTTCTTATTCTAGGAGTTTTCTCATACTAATGTCACTACTAGGGGGATTCCTGTGAGCCTAATGCCTTATCACCATACAATACTTCTCTAAGACAATACGATGAATAGAGTATAATGATAACAAAATATAGAACAACTCTATCCTCCCCTATATATATACTAAGTTAAGAGTTGTAAATTACATACAATTGAAACTTTCCTCAAGCATGATTTTATCCTTGGGATAAACACCCCTCCTATAAGATGGTTCACACTCTAACAATATTTTAATTCCAAACCTTCCTCTTATGGCTTACTGTCAAGTTTCCTCATACAATATAGTTCTCTTCTAACTGTCCCACATTTCCCCAATGTTATTTTCATTTGATTAATAAAATTAGAGCTTACACTTGAACAAATTAAAAACTCTCATTTTATTGGTTACATAGCCCCCATTGTGTTGGGTAACTAAATTATTTTACTAAGTCGTATCTCTTCACATTGTGACATTCACATAGTAAAAATATATTGTCATACACTAGTTTGTTTGTTCAATAGCTACCCAAATACTGCGAGAAATGTTGGTGTTGGAAGTAGAGTGTTATACTTAAACCATCCCTCCCATCTAATAGTAGACTCTTTCTTCATTCTCTCTCAAATATGACCATTTACACTTTCTTATATTTTTCTATTTGTTATATTCTTTGCATGACTATCCACATGGTATTTTTGTGTAGTAAGCATAAAAGGGGGGATCATAGGAGAGGGAGAAATCCTCATAATTTGGGAAATGATTTGGGGGAGAAAAAATCCCCATGTTGGGATTTAGTGCTTTTATAAAAACATTAAATGTTTTCTTTCTTTTTGGAAGTTTTTTACATGTGATTTTGCTATAATAAAGTTTCATCTTCCAAATGCTTGGATTTTCCCATGGTTTTATAATTTCAATTAAGAAACTACAATTATATTATAATATGGAAAAATGGGGAATAGTAGTTATTGTTTTAAAGGATATATTGTATCATAATATTTTACAACACACATGTGTATGTATGCTTGTTATGTATGTATATATATCGAAATATCTTATTCGTTTTCCATTATAGGGTTTCCAACATAAAATCTCTGCTAATGTGTGTATTCTCCAATTATGTTTATATTTTAATTAAGATGCCTATTTGTACAAATTAATTGTACGGTTTAAAACCTACATATTGAGAATTTCATTGGGTATAGTTTTGAGGTTATGAAAAATTAAGATAGAGATAAGTGGACCATTATGGATTTAGGCAAGGTTGCACTTATTTGGGATGTAAATAGAAGAGTAGACCATGTTGGATTGAAAGGGAAAATATGCAATACGATTTTTTTTCTATTGTATTCAATATTACTTAATTTTTTATGGAAAGATGCAATGAAGGCTTTGTGGGAAAGTTAGGGGATTTGTATCAATATAATTCCCTAGTGAAAAATTGGTCTTATGGAAGAAGATGTATAACTTGAGGTTGAAGGATGGATACTAAATTATGGCTTACGTATAGAGATACCAGCAATAATGTGATAAGTTGGCTTAATATTTGTTGATATTAATATATCATATGAAGATAAGTGCATTATTTTGTTATTTTCTCTATAGACTGCACTATTCTAACATAGAGGGTATTAAGACAATATTTGAGGAACATTTTTACAAAGGGTGAATTGTCTTAACTTGAGAAAAAAAAACTTTTGTATTGTCTTAAATATTGTTAAGTAGTGTCTCAAATTATACTTAAAAAATTGTCTCTATAAATACAATATATAACACAAACATTATTGTCTCTTAGGAGGCAATTTCATTTTTGTCTCTCTAGAACCAATACTGAATAAAAATACTGTGTCTTTATATGGATAATATATACATTATCTAAAAATGGTCTTGTAATGCTATGCAAAGTATCCATTTCTATTTAATTAAGTGTGCAAATATTCTCCATGTCTCTTTAAACAAAGTGTTTTTATTTGTTTCGGGATTTATGTGTGAGGGAATGTTAATTCATTACTATTTAACATCTTAAATGCCTAAGATACACGGCCAATCGCCTCACCATAACATAGCACAACAATGTGATGAGACGATTCACCCTCCTGCTCACACCATACAATGGTCAAGGCTCCCAATGGGCGTAATCCTTGATCTATTAACTTTCTCAAATTGGTTATCACAATTGAAAAATATGCCTAAACGAGGAAAAAATAGCTAAGAAATTATGTGAAGGCAAAGTAAGCTAAAAATGGCTTTTGTTTTCCTCTAAAATAGTGAAGTATAGCCCAATACGGCTCACATTCCCTTATGGCCCTTGTGGCTCTCAAAGCCTGAAGCAAAATACAGAAAAGTACCTATTTTCGCTCTACAACCTATCCTGACTTCTCCATAATTCTCGAAAACCCAAAATTGACTAAAATTTCACTCAAATTGGTTCAATATTGAAGAAGTTATGATCCAAAATTTTTTTTTTTAATGTCACTTAGAAAACCCTACTAAATGTGAATGCCAGCTGTAGTTAACGTGCTAAACATGGCATAAATGCCATATTTAGTGGAGGCAGCACCCCTAGCGGCGGAATAGATTGGGATGAAATTAAATGTCACATGACGCATGTAGGTGGATGCATGTTTAACACGTGACAACATACCACACAACGGTTGCAAAATCATTACATTTAAATGCTACATCAATACATCTGAGTTGGCGGGCGGAAGTACTAGCAGTAACCACCGGCTTGGCTCTTGGTGTGAGGATGTGGTCTCTAGAGGTCACCTTATCACGGGGCTGGCCCTTCTTTCCACCAACGAATATAATTTCAAACCTTAAATACAAATTTATTGCGTAGAGGTTAGATTCATCGGACAACCCAAATGGTTGGGTTCTTGTGCTATCGACGGTGAGTCAGTTACTGAACCTCGCGGACCCATAAAGTACAACATACACACCATTCTATCCGACCTAGGGCCGTGGCTCTGATTAGTGCCTTAAAATAAAAGTCAACCACCATCAATGATTCATCCAGTTGGAATATTCCATGGAATATTCTAGGAATATTTTTTTTTAATATTTCCAAAGTCAAAGACTTTGTCAACTAGATTTTTTGAGATCTGCAAACTTCAAATACTTCCATAACTTTCCTGCGATTTCATATTTGAGTCCATTCATGGTGCCACAATCACGGCAAGGGTATGCAGTCGTTCTAAGTTTGAAAACCAATTAAACGTTCAATTTTTAGCATTTTTCAAGTTTGGACATGATCACTAATCACACCTCCCAAATGGGAAGCTTTTTGGACTAAAAATCTCTTGAATTACAGAAATTGAATATGTAGAAATTGATTCTCCACTCTTCCATCCTTGAACCCTTTGAAATGTTCACGACCTCATCCCAAATTGATCTTCTCATAAAGAAGTTACTTCCTTGAATCCGTGATGTATGCTCTTGCTATATTTGAGTCATAATGCAAATTTTTGAAATTTTGAACAACATTAAAATTTGTAGAAATCATTGTTCCTCTGATGGTCTACCTTCATGGAAATTTTTTTCCGGAATGAGCCCATCTACTTATGTCGATTCCTAACCAAGTTTTCTTGCCATACCAATCTGCCATTTTGAAACCTTAATGACCCATGCTAAAATGTGTGCCTCTTTGCTTTCATGCTTTACCCTCTCTCTTGGATTATTGCACCACTTTGCATTGACACTTTGTTCTACTGCATCGATCGACACCAAAGGCACTTTCTGCCAACATCTTGTCATCTTCTTTAAATACGACCTTCTTTCTGAGACTAAAACATATCATCATTTGCATGTCAAATAACATGAAAAGGATTATGTACAAAATATTTTGATTAATCATCAACAAAGTCAGATTTTGACTTTCATTGACAAGCCTTTTCAATTGCCACACATTCACTAAAGACGATTCTAGCTTCTTTCGATGTGCTCTCATGCTCCTTACCATCCTTGAACAAAATGGTACTTGTTCTCATGGCGATGGAAGATCACTTTTTTTCTCATATAAATATGGAATACCCAACACACCTTTGTAATGTCAAGCGATACTACATCTAGTTCCAACCAAGTCAACATAATGACCTATTATGGCGAAGAACAACATGCACTTCCTTGAAACTTGTAAAATTGTATCCAAATCCATCCAAGTGGATATGGCTTTGGATGTTGTTGAGGAGGTAAATCCCCCTCTGTGACGGCTGGAAGTCACCTGGCCCGGCGGGGCGGTCGCCGCAAACCATGATGTCATGACGCGGAGGTTCCTAATTACGAATGAAAAGAGTGGAGATAAGAGCCTACGGATTCCAATGCTAGGATGCGAAAGAAACGTCCGTTCCTCAGAGCCTCCGGCGGATCACAATCCCTCCACGATCTCAGCGGATGAACTTACTGCACACGGAGAAGAAACGAAACAGAGATACAAGCATAGAAACCGACGTACGTAACTAAACATCGGTCGGAAAAGGACATTACTCGCATTAACATATTGATGGAAAACGGAGTGGAACCATAATCATAATCATCATTAAATAACCGTGAGAGAGATTACAATAGATTCACAGCCAGGTGCCCGGAGCGGGTTTCCGGTCGTCCCATGTCTCGCAAAACTTGCCCCGAGGAAAGGGGAAACCTCTCCGAGTCTCGTGACAATGGTCTCCTTACTTGAATCAGCCTTGGAAGAGAGGTGCTTTTACAACACAAAGGCCCTTGGGAATATGGAGATTAAGAGGCTTAGGCACTTCAATACTCTCGGCCTTGACCTTTCAGCCTTTGAAGCCTTCATCAATGGATGAAGAGCTACATTCTAGAGGAGGAAGAATTTGGGGATCCCTACAATAGTGGAAAGGAGGCCTTATCCTTTGGGAGGTTCCCCATATGGTGGAAACAAGAGGCCAAAGGAGGAAGGCCGTGGTTATTCAGGCGAAACCACTCCTGATGACTCATCCACGAAGTTGTTGTAATCGAAACTTCGCCTCTTCTTTTAAAAAACTTTCCATAAACAGAGTGGCGCGGGTACAACACTGGGACAGAGCGCCAATTGGCGCGGGCTCAGTGTTAATTTTCCCCCATTGGCGCGAGTACATAACGGGCTACCGGCGCCAATGCAAAAACATGTGTTTTTAGGGGTCTGTTCAGGAAATGATAAACAGGAGAAATGTTGTCCTCATGGAAAGGGATGCATTGATGATTTTTTCAAGGCATGACAGTGTTCACAGGTCACATAATGGGTCCTCCGTTGTGCGGTATGGGGAATGGTAGGGACGGTGACAAATTACTGTGTAACAGATGCCCCCTAAAGCATGAGGCCCGAGAGAGAGAGGGGTGAAATGCTTTACGAGAACATGTCCAACTGAAGGCCCACCGTCGGAAAACCTGCACAGAAAGATACAACTGATATCTTCTAGTACATGATGTATATATATGGTATGGACGCAGCCATCCGAACAGAGTATGCTATAATCCGGATCCAGGGTATGGGCGCAGCCATCCAACTAAGATCAAACAAATAGACTCGGGTATGGTCGCAGCCATCCAATCATTGAGTCATGTACATAATGACAATAATCCACAATCGCAGCCTGGATTACAACAGACACAATCCAGGGTCTTGCGCTCCATCTCGACCCAAATAAGTACAAGTTCAAGCATGCGAATATGTGAGCTGAAGTCGAACATGCAAGAACATCGTCTGATTACCAGCCAATGATGAAAGTTGTTAACGGACGCGAGAGAAACCACTAATAATGACAATGGTCCTCAAGGTACTACAGGTACAATCTACGGCGTGTGAATAAATGAGTTGACGTCGAACACCCGCAGAATCATTCGATCGGAAGTCAATGATGTAAACTTCACGTCGAATGCGACGAACCTGCCATTGAGGCATGCAGGCTCCAAAGTACCATCAGGAGTCTCTAGACCAACTTCCTGGATAATGAGTTGAAGTCGACAGGAAATGACCTTGATCGAAGGTGGGCCATAATGATTCCCACATCATCGACACGAGACAGAGGAACATAATGTTTTGTTGTGAATCAGGATCATATGAGAAACAGAGGAAGGTTGATATTCGCAGAGGCCAACTTCTCTTGAACATATAAGCGGCACGACAATGGACTTGGCAGTATTTGACATCAACAGATCAAAGGTCATGGCGACGAGGCAGTGAACAGATGAGAGGTCAAAAGAGATTACCCAAACCCATGGAAGCAAAGTGAAGCAACGAGATGAGATGTCCCCAACCCGACACGAATGCGGACAAGTGCCATGTTCAAGAGCGACATACTGCCGACGATAACGACGATGGTTCCATTTTTCCCCCACCATTTCTGGCGAGTACCCCAATTATTTTTGATGACAAGCTTGAAGGGGATAGCATATGCTTGTAATATAAGCCCGCCCTTCGGGCAAATCCATCCTAGTGCATTTAACGAGTCCTAGGAAGGAGAAACTCGGAAAACGTCATTGCGACGGAATCCAATGTCATCAGGGTTTAACGAGTCTGACAAAGGAAGAACTCGGCGTCTTTTCATGTTTAGAGAGTTTGAAAAGACGGCGGAAAAGAAAACTCCACTGGTCCCTTTTCGTAAATAGTTCCCCAGATCCGAAAAGGTAGAAAACAATATCCGGGAAAACCTCCTAGTCGCGATAGGCTAGGGTATTCCTTTTTCGTAATCAATCCATCCCAGCCCGAAAAAGGGTTAAACTTATACTGGGTAGATTTCGATTCGTGGCCACTTTAACGAGATCGAAACGACAAGGGCCTTGGCAATCTTTTCATGTTTAGAGAGTCAGAAAAGAGCTGAAAGAAGACTCCTCCTGAAGGAACGAGTGGTATAAAGGGTAGCAACTGGTTCCGGTAATGGTGGAACTACTCTGAACAAATAAAGGTCGAGAGGCTGGCTAACAAGACCACTCATAGCAGCGGTTTCTCAGGAACGGGTAAAACAACCAAGTGAAGGCATATGATCGGCCAAGCAGATAGTGACAATGGAGTGAGAAAACCAAGGCTCATCTGGTAAAAACAGGCTGATAAAATGGCAATCACAAGAGGTAAAATAGGCAAGGTTTCATTTTTACACAAGCTTGAAATCGGGAAACTTTGCTTGAAGTTGGTTTCATTTTTACACAAGCTTGAAACAAAGATAAACTATACTTGGGAAACCGGTTTCATTTTTACACAAGCTTGAAACGAACAAACTATGCTTGAAAAAGTAAGCATGCTGACATGGTGACTCAATTTAATTTTATACCCCCAAGCTTGATCCATATTAAAGAGCGGATGGAGTGAAAGGTTCAAGTGACGGATCAAGAGAAAGACTCGGCGGGGATTCTGAGATCTAAACAAAGACTCGAATTGAACGAACGTGTTTCATTATTTTAACGGGGTTGACACATTAAAAGAACTATCCTGAGACCACCCTTGTTTCATTTTTTAAGGAGCTTGGCACAAGACAAGGAACTCTGCTCCGACCAGCTTGTTTCATTTTTTAAGGAGCTTGACACAAGCAGAATGAACTATGCTCCGACAACCTTGTTTCATTTTCTAAGGAGCTTGACACAAGACAAGGAACTTTGCTCCGACAACCTTGTTTCATTTTTTAAGGAGCTTGACACAGGAAAGGAACCATGCTCCGACCGACTTACATCAAAATGAACAAGAAGGCGGTGCTTCCAAGAGTTCCATTCCTGATGGAAGGGAAACATCCTGGAAGTCAGGACCCAATGCCCCCAGCACATTATGCACAACGGCATCATCACTGAGCACAGGCACGGGGTAAGTAGCCACATAGTTGACATGCGGGGGGGCAGAGACAACAGGTGGATAAAAACCAGGAGGGGGTGATGGCGGACCAGTTGCCACATTAGGACCAAAGAATGACAGCTGATCAATGGTCACGATCCTTCCTTCATGCGGAAAACAGGCCACACGAAAGAGGGAGGAGACGAGCGCTCCCATGGCATAGGTGTAATCGCGCCCCAGGAGCAGATTGAAATCCAAAGGGCCTGGAATGACCATCACGTCCATATGGACGATTTTCCCTCCCAAAGTAATCGGTAACCTTGGAAGGATCCCCAACGGTTGACTCGTCCTTCTATTGAATGTCAACAGATTCTGCGTAACAGGCGCAAGCGGCGGCGAACCGAAAGCTTGCCAGGTAGTTGAAGACAGAATACTAACAGAGGCACCTTCGTCTATAATGGTGCTGGGTACAACCAGACCAAGAGCCTGTACTGTGATCTCGAAAGGCACATAAGACGGAAGGCGAAATCCTGCAAATCGATTCCAGTCAAAGGAAGCGACCAAACTACTCGGAGGGGCTACCATCGAGATGCGAAGGTCTTCCCCTGATGTTACGGAAGCAGAAGCCTCCCCCATAACCTCCATCTCGAAGGTGGGAGGGGTATCCTCCGGAGCCTCCATCATGGGAGGCGGAGGAGGAGCTTCCTGAAGTACAGGGACAGGAGAATCTTTCTCCAAGCCTGAAGAATCTGAAGAGACCAGAAGGACATGAGGGGTGCGAGATCCACTCTCGACAGAAAAGACCTGGTGCACCGCGGACGGGGCCAGTTCAACCGATCCCACGACCAATGGTTGGTCGGGAACGGATTCCTGAATCTGAATTTCTGGAGGAGTGGGATCGACCAAGGATGACCCTTGACCAATCACGGCATCGGCCGGTGGAAGACTCAAAGAAAGCTGTTTATAACCAGCCGGGAGGCGTGGTGTAGAAACAGTCAGGTTGTCCAGGACTCGCTTGGCTTCATCCATATAAGGACAAAGGTGAATAGCATGGTGCCCTTCACACAACTTACAGGGATTGGTGATCTTACCCTGCTTCTTAGGAGCTTTACCAGTGCCCCCAACCTGACTCCCGAAAGCCAAAGACAACGGTGGGCGACTGTTGGACCATACTTTGAGTACCTTGGGAATGCCAGGGCAGTCTCGAAGAAGATGGTCTCCCGTGCACAACATGCAGGGGAACTTGACTTTCCGAGGAGGGTTGGAAGGTTTATCAAGAGGAGATATCTCGGAGGCAGTAGCCGTACATTTAGCCTCTCACTTATCGGACTTCTTCTTCTTCGTCTTCTTCTTCTTCTTAGCCACCTGGTTACTTGAATCCAGACTTTCACCAGGCGAAGAGGAGGAGGAGGACTCAGAAACAGGCGAAGAAGGGGAGAGGTCCACCTTGGAATCAACATGAGGTTGTTCAGGTGGAGGAACTGATTGAACAGTAGCGGAGTTATTCGGGACAACAGAGGTTGAGAACAACCAAACAGGCAACCCAACCGTTAACCCAGGAAGGGACAACGTCGCCATGTAAGGAGCACCAACATTTCCAAAAGGAGGAAAATGACCAGGATTCCCTTCTGAAGGGATTCCTTGGTTGGTAAACTCTGAAAAAGTTGCCATCAAAACTCAAAACCACACACGGGCTGAAAAAAGAGTTTAAGACACACGATCAAACGGCCAACAAGCAATGTCTAAATAGGTGTGAAATCGTGGGCGATTAATTTTACCACATTGGAAAATAAGAAGTTCTACCGTTTCATATTTTAAGAGTCGAGAAACGATAAAAAGATGACTCTATCTCTTTCAGAGTTGACACAAGCGTGAAAGGACAAGCGCTTGACGGCCTTTTCAAGTTTAGGGAGTCAGAAAAGACCAAATGACTGCTCAGGAAAAACTAGGCACAAAGGGTGTACCAGATATCCGTGAACTGCAATATACACCTTGGTTTCAAAAATGACACAGAAATCGACCAAGGACTTTCCGTACGTGCAGGTAGTCTCCCCGAATGCTGTGTTCGGTGTATCACGGGTATAGGGCGGCAGACTCGGCTTCCTGTGGATAAAGGATTGAAAACCTATAGGGGTCTCCCTTTATATACGCGACGGTACGGAGAGCGCAAGTCCGTACTAGTGCTGTCTAAAGCCAACAGGCGAACGACAGCTGCTAGGTTTAACGACGCCGGAACACGTCTCTAGCCTAGACCTTCTAAATATGTTTCGTTAAGTTCCAATGCTGCCTTAGGTTAATTGAATGAATTTTACAGTTGATCTTCAATTAAGTTTCAATTTCCAGGCCTTATCGTATGTAGTGTCTCCTAAATGCAAGCTATATGCCACGATGCAACATTTCGTTCGATGAAAACTAGTTAAATGAGAGTTGAGAGCTTTAATTAAAACGAAATGAACGGAATACAAACAAGAATGTCTCTAATGCAACTAATGCAATTGCACATTTTTCATTCAAACACTAATCACTAGTGATACGGAAAAGATGACAATTTGCACTAATTAAAAAAACAAAAGAGATTATATTTTTTTTTTTAAATTTTCAATGTCTAATGGCTAATGTGCACTGAAAACAAAGGGAACAATTAGAGAAATGATAACTAAGAGAGCAAAGCAAACAACATTCACTCACCAAGCAAGCAAGCAAATCTCTAAATCGACCCAAAGTCTCTCAAATCGAAGAAAGACTCAAAAACACCCCAATGGACCGTGTGATCTGGGTCCAAAGCAAGGGCAAACGAATCCTCAATGAAAGAACGAACAATCACTCAAAAGACGCAACAAAACAATCAAAGACTGCTAAGAGGGCATGGAGGGTTAAGCAACAAGTCGACAGGACAATCAAGACACCAAAGCTCCCAAGGAGGGCTCGATTCACTATGCCACTAGATGCCCTAGGGCTCAAATCGTGAAACCGATAGACAGAGGCAAACAACCAAAGGATAGCGGTGAATTCCGGTCAAACAAGACTCCAATACACTCAAACAATCAGGAAATCAAGAAGAAAAGTACTGGTCAAGCTCAGAAAGCCAAAAATTGAAGAAATTCAAAAAAGTCACAGGGGTGGCGCGACTGTGGCCTTGAAACTAGCGCCAGAGGCCGAGTGGCGCGAGACAGACAAATGAAACACGCGCCAAGTGGCGCGACTGTCAGGTAAAAAACCGCGCCAGTCGAATTCTTCAATGAAAACTAAAAAACAAGCTAATCTGAGAAAAAGACCAACACAAGCTAAGCAAACCACAAGGCTAAAATAATGAAAGACCCCAACCCAGAAGGTTCATCAAGCAAGGAGAAACAATCAAAGCGAACCAATCATAAACGAGACAAGGAAAACCGGACGATCCCCAGCGGAGTCGCCAATTTGTTGAGGAGGTAAATCCCCTCTGCGGACAGAGGCGATCCCTACTAGCCCAGCAGGGGTCTAGCAACAAACAAACAATGCTATGACGCAAGCTCCTAGTTACGAAATGAAAGACTTGGGATAAGAGCCTACCTGGATTCCAACGCTAGATCTGAAGAAGAGATGTCCCCGTCCTTCAGCCCTGGCAGATCACAATCCTTCCACGATCTCCGTGGATGAACACCTGCACGCAGAAGAAACGAACAGATACATGCAAAGGAACCAGCATACGTAACTAAACATCGGTCAGAAAAGATATTACTCGCATTAACATGATAGAAAAAGGAGTGGAACCATAATCATAGTCATCTATTAAAGTGATAAACGAATAGAAGTTACAACCAAGTTCTGACGTCGCAGCTTCCTTCGCGCGGGTCTCCGGTCGTCCACGTCTCGCAAAGCTCGCCGGGGGAAAGGGAAACCTCTCCAGAGTCTCGTGACAATGGTCTCCTTGCTCGAATGGGCCTTAAGGGAAAGGAAGGATTCTTTTCAGCACAAAGGCACTTGTGAATAGGAGATGCAAAGCTTCAGCACTTCAAGACTATCAGCCCTTCCCCCCCTTCATCAATGGATGAAGGCTATATTTATAGAGGAGAGGATGAGGTTGGGATCCCTACAATAGTGGAAGGGAGGCCTTATCCTTTGGGAGGTTCCCCATATGGTGGAAACAAGAGGCCAAAGGAGGAAGGCCGTGGTTATTCAGGCGAAACCACTCCTGATGACTCATCCACGAAGTTGTTGTAATCGAAACTTCGCCTCTTCTTTTAAAAAACTTTCCATAAACAGAGTGGCGGCAGATTCTTTTTGGAATTGAACGCCCGATGGCGAGCTTTCAGTGTTAATTTTCCCCAGGCGGCAGTACACATAACGGCTACAGTAGCAAATGCATATAAATATATGGTACAAAGTGCCTGGCTGAATGATGTAAACGGGAAAATGTTGTCCTCATGGAAAGGGATGCAATGAAGGTATTTTCAAGGCTTGACATTGCTCACAGGTCACATAATGGGTCCTCCATTGTGCGGGACGGGGCCATTCATTTGCAGAAGTCAAGAGAAGAATTTTAGAAAAGGACACAAACTATCTAAGACAATATCAAGAAAATATTTGATAGGAGAACCAAAGAAAATGATTTCCAGATTGGAGACATGGTTCTGAACTAGGACTCAAGAAGGGAAGACAAGGGCAAACATGGCAAGTTTGAAAATCTATGGAAAGGCCCTTATATCATTCAGTTAGCTAGAGGCAACAATGCTTTATTTTTGCAAGAGCTGGATGGGACTGAAAGGTTTGGAGGTTCGGTAAATGGGAGGATGCTTAAACATTACTTTGTTCAAAAAACCTAGTTTGTTTTTTCTCATTCATTGTACATATCACTGTTTGATGAGAAGAAAAATCACAAAAAAAATATAAAAATAAAAGAGGGAAGAGTTTGAAAGAAAGGTACATCCCCATACCAAAAAAATAATGTTTTTGAAAGTGTGCAAGTCTAAATGCCACTACTTGTTTAAAAAAAGAAGAAGACAGAAATCATGTTCAGTTATCCAACCTAAATCATGACTGAAACATTTTTCAATTTATTTTGCTGATAGGCTAGTGAAAGGAAGAACTTGTCAGAAGACCATTCAATCTTGGCTTATCAAAAAGAATAGATTAGGATAGAAGGACAATGGATCTAAAAATATTAAAACCTGAGCCAAATAAAGAAAGAAGGATGTTTATTATGCTTTCATATCTTAAGCCTTCAGTATTTTGTTTTACTTTTCTGCTAATAAATTCTATGTGCAGCTTGTACATAATGCCATAGATCATAGCAAATCAGACTGCTTAATCCTGATTTGTCTATGTTTTTCAATTTTTTTTTTTCAAGATTAGTGAATAAGGTTTGTCAAATAGCTCAATCTTGACAAATAAGTAGTCTAGGTAGATAATAATAAGAGTTCACTAGCCTAACCTGAACTCTTGGAAGAAATAAGGGTACAATTAGATAGTTTGATTTTTGTTTTCAAAAATAAAAATGTCAAGGGTTTTCCAGTTCAAATGCACCCAACGAAGAAAAAAATGTTAGGCAGGTAGGTTGGGTAGGTAAATATGATGTTGATGTTAATCGTGTTTTTTTTTTTTTTAGATTCTAAACCCACAATTTCAAGCAAGCATCAGCAAGTGAAGGAGGTAAAATCTACCCAATGGATGAGGCACTAGCCTTCAGAAAGCCAGAAAATCTGAAGTTCTGGACACCTCATGAGAGGGAGCTGCCCTCCCCAAGTAGAGCCACTATTATTCATCCATAATTTTCACTATTTGAAGATGACTAAGTAGTGGTCCTAGATTCCTAGAAACAAAATTCATAAATATTGTGAGTTCTAGAAATCTCACTACCTTCATTATCCTGAGATAAAATTTTCCTATTTTCATCTTCCTATCTAGTCATGACTAGCCCACCACTCCTGGAAGACCCATCATGGGCTCAAGCCATTTATTTTAACCCAACTGTCACCCATTTTTCACCATGTCTTGCCTTTGGCCCAAATCCTCTATTTTTCTTACCTACAAGATTCCCTACTACTATTCAAACCTACCAATCAAATAGCCTTGCTAACTCTTCCATAATATTCTCAAACACTGCTTGTCTCTATAGACCCTTTCGATAATCAAATATGCTAGATCCTAGGTCTTCAAAACACAATAATCTTATCACAGGTCCTATATTATACTTGGTGATCCCTAAGTCTAAATCTCTGTCCAAAATCCGAGTCCAAAGGTCCCCATTAGGTCACCAAAGGTTTCACTGAGTCATAGGATGGATATGGTGCCCAACAAGTTATGCCTTCCTGCATAAAGAGGTTGCATTCAAAGGGGAATAAAATCAAGAATTTTGACCCAAAGTCATTCAAGAAAATCCTCCTTGGCTTAGAGCACAAACACTGCAAGGGACAGCTACCCTTGTTCACATTTTTTCAAAGAATAGCCAAGGTGACCATCAGCAACAAGAAGAGGCAAGGTAATAGGATGTAATCATCACCAGGAGGCAGACACAAACAAGACAAATAACAACAGGCCTATAGGTAAAAGAGTATCAGGGTTTGTTTTGGTGGATTAACAAACATTGGTGACAAGCAAAGAACCATCTCAAAGATTTCAAGGACAGAAGCCTCCTCCTTAAGGTTTTGCAAAAATAGCATTTCTTCACCTGCACTAAGAGAAGAAAGACAAAAGGTATCAGTTCAAAGAAGATCATTTTACCAAAGGGTAGAAAAACAAAGTTTTTGAAGTAAAAATTTGGGCATAAATTATTGTCAAAACAGGCCTAAAAAGGAAAAGGGTAACCTCGATTTTACATCTCAATGATAGACTCCCAACAAAGGGCCTCCATGCCAAAAATATTGTTCTGCAAAAAGATTGACAAAGGCATAAATAAACATGTTTTCCGAAAAGTGTTAAAGTGTGTTCACAACAAACATTAGTCAAAAGCACACTGAAAGATAGGAGACACCAACTTTACAAAAGTGGGTTTGGTATTTTTAAATTTACTTTTCAAATCAAGTATAAAAGTCCACTTGAAATTCCCACCCCTCCCCGCACCATTTGCCACTTTGCAAGGAAAGGAAACCATTGGAGGAGAGTGCGGTGTTTTTTTCGGGAAAACTATGGAAATTGACAGGTGCTACACGTTGAGCATGGCAATATGCCCCTAGCCTCCGGTGCTATGCAGAGAGGAGAGGCAGGTAGCGTAAAATTACACTGTGCTACACGCTCGCGGGTTAGCGCTATGCGCAGGCCTAGAAACAACCATCGGCGCCCGAGATACTGCCTGTTCCGCCCGGCGCTACGCTCCGATAGCCCGACTGGCCCGACGGTGCGTCCAGGCGCTACACCCCTAGCATCACTCCAAATATTTTTCCAAAGATTTTCAGGAATTGATTTTTTCAGCCTCTAAAACTTCTGCAACTTAATACAAGGTTGGTAAACCCTTTTTTCCTCCTCCTAAGCATTATTTGCCTAAAATCAAAGAGGTCATCCATAGTTAAGCTTGACCAAACCCTAAACTATGCAAAAATCAATTGTTATGTCTTTGAACTAGGGTTTGTAAGAAAATTCGGTTTTTTGTGCAAAGAGGTGACTATAGTTATTTGCTAAACCTCTAAACCCCAAGTGAAAGCTCTAAAAAATCTTATTCACCTTAGTTTTCCTTTTGCAAAAAAGTTGACCTAAAGCCACTAAAAGCACTTATTTTGCCCGAAAAACCCTCAAGAAAATTTCAAAATCCCCACTTCTGTTTTTAGACCAGTCACCATGTCAGAGGGAGATAATCATGCCAGTGGTGATGAGATTCATACTCCCACCAAGCCAAAACATCATCGAGAAAAAGAAAAAATATTTGAGCCCATAGACACCACTCCAATCACTTCCTCTCCTATGATCCTTTCATGCTTCCAGGATGTAGGGTGCTACAATTTTTGTGAGAAGGTCAAGCAAGTCAAGAGTCATCCAAACTTAACTAGATTGTTTGCCTGTAGCCTATAAAACCACCATTTAATCTAGTAGGGGTCCAATTTGAGCTTTCATCTAAAATCATTTCCAAGGCAACCGGTATACTAAACATTGGTGAGCTTTGGTTCAAACAAAAGAAGTTGGATTTGGGTTATTATGGGCCTTATTTGAAACGCATCTATCAGCAAAATTGCAAGGCTATTTTTCCTTTTTCTTATTTTATAGAGAGGTATGCAACATTAATGAGGGAAGATACTCCCAACTTTATTCATATCATATCAGGTTGTTGATGCATTTTACCAAAGTCAAGATGATTAACCTACCTTATTACCTCTTCTGGAGTATTGAAAAAAAATCCTCTGCTATCAAAAGGAAAAGATATGACAACCAAATGCCTAGCCTCTTTCATCACTCCCTGATCAATATGATTGTCCTATACCAGCTATAGAAACAAGGTATATCTTGGGAGACCTTCATCTCACATGATGTGTTTGCAAACCCCCAGGCCTTCATCCAGCAGAACTTTCCTTCCACTTCAGAACCATCTACCTCCACACATCCATCATCTCCCCATATGCCTTCTCCACAAATAATTTCACCTATTACCTCCTCCCCTAAATTACCAAGTGAAGGGGCTGACAGTAGCCCTACTGAAGGGAAAATATGAGGCAAAAGTCAAGAACAATATGAGACAGAACATGATGGAAAAGGAGAGAGCAGTGAAGAAGAAGATGATAAAAAAGAAGAAGAGGATGAAAATGAAGAAAATGATGAAGAGGAGGGAAGTAGCCATGAAGAAAGTAGTAGTGGCCATGAAGAAATCAGTGATGATCATGAGGAAAGCATTGAAAAAGAAGATGATGTAGATGAAGAAGAAGATGAAGGAGAGGAAGGTGGCCAAGAAGAAATTAGCAATGGACAAGAGCAGCAAGATAATGAAGGAGAAAACACGGATGAAACTAGTAATGGCAGCCACAAAGATAACATCAGTGAAAGCATCCACAAGGATGAAAGCAGTGAACATGATGATGAGGAAGAAGATAAAAATGATGAGGAAGAAGAAGACAATGAAGAAGGAGAACAACCTTATGAGGAAGAAGAAGACAGTGAAGAAGGAAATAGACAGATGAGGAAGGAAGCTATCTAAGTGCCCAAGGCATTCCAAGAAAGAGTCATGACTGTCTTGACAAAAATCAGTCCATATAAGACAAAGAGAATCAAAGTGAGGAAGGCATAGAAAAATTAGAGAAAAGTGAAGGACAAAATTATGACAACATTTCCTTTGATACTCCCATTATTGCCCCTCTCTAAGGCAAAGGGCCATCCCCTCACAAAATACCAAAGCATCAGAAAAAGGCAAAGAAAAAATGAAGAGTGTTGAGCAAAAGGCACTAGTCAGGAGGAGAAAAAGGATAAAAAAGGCTTCTCA
The DNA here is from genome assembly GCA_034641835.2 of Pinus albicaulis. NCBI lineage: Eukaryota > Viridiplantae > Streptophyta > Pinopsida > Pinales > Pinaceae > Pinus > Pinus albicaulis. The sequence goes on along the minus strand of CM076573.1, from coordinate 653,019,493 downwards.
AGGACCTCTCTTTGTTGATCTAGATAGTGATAATGAGGACAAAGGGATGCATACAAAATTTCTCCTCCTAGAAAAATATGCCCAGCTTCAAGAATGGGAAAAGGATTTTTAAAGGGCACAAAGGGTCATCTACTATTATAAACAGGAGTACAAAAATTTCAAAATGGTGAAGAGGGGCCTTGCCTTGTAGAAAAAAAACGGTCAAACACTATGCAAGGAAGAGCATGCTTGCTAACGCCAAATTGAAGCAAGCCCTCCTAGAGCTAGAAGAGCTAAAAAGGCCCAAAGTTCATGACAGCCTCGGGATCTTGGATGATTCTTCTCAGCAAGTGTCTAAAACCCCTTGAGGGATCTACAGACCAATTTTGAAGAAAATCTGGAAACTTTTTTTTTTTTTCCAAATTTTGGCTCCTAGGAGAGCAGCACCCTAGGCGGTCCGCTCTTTTTTGGGGCATCCTCAGCTACTAAAGTTTACCTTTTCGGGTTTTTCATGTCACCAAAAGTCTACCCACAAAATTTCAGGTCAATTGGAGCATTTGTGCCCCCTCAAAAGGTCAAAAAACACCTCAAAAATTACCTTTCTGCCTCCTTTTTAGGTCTGCCGCTGCATGCTGAGCAGTGATGGGAGATTGGATTTTGGAGCAGGTAAATGGCATCCATTCAGCAAAAATCAAGTATTTATGGAAATTATACTCTTCAATATTTCCAACGAGCCATCACGGGGCCAAATCCAATGTTGGGAAGGGGTCCAAAACTCAGTTGTAACATACCCCAATTTTTGCTGATATGGAGCTACGCACAGAGACAACGTTTTGCCAAAAAGTCAACAAGAGACACTAATTAATGGAAAATTAGTTTTTTAATATTTTCTTGGACAAAACACTCCTGATTTGATTGGGGAGTTATGTTTTGGTGTGTTTCATTTATTTTCTTATCTCTTATGTGTCTTGGGCCTTGCATGGTCATTAAGCACATTTATGACATTTATGGTTGAATTAGGGTTTCTGGAAGCCTCTTAGGGTTTCCACCTCCTCATTTTCTCCATAAATAGAGCTTGAGGCTCTTGTGTATTTTTTTGGATGTTGATGACTTATGCTAAAGTAATACATAGTCCCTTGAAGCATTTGATGAGAAATTGATGTCTTGGAGCTTATGCATGATCTGATTTACTTGTTGATGGAGAAGGACTGTTTGCTGGATCCATAGGCCTAGTTGATGGTGAATTTTTCTCTTGTTAATGTTTTCTAAGTTTCTCATATGTTTCCCATCCATCTATGCTGCATTTGGACAAAAAATTTATACTAAGATATGTTTGTTGATGGCACCTTAGATCTATTTGTTTCCTTCACTGCCTTAATGTTTTCGTCTGGTAAGATATGTTAGGGAATTCATCTCTTGCTCTCTAATAATTTTTTGGCTTGCCTATTTTCTTGAATGATTTAGATCATTTAGTATCAATTATGATTTATGGCTAGCCCTGCATATTGTTACCTCTAAATACTCTGTTCTTGAAATCATATTTTGAAGCAACTTTGCCTACAATTTGTCAAAGAAGTTTGTCTTAACCATGCTCTTTGCCTTTACTTAGCTAAAATTGTTTCAAGGAAATTTCATAGTTGTAACTGTGGATGTTAGGGTTTTTCTCTCCTTCTATGGTTATAGTTACTTGTGCATCTTAAAATTTTTTCCTACTCTTGTGATAAAATCCATGAAAGATTAAACAAGTTTTTGCCTTTCTATGTTTTATCTGAATGTTGTCTTGGTTGATTATCTTCTTTCAGTATGAAATCAAATGGATTAGGTTTTTCTTAAGCCTTTGACTGTCTTGCTATGCTTATAATTCTTCTAACTCCCTCAGTTTACAAGTATATAAAGGATTTTATTTCTGCCCTTTATTAGCTTGTTGTTCTCAAGTTTAATGTCCACCTCATGATCCTTTAACAACCTTAAAGACCCACCAACCAAATTAGAATTGCCCTGCAAGTGCTCTTGAAACCATTGATGAACTCATTCATTACCTTATTTGACTCCATTTACCAATGACTTAACAATCTTCCTTGTTTTATATCTAAATCTATCGGAGCGTCATACCCAACCAAAAACAATAGAAATACCCTGCACTTAACATCTAGCCTAAAATCAACCATAATCAGCAAACAAGTTCACATCTTTGCACCTACTAGAGAGATCCCTCTCTGAATTCAAGAAGGCTAGGTCTTAGGATTCCAAAGCTTGCTTTGATGTTACCCTATCCATTTGTATCTCAATCAATCTATCAAATTACGTGGACCTAACAGTATACACAAAAGTATGCCTATCCCAACCTTCATAATTGAAAATAGATTTTTAAAGTGGGTCAAATTCACCTCGACGTTTCTATAAATGGCGTTACGTTTCTGCATTGGATTCCCTTTGGACAGTTGTCAAGCAAGGAAAACTTCAGAATTAGAAGTATATCTGTCCCATGGGGTTTCATTTAGGTAATTGAGTTTTTTTTCCTCTTATGATGTAAATGAAGGAGACACGCACTCCTAGTCTTTATCTAAATTTGAGGGAATGGTTTCTAACTCCCCTAGATTCTAGGAAGTGAATCATTAGATGTAACTGTGATGTTTTTTTGATATCATTTTGACCCTATGAGGTTTCATGACTCTTATTTCATATATGTAGTCCAACTCAATCCATTTTAAGGGTTGGATAGGTTTTATTTGCAGTGGAGCTATTATACAAGTTTTTTTTTTAATGAAATCAAAGACATTGTTGCACACATAATGTTGAGACTCCATTCGTATGCCTTTGAGATTTTTTTTTTCTTTGTAATATTATCAAGTTGAATGTTATATTATCCTTCTTTCAAATATATGCTTTTTTATGTTAATATTATCAATATATAGACAAAAATCATGATTTCCATGCTCTGGTTTAATAAGATTTACATGAACACATCTCTGCTCTTGCGATGAATGAATTCATTTTAATTTTAATTCTGTTTCTCTCTCTCTGTTCACCCTATACACAATGACAAATTAAGCATGTTCCTAATATTACCTACCTAGCCTCATCCTTGCCTCTGTAATCTAACGTTTGAAATCTGACCTAAACCCTTGACTTAGTTCCCTAACTATCATTCCTATCTAGCAAAAACTCAACAAACAAAACCCAAATTTACTAAACTTTAATACCTAGCCTAAGATCATTATACATACATTGATATCACTAAATGATAAAGTGACATTGAGAGAGACCTCTATGGTTTTGGTAGGGCTAGATACCTAACCTGAATATTGGTTTATGGTTACCTTCCTTCAGTTCCATTCTCAGCCTTAGGAACGTGGGGGAGTGATAACATTTTTGGCGTCGTTGTTGGGGAGAGAAGGTTAAATATTTCTTGGGAAATAACGACAAACATTAGCTCTAATTTATTATGGTGAACAGTGGTCAAGTGTAATAAGGTTGTGCATCTTTCACGGCGTGACTCCATTTTCAAAGAATCTAAAGGTTCAGAGTTTTCATGGTGACTCCACTTCTCAAAAATGGTAGCTTGAAGAATTTTTTTTTGACTTCATTATTTTCAAGATGGATTCAATTGCAAGAAGGTATGCTCCTATGCATCGAGATCATGTTCCAGGCTTTCTGAATCATATGCCTCAAGTAGATTGGAAAACATACTTGCCAAAATTCAGAGATGGAAAAGGTGATGACGCTACACTTCATTTAATAAGATTTCATATGCATGTCCGTAAGTTGAAGATTAATTTTCATGTATATTTTTTAATGAAGAAGTTCATTATCACATTAGAAGAAACAACATAGTTTTGGTATGAAATCTTGCCTCCTATTTGTATTTATTCTCTCAATGATTTTCACTCAGTATTTTTTGAGAAGTATAGACAAACCTATCATTCTTTGCTTTTGATTGAGGATTGTTGTGATCACTTTGAGAATTTTATTCAAGTGCTAGAAAATGCTTATGGTGATGAATATTTTATGGATGATGAACTCTTGGATGATTTGAATGAAAACACTTTTCACTGCCATGAGATGATCATGGATTCTGCCTTGCATGACAATGAACTTGAGTAGACTTCTTCAAAGGATGACATTGATATTCCATATTTCGAAGTTGATGATAATTTGCAGCAGTCTTGCCAATCTTTAGTCGATCAAGATATATATGAATATGTTTTTTCTGGCTACCCTTCATCCATTTCCTCTTCTAAGTTTTTAATTTAGGAAGAAATATATGCATATCAGAATTTTGAGTTTGCTTATATAGAAACTCTATAAAGTCATTATTTATCCGTTGAGGTCAAAAATAGTGTACAATAGGTTTGTTGTCTTGAGTTTTATGAACATCTTCGGCAACCTTCAAATGATCAAGATATGGAATTTTTTCAAATCCAAGACAATTCTCTTTCTGATATAAATGAAAATGCACTTGTAGATATTTGTGTTTATGATGATCTGGCTACCTAAATTGAAGATATGCAAGAACATAAAAATATTGTCTCTGATCTAGATGATATGGAAGATAACATTGCTGCATTTTTATTTAAGAATGATCAACGAAATGGTGAAGAACAATAATCCATTATATATGAAAGCATCTCCCTTATTTTTGTTGATCAATAAAAGGTAATGTTTCATTATTTTCAATACCCCTTATGTAGTCTTTTGCAAGCATCAGAAAAGGTGGAGTTTTTTTTGTTCACCAACATAGGTTTTGGGCTTAGATTTCATTTTGAGTTATCATTTTTCAATCTTTCTTTATGCGTGGTGGAGCTGAATACAAGCATCATTCAGGTAGTCATTTACTTGATTGGTTACATTAGATATTTGACTTCAATTGATAAAGTGATTTATGCATTAGTTATAGTATGTAAGGTGTGATGAATAAGCTCAATATTCTAAGAATCTTTTTTAGTGTCAGTTTCTAGTAGAGTTTGCAGTTGATGATGTAAATTTTAGCTTTCAATTTGAGGATTGTAATTGCAGTGACTCCATTGCCCAATGGATGAGGCTAATTGGTCTATGGTGTTATTTACACCTCCTGAAGAATCTACCATCCCCAATTGGAGCCAATGTTAGTGTCTTAATGTTTATTGATCAAATACACTCTTTCATGTTTACTTAGTAGTGGTCTTAGGTCAAAATTACATGTTTCAAGTCATTTTTGAAATAAAATTTTGTTCATTGAATATGTCTATGTCTAAAATGATAATCCCTTCACTCCATTCATGGTAATGATCATTTAATAGGTCATGCCATCCATTATCATCTAGATTCTTCGTTCAGTCACCATGATTTCACCTAGGTCAGTGTCTAGGTGTCTTTTCTTTCACCACCATAAATGTCAAAATTATGTCATAAAGAAGGCGAACAAAGTGTCATTTTTACCATAAAATTTCTATAAAAATATAGTTAGAATAGGTAGGAAAATAAATAAATACAAATTTTCTTCTCTCAAAGCTTGTTACATTTTCAAATTGTTCAAAAAATAAATTTTTTTATCAAAGTTCATGATTTTGCTAAAAGATAAAAAAGGTGTTTTATGATGTTATAAAGGGAAAAAGTGACTTCATGAACTCAATTTATCCTTTTTTGTTTGATAGAGATCCTCTCTCACCTTAAAAATACTCCACAGCTGCCAAAGGTCAAAGAAAACCAACAAAAAATGCAACCAAACTCATTCTACTATGCTTCTGAAAGGCATCAGAACATTTCTAAGTACGGTTGCAACCTTTCTGCCAAAGGTGCTAAGATTTTTGGTTTTAGCCTAAAAATTATTCATTAAAGATTTAAAAAGAGTGCACAAAGATTTGTAGGCCTCCTAATGAGTAATTGGACACTCTCAATACCTCTCTCAAGTCAATTCATTAGCATATGAGTGGATTCCCTCAGGGTTTTGCTCCACTACATTTTTAGTGTTTTTCATCCTTGATTGGTTTTATTTATTTAAACCCTCATCCCACCATATAAGACCTTCACATATATTCCATATACCCTACCCTAACACTCACTATCAGTCATAGCCCTCTTTACCATTATTTTCATCAAAACCCTAATTTCACACTACATTACCACATGAAAACTAGGAAATCCCTTTGTTTTCACATTTTGGTCAATATCCTCACACCCATTTCAAGAAATTTCACTTGTATCCTAAAGCTAAAACATCACCCTACATCCTCAATTTTTTTGGGAATTTTCCTTAGCTTCCTTAAACCTCATCTGAGGCCCTAGAGTCACCCTATCCCTATCCCCTGTTTTCCAAAAATCCACTTTCCCTACCCACTCCATCTAGCTAGGGTTTCATCCTACTCACAAGAAATATGGAAGTTGAAAATAATATTCATAAAGGAGGCCACCATTCTAGGTTTGAGCCATCAATTTTGCAAGAACTCAATGTTTCCCCTTATGCTAAGAGATGTTTTGAAGAGAGTGGTTGTTACACAGTAATTTGTCACCGTCCCTGAAATCCCCATCTCGCCCATTGGAGGGTCATTTATATGACCAATAAGTAGTGTCATGCCTTGAAAATACCATCATTGCATCCCTTTCCATGAGGACAACATTTCTTCTGTTGATCATTTCCTGAGAAGACCCCTAAAAACACCTGTTTTTGCCTTGGCGCTGGTAGCCCGTTATGTACTCGTGCCAATGAGGAAAATTAACACTGAGCTAGCGCCAATTGGCGCTCTGTCCCAGTTAAGCACCTGCGCCAATATTCTTATGGATTTTTTTTTTAAAAGAGGTGAAGTTTCGATTACAACAACTTTGTGGATGAGTCATGAGGAGTGGTTTCGACTGAATAACCATGGCCTTCCTCCTTTGGCCTCTTGTTTCCACCTTATGGGGAACCTCCCGAAGGATAAGGCCTCCCTTCCACTATTGTATGGATCCCAACCTCCTCCTCTCCTCTATAAATATAGCCATCTTCCATTGATGAGGGGGCTGAATGGTTGAACGGGCTGAATAGCTGAAGGGCTGAATGGTTGAGTCTCCAAGAGCCTTCATAGCCTAAAGAATGTTGCAATAGTCCTCATAGAGCCAAATCAGTAGCAATGAGATTGACGATCGAAGAGAGAGGATTTTCCCCATCCCCGATGAGCTTTACCGAGACGTATTCTATTGACGACTCGTCGAAGGAAGATTCAGCGTCAGAGCCAAGTTGTATTTTCCTTTGTATTAATTAATGATAAGCGACTATTGGTTATGGTTCCACTCGTATTGTTCATTATGATCATGAGTTGTGTCCTCTCTGACTGATACATAATTGCATATATTGGGTTTTACGCTTGTGTTTGTCGTGTTTCTTGTGTGTGCAGGTGTTCGATCGCGGCAAGCGAGAGGATTGTGATCTGCTGGAGCAAGGAAATGGGAGCACCATCTTCTCTACAAACAACAATGTTGGATTCAAGGTAAGCCTTATTTTCCATTTGGTTTATTGCAATTAGGAACTTGCACCTTAGCGTGATACGATTGTTGCTAGACCCGATCTGGGCTACTAGGGATCGCCTCTGTTCGCAGAGGGGATTTATCTCTACAAAAAATTGGCGACTCTGTTGGGGAGACATTGATTTCGGGTATTGTCTTGTCCTTTTGGTCGATTCTTGAATTTTCTTGCTTGATCAGCTCTTTTGGTTTGCTTTTTTCTAGTGTAAAACCTCTGTTCAGCCCCCAGAGGATCAGATCTGACCTCTATTTTTCCGAATTTTCATCTTTCCATGGTTGGCTTGATTGGCGCGGTTTCCAGCCTGACAGTCGCGCCAATTGGCGCAGGTTACCAGTTCATCAATCGCACCATCCCCTGTCTGGCATGGATTACAGTGAGACAATCGTGCCATTTCCTGTAGGTATTAGGGTTTACCCTTGTTTGGAAGTTTCTTTTGGTCAGTACTTTGCTTCTGGGTTTGTTTTAGATTTTTCTTGAAGTGGTTAGTCTGGTATTGGTTGGGAGAAATTCTTTGTTTTTTCATTTTTAGGCATTGGCGCTTGTTGTTAGTTAGCAACCTGCGCTAATTTTCTATTGGCGCTAGTTGTCAGTGAGCAAGTCACGCCAGTTGGCACTAGTTGTCAGTGAGAAAGTCGTGCCAATTTCAAGGTGTGTGAAAATTGAGAATTTTTACCTAAATCCTTCACCAGTGTGTCTTTCCCTTCCAGGATTTTCTCTGTATGAGCATAGATTACATTGCTCATTGTTTGAAATGTCTTCTCTCCATGATTGCTTGACGTAAAAGAGAATGAATTCCTTGTTTTGAGCTCATGATTTGGAAGTCCTCTTTGTGTTTGACCTCATATGTCTTGTCGCCTTTTGAGGGACTTCGTTACAAAGTGTTTGAAACAACGATTGCATTCTTAGTGTTTGTTTACATCTCTTTTGCCTTCATCCTTCATTAAGAAGATTTGAGTTCATTTAGTTTTCATCTCAAAATTTTCTTTTTGTTAAAATGCATTAGATCACATTGCATTGAAAAGTATTTTTGAGATTTATCATTGAACTTAGATCACATTGTTTAATGATTGAAAGCTAAAAGGCACTTTGAGTGCATTCTCTTTCATTAAAAGCATGCATTAAGTAGATTCTCATTTCTTCAAAAAATGCATTGAGTGCATTCTTATCATTTGAAAAGAAAGGGAAATTGTGCATAGATTATAATTGCATAGTTTTCGAGAAAAATGATTTTTCATAGATTACATTGCATTATTCGCATCGTTGAATGTTTGAAATTACTTTTCGATAATGAAAGTCATCTAGTTTGGAAAAGATTTTGTTTGCAGTGTTGTTTTGTGTCACATCATTGTTTGAAGCTCTTCCCTTAACTAGATAACATTCATTGAATTGAAAAGTTTTATTTTCTCATATAGCTGCATATAGGAGATTGTCAGATGACACTCGCTAGGGCTTGAAAACTGAAACATAATTGAAGATCAACCGTAAAATTTATTCAATCAACCTAAGGAATCATTGAAACATTAACGAAATATTTAGAGGTCTAGGCTAGTGACGTGATCCGGTGTCATTAAACCTAGTAGCTGTCATTCGCCTCTTGGCTTTAGACAGCACTAGTACAAACTTGTGCTCCCTGTACCGTCGTGTATATAAAGGGAGACCCCACTAGGTTGCTATCCTTTATCCATAGGAAGCTGAGTCTGCTGCCTTATACCCGTGATACACCAGACATAGCATTCGGGGAGATTACCTGCACGTACGTCAAGTCCTTGGTTGATTTACCTTTCATTTTGAAACCAAGGTGTATATTGAAGTTCACAGATATCTGGTACACCCTTTGGCTAGATTACCAAAGTAGTCATTTCAATATTTTTTGACTCATTAAATGTGAAAATATCATCAAGCACTTGTCCTTTCACGCTTGTTTCAAAACTGAAAGTGATAGAGTCACCTTTTTCCTATTTCTCGACTCTTAAAAGATGAAACAACAGAGTTTTGTTTCAATGTTTTAAAAAATTAACTGCCCACGAAATATTCCTGGATAAAGTTAGTTCCCTTAGGGTGTTGTTCTAAAGTTATTTCTAATGGAAACTTTTCCGGAGTTCACCAACCAAGGAATCCCCTCTGAAGGCAATCATGGTCCTTTTCCTCCTTTTGTAAATGTTGGTGCTCCTTATATGGAGACGTTGTCGCTTCCTGGGTTAACTGTTGGGTTGCCTGTTTGGTTATTTTCAGCCTCTGTGGTCCCTAATGTCTCGGCTACTGGTCAATCAGTTCCTCCGCCTGAGCAACATCATGTTGATTCCAAGGCGGACCTCTCCCCTTCTTCATCTATTTCTACATCCTCCTCTTCTACTTCGCCTGGTGAAAAATTGGATTCGAGTAACCAAGTGGCGAAGAAGAAGAAGAAGAAGACAAAGAAGAAGAAGTCCGATAAGCGAGAGGCTAAGGCTACAACTACTGCTTCTGAAACATCTCCTCTTGATAAACCTCCCAACCCTCCACGGAAAGTCAAATACCATTGCATGTTGTGCACGAGAGACCATCTTCTTCGAGACTGCTCTGCAATTCCCAAGGTGCTCGAAGTATGGTCCAACGGTCGCCCACTGTTGCCTTTGGCTTCCGGGAGTCAGGCTGAGGGCACGTCTTCAACTGGTGCTAGTAAAACTCTTAAGAAGCAAGGTAAGATTACTAATCCATGTAATTTGTGTGGGGGGCACCATGCCATTTACCTTTGTCCGTATATGGATGAAGCCAAACGAGTTTTGGACAACTTAACCAGTTCTACACCATGCCTTCCAGCTGGTTATAATCGAATTTCTTTGACTCCTCCACCAGCTGATCCTATGATTGGTTAAGAGTCATCCTTGGTCGATCCTGCTCCCTCATAAATTCAAATTCAGGAATCCGTCCCCGACTGACCATTGGTCGTGGGATCGGTTGAATTGGCCCCGTCTACGGTGCAACAGGTCTTTTCCATTGAGAGTGGACCTCACACCCCTCAAGTTCTTCTTGTTTCTTCAGATTCCTCAGACTTGGAGAAGGATTCTCCTGTCCCTATACCTCAAGAAGCTACTCCTCTGCCTCCTGTGATGGAGGTCCCAAAGGATACTACCCCCGCCTTCGAGATGGAGGTCATGGAGGATTCTCCTTCTTCTATCATAACACCAGGGGAAGACCATCTTAGTTCAATGGTAGCCCCTCTGAGTATTTTGGTCACCTCCTTTGATTGGAACTGATTTGTGGGATACGGCCTTTCGTCTTATGTGCCTTTCGAGATAATGGTACAGGCCTTTGGTTTGGTCATACCCATCACCGTTATAGACGAAGGTGCATCTATTAGTATTTTATCCTCAACTACTTGGCAAGATTTTGGTTCGCCACCGCTTGTGCCTGTTACGCAGAATTTGTTGGTGTTTAACAGAAGAAATAGTCAACCATTAGGGATCCTTCCAAGGTTACCTATTACTTTGGGAGGTAAAACTGTCCATATGGACGTGATGGTTGTTCCAGGCCCCTTGGATTTCAATCTGATTTTGGGATGTGATTACACCTATGCCATGGGAGTGCTTGTCTCCTCCCTTTTCCGTGTGGTCTGTTTTCCACACGAAGGACGGATCATGACCATTGATCAGCTTTCGTTCTTTGGTCCTGATGTGGCAGCTGGCCTGCCATCATCCCTCCCTGGTTTTTATCCACCCATTTTATCTGCCCCATCATAGGTCAACTATGTGGCTACCTACCCTGTGCCTGTACCCAATGATAGTGTCGTTGTGCATCAGGTGCTGGGGGCATTGGGTCTTGACTTCTAGGATGTTTTCCTTCCATCGGGAGTGGAACTCTTGGAAGCGATGACTTCTTGTTCATTATGATGAGGTCGGTCAGAGCATGGTTCCCTTCCTGTGTCAAGCTCTTTAAAAAATGAAACCAAGTTGTCAGAGCATGGTTCCCTTCCTGTGTCAAGCTCTTTAAAAAATGAAACCAGGTTGTCAGAGCATGGTTCCCTTCCTATGTCAAGCTCTTTAAAAAATGAAACCAGGTTGTTGGAGCATGGTTCTTTTCCTGTGTCAAGCTCCTTAAAAAATTAAACCGGGTCTGGTTAGAGCATGGTTCCCTTCCCGTGTCAAGCTCTTTAAAAAATGAAATCAGGTTTTCGGAGCATGGTTCTTTTGCTATGTCAAGCTCCTTAAAAAATGAAACTGGGTCTGGTGGGAGCAGAGTTCCTTGTCTTGTGTCAAGCTCCTTAAAAAATGAAACAAGGTTGGGGAGAAAAGTTCCTTGTCTTGTGTCAAACTCCTTAAACCATGAAACAAGGTGTTCTGAGGATAGTTCTTTTAATGTGTCAACCTCGTTAAAATAATGAAACACTTTCCTATTCAATTCGAGTCTTTATTAAGATCTTGTAAAATCCCAGTCAAGTCTTTCTTAGATCTCGTGCTTTGAAACTTCACTCCATCTGCCTTTCATATGGACTGAAGCTTGGGGGCATGTACCTCGAGTTGAGTCAACATGCTGGGGGCATGCTTAATTTTTTCAAGCATAGTTTGTTTCTGTTTCAAGCTTGTGTAAAAATGAAACCGGTTTCAAGCATAGTTTATCTTTGCTTCAAGCTTGCGTAAAAATGAAACCAACTTCAAGTAGAGTTTACTGATTTCAAGCTTGTGTAAAAATGAAACCATCCCCATTTTACCTCTTGTGATTTCCATTTTATCAGCCTGTTTCCAGATGAGCCTTAGTTTTCTCCCTCCATCGTCACTATCTGCTTGGCTGATCATATGCCTTCACTTGGTTGTTTTACCCATTCCTGAGGAACCGCTGCAATGAGTGGTCTTGTTAGCCAGTGTTGGTGAGAAGTCAGGTCTTGCGGAGAAGACTCAGGTTCAGGAGTTGTGGCCAAAAAAGGAGTCCGATGTAGTCTAGGATCATGCCGGCATTTTCATCCTACTCCGGAGAGCAGTGAGTCTCGCCCGAGGCATGCCGCAACCACATGCAGAAGGGGATTAGACCAATGGCAAGGAACATAGTCTCAACTCATGATGGACAATGCATCGTTTATATAGACAGAGTCATGTACACAAGAGCACTTAAGAAGCATTTAGATATTTAGAAAATAAAATTTTAAACCAGCATAAACACATTACATGCATGTAAACCTCTTATTGAGACAACAACCTTTCATTATATTAATCTCTTGGCAAAACTCATGATTACATAACATCTTCAGCGATAGCTTACAACCCTGATACAGATGTCTTACAGAACAGAAATAGAGAAGATTAGGAATCGCAGAGATGTCATGCATGATTTCCCGCAGTCACTCTGTGCTTCTTCTCCTGTCACGAGCCTCGCAACCTCTGCAGCATTCCCTTCTTTCAGCCAGGTGACTATTATTTATTCACCCGCTATCGCGACTATCAATTCCTCCCCGTGTCTTTTCTTCAGCTGCTTCCTGTTATCTGTGTGTTTCGATTTCTGTCTTCTACTGTGTGTTTTCTTCATCTGTACTTGTGCGTGTTCTTTCTTCAGCTATCTCATGCTTCTGCGCCACCTTGATAGCTCCGTGACTCCTGGTAGTTGCGACGCGGTAGCGATTTCCATGTGTCTTCATGCCGCAACTCAAAAGGTCATATTTTATTCAAAATTCAAAATGTTCTAACCAAGATTTCAAAAACAAGGGCCCCAACAGGCCCCGACCACAGTTCCTTGACTCGTCCCCGAGTCAATCACAAATGATAGTTTCCACCTCCATTGCCCCACTGGATCCCGTGCCCTGTTCGGCCTGTGTGCCTTCGTCTCATGCCCTTTCCTGCTGTGTGCCTCCAAGCGGCTGTTCAAACAAGGGCTCCAACTCCGGGACCCTACGGAGCGTTATATCTTTGAGCCCAGTGAAGTCCGACACAGCTTGCTGCCATCCCTGCATTAGCGAGTCTGCTTCCTCAGTGATCCTGGTGGCAGCGGCCTCCTCTATATTCGCTAGGACAGCCCCAAACATCGTGGTAAGCTGGGTCTCAGCCTTTGCAGCTAGCTGTTGTATTAATTTAGCACTGGCTTGAATGGGCAGACGGAGTTCCCGAATTATCGTCTTGGCTGTTGCTGAGTTGGCCTCAGTCTGGTGCATTTGAACCTCAATCTCGTCCGCTTGGAAATATAGTTTATCTAACCACGTGGGATCTGCGGTCTCCTAAATTTCCCTAGAAATCTATTGCAGCTAGACGGAGATGGGCTGCGTTTTGACCGTGAGGGCGAGTGAACACTCCTGCAAACTTCGCAGGAGGTCGTAAGCCTCACGCGCCGCGGAGTGAAGGGTCACCTGCATGTGAGCTGCCTGGGTCTGCTTGGCTGCCACTTGTTCAGAGTATACAATCTGCGGGTTGGGGGCGCGGGCCGTGCGGCTAACACCGCTTGAAGTTCCTGATTCTCCCTGCGTAGACCAGTGAAGGCAGACCAAATGTGCTAAGCCTGGATGGCTACATTGCTCTCCGCTATATCGTCAAGAAGTGGGGCATGGTGGGCCCTTACAGCGGGCCATAGGTCTGAGAACACCTGAGTGACAATGGTGATCTGCTCCTGCAGGTAGGCCTTCTCCTTGGTCAGCTGGTCGCGCTGTTCAGTAAGCGCCATGATCTGGTGGTGCTGCTCATCACACCGCTGCTGCAGCTTCGAATGAAGTTGTTCGGCCTGTAGGGCTGCCCTCTGAATGAATAGGTACAACTGGGCTATACCCCATGTTTCTACGTTGGGGTTGCTGGAAGCGCCCTGCTCCGGCATTCGCTCTTGCAAAGGTTGCCCACTGGCCACTGATCTGTTGGAATTCTCAGGAGGGGACACCGGTGTCTGTTGCTGCGTTGAGGTGCCCATGTCAGAATCTGGCCGTTCTTGCTGAGTGGTCTGGCCAGTGGAGGGACGGTCAGCATGCTCAGGCAGAGCCTCGACTGAGTCAGCCCCAACGTTGGCCAGCCGGGTAAATATAGTAGAGAAAGAACCCAGGGGTGTGGCCACGGGGTCGACTGGTGGTACTACGGCTGCAGTACTGGAGGTGAGTTCAGCCCCGTGGTCTCCTCCAAAGAGTTCCCAGATAAGGGGGTTAGATACAGTGGCAAATGAGTTTGATGGAACGGATGAAGTGGCAAGTGGATGGACGGTGGAGGGAGCGGTGGACGGTGTGGAGGAGGTATGGGGGAGGCGAATATTGATAAATTCTGATGGGTCGATAAGGGGTTCCTCCGAAACTAATGTCCCTATGACTGGAGTGGGTGGCGGATCGTCATCAGTAAGGTCCACCACCGGATCAGTGACGGTGGTGCGGGCCCGCTTGGCTGGAGGGGGATCTAATTGATCAGGGCCCGGGCCCGTTCCGCCCATTGATGTGATGATGGGGCTGGAAAAAGTGAATAAGTTGGTAGGGATGGGAGAAGTGAGAGGGGAAGTATGGGACAGAGAATGAGAACGACTGAGCTAGAATTCAGAAAATAAAGGAAATAAAGGGACACCGCTTGAAATAACTTGGGTCGCCACGTTGAAACTTCGTACCTGAGTATTGAAGTGTTAGATGACGGGGACCAGTGGTTCGGGGAGTTCATGTGAGGTCCTGACTGCATCCTAAGAAGGTCCCGCCGCGGCCTGTGAGGGCCCTGTCGCGCCCGTCTCAGCAAGCCGTTGCGCCGGCAACATCCGCTCAAAGTTGTATCTAGGGATCCCGTCGCGGATGTGCTTTGTGACCCCCGGCCACGAACAGACCTCGCGGTGGAAGGTAGCATCGTCCAGCTGGAATTTGAGCGGCATCATGTGGAAGGTGGCTTCCGGCACGCAAGTGGGGCGGAGGTAAGTGTGCCTGTGGCTTACCCCAAACCATACCTGCTCACTATAGTCGTCCAACAGGTTCCTGGGCACCCGTTGCTGGTTAGGCACCACATCTATCATTAGCCCATACCAAGACCGAAACGCTTCCGCATTCACCTGTTTCGTGCTGGGGTCAGAGGACACCTGACACGGGGTGAATTTCATCACGAGGGGCTGGCTCGCGGTAGTTTCTGCAGGCAGCCGGACAGGAGGAGTGTGCCATTTCCACATGGAAAAAGCTACAATCAGGTAACCATAGATGAAACTAGTGGTGCGCTTATAATTCTCTTCGCATGTCGCGAATAGTTCTTTGAACACGAAAGAACACCAATTCAGCCTGGTGCCTTGGACACAGTGCTCCGCAATGGAGATGGTATCCAAGGTGCACTCTCCTTTGGTATAATGCCACATCGTCTTGCTAGCAATGAGATAGCAAGTGAACCGAATCTCCGGCTTGTTAATCAGATCAATTTTGGCGCCTTTCCCCCCCGGCGAGTGCCATATTTGGCATAGAGGTCTGTATCACCCATCTTTCGTGCGCGCTTGGAAGATTTTTGACCGGCAGCGGAGACGTCTGCGCCATTCTAGGACAACCCTGTGAGGCGATGAATGTCTTCAGCGTGAATGGGGATCTCCTCGTTCAGCCACAAGGACCCATTCTGAATTCGGCTGAGGAGGAACCGGGTGCATTGCAGGGCCAGTCCGGTAGTCCCAAAGACAGGGAGAGTTCTTAAATTCATCAAGGACGATTGCTGGAGGCCCCGGAACTCTAGTCGCATTCGGTTGGCTGAGCTACCACCTGGTGTGTAGTGATGCTCCATATATGTCTGCCAGTGGAGGGAGGGGAATTCGACCGAGTCGGACAGGTTGGCGTCTATCAACGCTGCACTGTCGTATTTGCCAACCAGTGACTCTGTCCTGTGGATCTGACTGTCCAGCGCTAGTTCAACAACGGATAGGAGAGCCTTTGGCATTTTGGCACGGCGCTGGTAAACCTGGAGAATTCTCCTGGAGCTTCTATCTTGGTCCAGTGCGTTTTGAGACTTCAACTGCTTGAGTGTCGCTGCAATTTCCAAATTGAACTGGTCTGGCATTCTCATGCTGTTGGTCTCCATGCAAGTTATGTCATCACCTGGCATGAGCGGAGTTGATGAGACCCCATAACGATAATTAATTCCTGATGGCCTTCTTGCCTGCGATAATCGTGCAATCGATCGCATGCCTGTGTGTAATCTGACAGTTGCTGACGGCGGCATGGGAAAATGGGCGGACGTGACGGCTGAGGGAACTGCGGATGATGGCAAATGATTATGGTACGGTTAATGCCTACTTATGGTAATTTATGATGCAAATCTGAGCGATCCTACAGACTGACAAAAAGGACTGACGGAAATGACCTGGACTGATACTAGCACGTGGATGGATCCTACAAGGATGACACGCTGGACGGGCGCCACCCCGACCACAGTCGGTTGCGGTGCGGACGCCCGCAACTAAGCGGTTATTGACAGACCACCTATGAATGGAAAAGACTCCCTACGCTCATCCCATTTGCGGGAGATTTATTCGATTAAGCTACGCTACGGGTGCTCTCGGGTGCGAGAGTTATTGATGAGAAGTGAAAGGTACTTACTCCTGGTAAGGTTTCAGGCATGCGCCATTCACCCACCTAAGGAGAATTGTATCGTTCAGCTGTGCCAACCGAACAGCTCCTGAGTCGCGAATCTCGATGACAAAGTAGGGTCCCAACCAGTGCATTTGGAGCTTGCCTGGAAACTTCTGGAACCAGCTGTCATATAGAAGAACTTTGCCACCAACCTGAAAGGTTTTGTTCTTAATGTGGTGGTCATGCCACGCTTTCTACCGGTTCTTCTGAATCTTCTGGTGGAATTTAGCCAAGAAGCGGGCCTCGTCCAGTTCCTGTAATTCATGGAGGCACTCCTGGAGGGAGGCCTCTTCCGAAAACTTGAGAGACGTGGCGATTACCATGCTGGGTACAATAAACTCGGCGGGGATCACAGCCTCCCAGCCGTACACGAGCTGGAACGGCATTTGATTGGTCAAGCGCTTCACCGTAGTCCGATAGGCCCACAATTCCACTGGGAGACGCTCATCCCAATCATCGCGCTGAGCATTGCAAATCTTAGTCAAGCCTTTTTCAATAATTTTGTTAAATGCTTCCACAGTACCATTGGCCTGCGGGTGGTATGGGCTGATTTTATGATGTTGAATCATAAATGTGTCGAGTAGTGACTTGACCGTGTCGTTAATGAAGTGCTTACCCTGATCACTGGTTAAACTTTGCGGGCAGCCAAACCGGTAAATGATGTGCTAAAAAATGAACCGGGCGGCGGTATCCGCCGTGCAGTCGCGTACCGCTGCTGCCTCAGCCCACCAGGTAAGGTAATCTGTGGCAGTAATGATGTACCGGGCCTTGGAGTGTCTGGCGACCGGGGTGATAGGACCCACAAAATCGACAGCCCACTTTTCGAACGGCCGCAACACATGCAATGGGTGTAGTGGAAGCTCGTCCCGGTGAGAGGGCCTTCCAGTCCGCTGGCAAACATCGCAGCGCTTCACGTAGGCCTTACAGTCAGCATGTACTGTCAGCCACCACAGGCCATCTTGGAGCACCTTTCTTGTGGTGGGTTTCGCACCCACATGCCCTCCCGCAACACCGCTGTGACATTCCCACATTACCGCTTCCCGTTCGTGGTCAAGGACGCATCTGCGCAACACCTCATCGAGGCCCAGTTTGTATAGCTGCCCCGCGATCAATTGGCAGTCGGCCTCCCGGAAAACCAGGTGGCATTTCTGGAGCGGGGTGTAATCCTGAGGGCATTGTCCCGTGGTCAGATAAGTGGCAATGTCAGCCAAGTAATCTGGTACTACTTCGACTCGGAAGAGGTCGGCATCCGGCAGCTGATTGTCCAACAAGCCTTCGTTCTCTCCCATCTCCAACCAGGATAAATGATCGGGACCGACATTCAGCCTGTCGAGCTTGACAACCACCTCGAACGTGAATTCCTGGAAGAGTAGAAGCCAGCGACAGATCCGTCCTTCCAAAACAGGCTTATTCACCAAATACTTCAATGCAGAGTGGTCCGTAAAGACTTTGAATTTGCCGCCCAGAAGATAGTGGCGGAACTTCTGGAGGGAGTACACCATCGCCAGCGCCTCCCGCTCGGTCGTGGTGTAATTCTTCTCCGCATTCGATAGCTTGCGGCTGGCCAAATAGACCGGATGGTCGAGGGTTGTCTCTCCTGGTTGCGCCAAGACGGCTCCGAGTGCAATACTGGAAGCATCAATATGCACGTGGAACTGCTTATCCCAGTCAGGATGAACAAGTATCGGCGCAGTCACCAACTTCTCCTTCAAGGTGTCAAGGGCCTTCCTACACTCCTCCATCCACTGGAATACTTCTGACTTCCACAACATTTTCTCCAAAGGGGCCGTAATCTTTGCGTAGTTGTGGATAAACTGCTTGTAATATCCTGTGTGCCCGAGTAGTGCCCGTAACTGCTTCATGGTTTCGGGGGCTTCCATGTGAACTATGACCATGACCTTGGTGGGATCGACACAGACCCCTTGCTTGCACACCACGTGGCCTAACAGTGTGCTGAATGGAACTGCAAAAATACATTTCTTCAAGTTCAAGGAAATCTGCAGCTGACGACACCGGTCAAACATAATACGCAAAAGGGTGGCGTGTTTCTTCAACAGGCTGTAGATGGTCCAGTCGTCCATGTAGACCTCCAGGAACTTGTGAATGTACTCCCAGAAAGAAGCAATTACAATCCGGGAAAACACAGCCAGTGCATTCTTCAGACCAAACGGCATAACATGGTATGCGAATGATCCCCACTCAGTGGTGAATGTCGTCTTTGCTTTGTCTTCTTCGGCAATGCGCACCTGATGGTAGCCTGAAAACCCATCAGTGAAGGAATAGGCTTCTTTTCCCGCTGCATGATCTAGAACTTCATCGCTGAAAGGAGTGGGAAATGGATCGTGGATGCAGGCATTGTTCAGACTCCACTAGTCTACACAGACACGTATCTCCGCTTTGTCCTTCTTGTTCTGAATGACAATGGGACTCACCCACTCTGCTTCTTCTACTGGAAAGATAAGACCTACAGCCAGCATCTTGTCGATCTCCCTCTTGACCTTTTCTTTGATACGTGGGTTCAGCCGGTAGGGTCGGTGCTTCACCGGCCTGGCCCCCGGTTTCAGCACGATGCGCATTTCGCTAAGGTCCCCCTTGATCCTCTTCAGGTCTGCAACCGAGGACGGGAACAAGTCTTCGTATTCCCGGAGAAGGCTGAAAATTTCTTTTGTTGTTTCCTCGTCCCAGTAATCTCCCACCGTTGCCAACTTGGGTTTCTCGTCTGTTCCAATGTTCAGCTTCTTCGTCTTTAGTGGCTGTAAATGGGCTCCTTCAGTCGCCGGCTCTTCACTGATGTTCCGCTTGCCTTCCTTTTCATCAAAATAGAGATGCCTGAGGTCCTCCAGACTATCATCATCCAGATCGCCGTCAATTCATTGGCAAACCAAGTCACACCTGGCCTCAGGTCGTGACACAACCGGGCCCCCGTCGGGCTCAGGATGGCGGAAAAACAAGACCTCCTTGATTGCCTGTAGGGCCGGAGACTTCTGCGCAGTCTCCCCTTCGAACAAGAAGCACCAAACAAACTTGTCCATGACTTCCTGCCAAGAGCAGGTTCCCCATTTCCGCTCTTCCTCCAGGTACCAGGCCTGGGGGATTGTATCCAGGGAGTGGATAAACCTCATGGACCACGACTCCTCGGGGAGTACTAGTGTCAGCGCCTTTGCTCCTCACGAGCCCTCGTTGAGTCCCAAATTTGCATCTTTTCCATACATTTTTCCATACCTTTTTCACTCACCTAAACCTCCCAAATTGTCAATATCATGTGCAAAAGAGCATCTAACATGGTTTTTTAATTATATTTTTTGTGTTTGCTATTTGATCTAGATTTTGTTCATTCGAAATTACGGAATCTTGCCACTTTCCGCAAATTTGCGCTGCTAACTTTCACGCAGCTATTTTGTGAAACTCTACGCTACGGTGTCTACAAGGAAAATGAGCCACATGGGCAGTCGGGAATGACGTGGACATGGTTCGTGTCCTATTGGTCCAAGCAAACTCATCCAAAGAAGCCGCGGTCAAAGGCGTCCACATGGAAGTCAACCATGGAGTTTCATGTCGTACGGGACTGCTGTTTCGTGTCACATGAAGATCCATACGGCCGTTTCTAAGCACACGGAGGATAAATCGACATCCGTACGAGGGTTCTAGAGTCGAATTCAAGCATCCACCTCTCGTAGATTTACTTTCCAACACGGCCATGCTCCTATATCCGTGGACGTAGTGGTCTACGTGCTCTCCACTAGCATGAACTTTAGGAAACGATTATAGTTTGTTGTTATATATAATGCGTTTGCATACGCATATGGAGTTAGTCGATATTAGTGAATGTAGTCTCTGTTATCTTTTGATTAGTTCTGCTCTCCGTAGTGATTACGCTGCACTTGTGCCGTAACATTACCATTACTCGTAATGATTTGCTTTTTAATATGAGAAGACTACTGTTTTTCAACTTAATTCGTATTTGAGGACGCGTTGCCAAAGCTGGTGTAGAGGGCCCTGCTCACTAAGGTTTTGTGCATTAGTGTATAATTTTAATTTCATTTCATTGTATCATAATCCATTCATATGTTCAAATATTGCATTTTGTTTCATTTCTGTTTATACACTTCTATAATTTCCATTTCATTTGTCTTTTATGCTTTATGTTGATAATCACTGATCAATGTTCTTGTTTAGGGTTATAGAATGGGCGACAGGGCATTTTCATAGCTTTTTGATTAGTGACATGGAACTAACATTGTTCTAGTTGCTAATTTGATTTTCATAGCTTTTGTTTAATTTCGGTATTGACTTATACGCTGTAGTTAAATTTAGATATACTAATCATGCTCATAGCATCTTCGATTGCCTCAGAAAGCCACATGTTGGGTGATGGTGAGGAATTGTATTATGAAATGTGTAGTTTAGTATTAGTTTCTTTTTCTGCAAATTTAGATATATTAAAGCCGCTCATAGCATCTTCGATTTGCCTCGAAAGCCATAGAGTTTGGAGTGATGGTGAGGGATTGTATTATGAAATGTGTAGTTTAGTATTAGTTTCTTTTACGCAAATTTAGATATATTAAATCATGCATGACATCTTCGATTTGCCTCTGAAAGCCACGAGCTGGACCGATGGTGAGGGATTGAATCATGAGTGTATGGTTTAGTATTAGTTTACTTTCACGCAAATTAAATATCGATTACTCAAATTTTTTATGATTACTTCCGAAAATCATAGTTGGACTAATGATGAAGGATCAGAAGATAAATTGATGTAATCCGATTTAGATTTATTTTTTTGCAATTTTGAATTTCCTTAAGCATAGTTTCTTTTATGTTTAGTTGGCAACAAGAATAGTTTAGTTTTCATGCTCAATAGTTCATTGTTTTGATTTATTAGATTAGCAGCACCTTTTCATTTCAGCAACACATTTTCATTTTCTTTCAAGTCTTGTCATTGTAAATTTCAATTTGCTTTTTAAAGTTTCAAGTTGGTAAATCATTATAGGGGATATCACTTCCTTGAACAAACATAACTAGACTTGTCTTCATCTTAGAATTTCCATTTCACCTTAGAAAACCAAAAACGACAAAAAGTTAAGAAATAGGTTATCTTGCACATATAGTGCACCGCACTTCATTAGCTTACGATTCCCGGATTGACAAATTAAATGCAGCAATTTAGGACACACTAAATTGACCAAAAATTTTGGCGCCGTTGCCAGGGGAGTGTAACTAGGTAGCCAATTTCTTAAAAAAAAAAAAACATAAAATCATAAAAGAAGGGAAAACTTGATAACTTCTTGAAGTATGCTCTCCTCTTGCACCTAGTGTGATGCGGGAGGATCGTGAAAAGAGAGTTATTGGTTTAGTAATTTCTTAAGTATGCTCTCTTCTTGCACCTAGTGTGATGCTGGAAGATCGGAAAGAGAATTATTAGCCCAACTTTTTAAAAAATAAAAAAAATGACATGCATAGAGCAAGAGATTCTAGGGGAAGGTTTATAGCTAAAGCCAAGAGTTCGATTTTCACAACTCCATCTTCTTCAAGGCATAGATCAGATTCACCACCATCTACCCCTAGCCTTAATATTGTTGGAAGTCAAGGAGCAAATTTGAATTAGAGGATTCTCATATACCACCTACTAAAACCCACTTAGAAAACAAAGAGACTTTCTCTCATCCTTCCTTGGTAGAAGAACTAGAGGAATATAAGGACTCTAAAGAAACTATCATGGCAGGAGGAAGTAATAAATAGAGGTGGAGGTAGAAGAGGAGGAAACAATGGAGATAACAATGGTGAAGGAAATAATGGTAGAAATAGAGGAAGGAGACAATTTGTTTGGATTCCCTATAGTTGATGAGGAAACTCATGCAACAATGAAAAATATCTCACCATCACGTTCTCCCTAACTTTTATGGATTGCGAAGTGAGGATCCCGAAACATTTGTGTTTGAGTTTGAAGTTGTGTTCCGAACTTATGACTATATGGAAGACTCTCAAAAAACTCAAACTCGTTTTCCTTCAACATTGAAGGGATGCCTTTGAAATGGTTCATGGGATTAGCCACTCAATCTATTAGGACTTTGAATGAAATGAAACAAACATTTTTGGATAGATACTTGGACTATTGTATGCCCACCAATCACAAGGATGAGGTATTCAAAATGATGCAAAAAAGAAGATGAAAATTTGGAAGACTTACTTGAAAGATTTCAATACAACTTGAAAAAGAGAAAAGATGAGCAATTTAAATGATGAAACCTTGAAAGCCCTCATACTAAAATCCATTAGAGATGAATGGATAGATATTTTAAACATGATGGGGAAAGGAGACATTTCTCAACTTCCACTTCGTGATATAACAGGAATTATGTATCCATCTCTCAAGAGGAAAAATCTAAAAGCTGGAAAAAGGGCCTCAGGGATCCTTCTCTTATTAGGGCTAACAAATCTGCAAGCTGGATCGAGTAAAGTAGGGCGGAGATTGGTAATATGCTTGATGAGTTCAAAACTGATATCTTAGGGAGCCTTAGTGAACAACTAGACACCCTTAAAATCCAAAACAAAGCAGAAGCGTAAACGGATGCTTTAGCCATCTTTTGTCCAAAATGTGAAAGAAACATGCTTTAAGGGAATGTCCCTTGGATGCAAAAGTTGTAGAAACATGTATGATTTGCTCGGAGAATCATGAGATCAAGGATTGTCCTTCCATTCCTGGACTCAAAGTCTGTTTTTCAAGAAGACCCAAATTCGGTAGAATCTCTCTGTTTTGTCGCAAGGAGACCTTGGCGAGGGACAACAATCTCAAGGGTTTAACAACCCTATGAATCTTCAAACCCCACCAAATTGGAATCCTTGGCAACAACCTTGGCCCCAACATCAAAATTCATATCAGCCATTGAGTACAAGGGATGCAAAATCCTTATGGGAGATTTGCTCAATTTTATCAATATCCTCCATCTTTTCAAAATCAACAAGCTCCACAACTTCCAAGCCCAAATCCACAACTTTCATTGCCATTTCCACAACAACAACCTTCTCAACAAAATACAAATCCTCAACTCATGCTCCCATACCAACGGAAGACAAATCAACTTCCCAGCTTTCAGCCATTGCCAAATCCTAACAATAAGAATCCTCAAACTACTTATATGGTAGAAGGACAACAATTTCCTACCTATATTATTGTTCCTCTCAACGATGTACAACTCGGATACGGTAGAGTTTTAGAAAAAACCTTCTATAGATATTCAAGAGCAAGATACCTCTGAGGAGGACTCTCTTCAAGTTAATAAGGGTTACGAGGAAGAATCTCTTCAAAATTCAATCATGCAAAAAGAAAAAGAAAAGTTAACACCCACAACTCCTATAGTTGAGCAACACGCATCTTCATCTACACCTCCTTTTCAGGAAAGACTACAAATTGATAAGGGGGTGGAAAAACAAATCTTGTTGCCTAACTATGACTTTCTAGATGAATTGAAGAATGTTTGTATCAAGATTCCATTGCTACAAGCCATTCGAGAAATTCCTATTCTAGCAAAAAACCATAAAGGAGTTGAGTTTCAAAAGACCGAGGAAGGAAACTAAAAGATACAAGAAGAATCCACACGGTAGGGAAAGATTGGAGACATTATGATGAGAAAAATTACCATGCAAAAGTATGTAGATCCGGAAGTCCAATTGTCAAGACACATATAAATGGGATAGCAATTCCAAACACATTGATTGACTTAGAGACTGCTATCAACATTATGAGTAGACAGAACTATGGAGACAGTTAAAACTTCCTAATCTTATTTTTACACCTACTTTATCGCAACTTGCGGATCGATCGATTATTAAACCAGATGGTGTATTAGAAGATATTTAGGTCTCCTTAGATTCTTGGGAATATCCGATAGACTTTATGATTTTGACTCCCAAGAGTAATCTAGGAGGACATCCAATTATCTTAGGGAAGACCTTGGCTAGCCACAAACTGATGCTTTTATTAGTTGTAGAATCCGGAGACATGTACATTTCTAATGGTAATTCGACAAAGAAATTCAATTTGTATCCTCGGCAAGAGCAATCAGAAATAGGAGACAATGAATGGGTCGATGAAGAGAACACTATACAACACTGTCTTTACCATTTACGAAATCGGTTGAGGATAGTCAAAATTTTGAACACATTAGAAAATTTTGAGATATCTTCGAGATATGACCCCACACAATTTCGGTTGGAATCGACATAGAATATTGATCATCAAGACAAAATGTCTCTTTACTCTATGGAAGAGTTTGGTAGTTCTACCATTGAGATTTTTCCAGGAAAAACATTGAATATCAACAAACATTTGGAAAATTCACAACAAAAAGAACTAATCAAAATCTTGCAAAAACATTCTACTGCATTTGCATGGGAGTATCTTGACATGAAAGGTATTGATCCTAAGACTTGCATCCATCATATCTATATTGAGGAAAACAGTAGACCAATCAGACAACCTCAAAGAAGGATGAATCCAAATCTTAGGGAGATAGTGAAAGAAGAGCTCCAAAAACTACTCAATGTAAACTTCATTTTTCCAATTTCAGATAGCCGATGGGTTTCTCCTTTGGTTATAGTACCTAAAAAGAATGGTAAATGGAGGGTATGCATTGATTACAGGGAATTGAACAAAGCAACTTTGAAGGATCACTTTCCTTTGCCCTTTATCGATCAGGTATTAGATACATTAGTAGGCAAAAAGTACTTTTCATTTTTGGATGGTTTTAGTGGCTATAATCAAATTCAGGTAGCACCTGAAGATCAAGATAAGACCACATTCACCTGTCCATGGGGAACTTTTTCCTATCGAGTACTTCCTTTTGGGTTATGTAATGCACCCGCAACATTCCAAAGAGTAGTACTAGGAATTTTTTCTGATCTAATCCATGATTGTGTAGAGGTTTATATGGATGATTTTACAGTTTATGGTAATTAATTTGAAGAGGCATTAGAAAATTTGGAAAAAGTTCTCATAAGATGTAAAGAAACAAACCTTTCATTAAGCCATGAAAAATGCTTTATGATGTTTACTGAAGGGATTGTTTTAGGACATCATATTTCAGGAGATGGGATTAAGGTTGATAAATCAAAATTTGAAGTCATCTCCAAGTTACCTATTCCAAATTGTCAAAGAGATGTTAGAAGTTTTCTAGGATTTACTGGTTACTATAGAAGATTTATAGAAAACTTCACTAAAATAGCATCTCCACTCTTCAAATTGCTTACAAAAGACTGTGAATTTAAATGGGATCCTGATTGTCAATCGGCCTTTGAAACTTTGAAAACAAGAATATCTGAAGCACCTATCTTGAGAGGACCAAATTGGAAACTCCCTTTCCATATTTCTACGGATGCTTCAGATACAGCTCTGGGAGCTGTGTTGGGTCAAAAATATTTAGTCCCTTATGCCATTTATTATACCAGTAAAAATTTGACTCCCACAGAGTTAAACTATACTGTGACTGAAAAAGAGTTTTTAGCTGTTGTTCATGCAATTAATAAGTTTAGACATTATATAATAGGCTATGAAACTTTTATTCATACTGACCATTCTGCAATTAGATATTTAATGAACAAACCTGTTACTAATGGCAGAGTGACAAGATGGCTTTTACTTTTGCAAGAATTCAATATTACTGTGTTGGATAGACCGGGAAAACAGAATACAGTAGCTGATTTCTTGTCTAGGATTCAGAATACTAAAGAAGATTCTCCTGTAGAAGATAAATTTCCTGATGAATACTTGTTTGCGGTAACTATTAAGACCCCTTGGTATGCAGATATTGCTAACTATTTGGTTACAGGGAAACTACCTTCACATTTATTTCCAAGAGAAAAACGAAAGATTATTCGGGAGAGTTCAAAATATTCATGGATTTCTAACGAATTGTTTAAAACAGGGCCAGATCTTGTGATCAGAAGATGTGTCAGGGAAGATGAAATGCCTGATATCCTTAAGGCATGTCATGATGAACCATGCGGCGGACACTTTGCAGACAAAAGGACAGCCTATAAAATCCTCTCTTTAGGATATTAAAGGCCTCCCTCTTCAAAGATGCAAAACAGTATGTCAAAAGGTGTGACAGCTGCCAAAGAGTAGGGAAACCTACCCTTTCAAATGAAATGCCATTGCAACCATAGGTACTCATCGAACCCTTTGAGAAATGGGCTTTAGATTTCATTGGACCTATTAACCCACCATCTAAGCAAAAGAAGTATATATTTGTTTGTACTGATTATGTTACTAAATGGGTAGAAGCTAAAGCATTAGTGTCTGCTACTGAAAATTCAGTTGTTAATTTTCTTTATGAGGATATTTTTACTCGCTTTGGTGTTCCAAGAGAAATTGTGACAGATCAGGGAAGCCAATTCACATCCAACTTGGTGGAGAAGCTGATGGAAGAATACAAAATCAAGCACAAAAGATCTACTCCTTACCATCCGCAAGCAAATGGTCAAGTGGAGTCTACAAACAAAATTCTTGAAAGTATCATCACCAAAACTGTTCATCTACATAGAAGAGATTGGGCAGAAAGGCTTCCTGAAGCCTTGTGGGCCTACAGAACTACATGGAGAAATACAACAGGACATTCTCCCTATGAACTTGTTTATGGGAAAGAAGTCTTTCTCCCCATTGAGTTCCAAGTCAAAACCTTCAAGATAGCAATTCAGTTGGGGATGGACTTATCAGAAGCCCAAAAGCATAGAATGGAGCAGTTAAATGAGCTAGATGAGATCAGACAAGAAGCAATTTTAAGAACTGATCTAGTTCAATATCAAAGAGCTAAATGGCATGACAAGTACATCAAAGAGAAAAAGTTTCAAGAAGGAGATTGGGCATTGTTATTTGATTCCAAGTTTAAAGATTTCCAAGGAAAATTTCAGACTCATTGGCTTGGGCCATATGAGATTGACAAGATCTTTAGCAATGGAGCAGTAAGAATCAAGACCATTGATGAATTTCAAACTCCTCTTATTGTTAATGGCCACAGATTAAAGATCTATCATAAGCCACTCTCAAAAGAGGAATTTGTCAAAATGTTTCAAGATAATTCTACAATAAGGCTAGTGAAGAAGAATCCTTCTTCTCCATTAGCCTAGCCTTTGTTCTTTTCAGTTTCAAGTAAAAAAAAAAAAAAAGTATAAGCCTGAAAACCAATCACTGATTGGTAGTCTTATACAGAAAATGTAGGGTGAAAATCAGGAACACCTGACACCCTATATTTTCCAAAAAAAAAAATTCTCTCTCTCTCTTATTTCACAAGTTTTATGACAACCCACTCCATTTCATTCCACTTCATTACACTCCACTTCATTTCATTTCACTCCATTTCATCTATTTCATTTCATTTCACCAATAAAATTTTCTTTCATGACCATTTTCATTCAGACAGTTATCATCTATCCATCTCCATTCACCCAAATAATTGTTGTGTCAGTTTCCGCAGCTGACACCAGTTTCCGCAGCCAGAAGCAGTTTCTGCAGCTACCACTCTGTTTTTCAAAAATTCACAGTCAGATGTTAGTTCAACAATCATGAAATCAAATGCAGGTATGAAGACATATTATTAAGACATGGGGCATTCAAAGACATCAATGAGGAGCAACTGATTGAAGACCAATGAAAAATGGCAAGAATTTCAAGGTATGAGTAAAAATTTATTTCAAATGGCATTCAAGAACATTTTTACATAGTTATAAACCATAGCTCCATTATATGCAATGATTGCGTTGATAACTCCGTAGCCATCCCACGATCTCTATACGATTCCCCCACAATCCTTGCATTCATTTCTAAACGGCCTCATAATCAAGCCTCCGGTCTTCATTAGTGTTCAGCTATACGTTGATACTCCACCTGTAGTTAAGAAACATAGTTGATTTGACTACGGCTTCTCTTAGCCGCACAAAATCCGTAGCTGTTGCATAAACGTGCTTGCATCTACTCTGCAGCCACCCAATTTTAAATATTGTCGGATGCATTTTACTCCTCCTACTGTTCTATTGATCTCACGGTTGCATTTCCACCGTGCTCACGTAACCCTTCTCTGTTCCGCTTCACCCCATTTTGTTCTCTGTTACGCTACATTCCGTATACCCATTCTCTGATATCCGCTTACAGTCACTGGTCTCTTTCATAAACCGTGCTCATTTCCGCTAATTCAGCCGTCTTACCTCCGTTGAACCCTCCTCACGCAGACAAGTTTTAAAAAGCAGAAAGAAGGATGGGTCAGTTGTTGAGAACAGAACCAGAAGGACCTAAATTCATGGAAGGATATCCGCAAGTCAGAGATATATTGAAAAAGGCAAAGTGGCTTCGGTTTATTCAAAAGTTTAGAGGCTACCATAAAGAGGTGACAAAAGCTTTTGCAAGGTCTTTCAATGGTCTGGAGGTAGAAATTGGGGACCTCAAATTTACGGTGAATGAGGCATCCATAGCAGCTGCTACAGAACTCCCTCAAGAAGGTGAACGTTGGTTCAAGAACAAGAGCATTAGTGATGAAGCCTGGAGAGTGATCCTACGTAACCCAGGTATGGATGTAACTATTTTTAAAAAGGGAATTCCTGTTCATGCTTTAAAAGAAGAGTGGGCTAGTCTACTGTTGGTCATTCAAAAGTTTATCACCTTTGAGGGACGTTTTGGATCAATGTATATGTATCATACCCGATTGTTGATGAATTTTCTAGACAACCAGACCCTCAATCTGCCATAATTTTTATTAAATAGTTTGAAAAAGATGTCTGTAGCCATCCAAAAGCATCTGGGGGACGTAGAACCACATTTGTATCACCATGGTCTTGTGAAAATTTTGATTGAAAAACAATTAAAAGAGAAAAAGGACACATGGGAACAGTTTTTAATTAGGAATTTCTTTGAAGAACCCCAAGAAACCCCTGAAGGTAGTACACCAAAAAGAAGGAGAACAAGTGATAAAACTCAAAGTACTCCTACTAACACAGTTGAAAGAACTAGTAGAGAGGAAAGACTGTCTAAAAGGAAGAAGGAAAAGACTGAAGAGAGAAAAAGCATTGAGGCTGTGCATCAAACCCCTTCCTCAGAAGAAGATCATCAAGTGTTATCTGAGAGACTAGTTCACCTTCAGGAACAGTCATCTATGGCCAAAAAGAGGGGAAAAGAAAAACAAAAGGGAAAAGACAGTAGTCCACAGTATGTAAGAAGAAGTTCCAGGCTTAAAGGAAAGTGGAAGAAAACACAGACAAAAGGACCTTATTTTATTGATTTGGGAGAAGTAACACCTGAACAAACTCCAGCTGGCCATAGTCCATCTCATTCTCAGCCAAACGTTGAACATAGTCCACCTAATTCTCAGTCAAACGTTGAAGCTAGTCCTCAAGACGTTGACATGAGCCCTTTTCAGCCAGATTTTGAAGACAATTGTCCTCCACAGCATTTTGGAGACAACCCAAGGAAAACGACACCTGAGATAGATCCAAAGAAACAAGAGGTGTACGATTACATAGAATCCTTATAAAGGACAGCCACGGGCCCCAGCACCTCATCCACTCAGCCTCACAAAGCACAAGAAGCTCTAGTCCAATCATTGAAACAAGAAGTCTTTGAGTTGGAGGTTTTAAATAGACACATTAAAAATGAAAATGAGGCATTAAAGGAACAAAGCAAATTGGACAAGATCATTCATGACAATACCATGCTACATCTGGGACTATGGCAGAAAAAGAACAGGAAATTGAAGAAGAAATGCCAGAAGTTAAGTAGAGCACTAATTAATATCAAATTCAGATGCTTGATGAAAAAGCCCAGGATGTTAGCAGCACCAAGGAAGAGGAGGAGAGGACTAGATGTACTGGCTGAGGTATCAAGGCATATGAATTAAAAGAGGATGATCAAAATTTTGGTTGCATGAGGACATGCAACACCTTCACAGTGGGGGTATGTTGAGTCTCAAATCTGCATCTTTCCTATACACCTTTCTAGACCTTTTTCATTCACCTGGACCTTCTAAGTCATCAATATCATTGCATATTAATTGTAAAAGAGCATTTAAAATGGTTTTTAACTATGTTTTGTGTCTGCTGTTTGAATTAGATTTTTTCTCATTTAGCTGCGGAATCTTGTCACTTTCCACAGCTGCTGCAACTTTCCGCAGCCATTTTGTTAAAGTCTATATTGCAGGTGTCTTCAGGAAAATCGAGCCACATGGGCAAGTTGGAAATGACATGGACATGGATCAAGTCCTATTGGCTCAGTCGAATTCACCTAAGAAGGCTGTGGTCAAAGGTAGCCAAGTGGTGGTCAACCGTAGAGTCCCACGGTGACAGAACTCTGTTTTTCATCACGTGAAGACTTGCGTGGCCGTTTCTAAATCACGGGAGACATATCAACACCTGTAAACGGCTCCATAAGTCAAATCCAACAACCACTTTCCATAGATTTAATCTTCACGGCAGCCATGATGCTAGATTTCTGGACGTGGTTGTTCACGTGTCTTCTATCAGCGCAGACTTTAAGGAATTAGTTATGTCACCCTCTGTTATAAATAATGCGTTTTCATACGCATAATAGTTAGTTCTTGTAATGTAATTCTGCTGTAAAGAAAGCCACTGTGCCATAACACTTTTTCCATTGTTATGACTGCATTTTGAATATATGAGAAGACTCTGTTTATCAGCGTAATTCGTGGTTGATAGCTGTTGTCCGAGGTTTGTGCAGAGGGCCCCTGCACACGCTGAGGTTTTGTGTATTACTGTATAGTTTCATGCTTCATTTCCTTACGTTCATTGTGCCATAGTCATTCACGTGTATATATATTACATCTTTCATGGTATTTATGTTTCATCTTTGTCCATAATCTTTCATGCTTTACGTTTTACTTCTGTCCATAATCTTTCATGCTTTATATTATTGTTAACTGATCAGTGTTTTTGTTCCAGATTACAATAGGCAGCCCGGGCATTTGCACATCATTTTATAATGACTAATGACATGGAATCAATCTTGTCCTTCTGCTGATTTCTTTTTCTTAGTTTTTAATTCTAGCACTGTTTTATTCATTTCAATTTTGTACATTTGCTTTACTAGTTAATTAGATATTAAATTGCTCATGTCATTATCAGTTACCTCTGAAAGCCATAGCGAGACTAATGGTGAGGGATTGAAGTATGAGTGTGTAGTTTGATATTAGTTTATTTTTCTGCAAGTTAGATATTAAATTT
This sequence comes from Pinus albicaulis, assembly GCA_034641835.2. Lineage (NCBI taxonomy): Eukaryota > Viridiplantae > Streptophyta > Pinopsida > Pinales > Pinaceae > Pinus > Pinus albicaulis. The sequence continues at coordinate 652,987,319 of CM076573.1, read as the reverse complement.
CTCATGTCATTATCAGTTACCTCCGAAAGACATAGCGAGACTAATGGTGAGGGATTGAAGTATGAGTGTGTAGTTTGATATTAGTTTATTTTTCTGCAAGTTAGATATTAAATTGCTCATGTCATTATCAGTTACCTCCGAAAGCCATAGTGAGACTAATGGTGAGGGATTGAAGTATGAGTGTGTAATTTGATATTATTTTATTTTTCTGCAAATTAGATATCAGATTGCTCAAGTTGTTTATGATTACCTCCGAAAGCCATAGCGAGACTAATGGTGAGGGGTCAGAATATGAGTTGATGTAATTTGATTTAGCTTTACCTTTCTTGCAATTCTTGGATTTATTTAAGCATAGTTTCTTTTTGTATTTAGACAGCAGCAAGGGTAATGAGTTTCATGCTCAATAGTTCACTGTTTGTTTGACTAGTATAGTGGCACATTTTCATTTTCTTTTGGGAATTAATTTTGTCATTGCATATTTTAAAATCCTTTTTAAGTTTGAAGTTTGGGAAATCATTATAAAGGACATCATTGCCTTGAACATTTATATCCATACTTGTCTTTTAGAATTTCCATCTCACATTAGGAAACTAACCAAGATAAAAACCCCCAAGATAAATAAAAAACCCAAAAACGACAAAAAGTAAGAGATAGGTTATCTTGCACATATAGTGCACCACACTTCGTCAGCTTACGAATCCCGGATTGAAAAATTAATGTAGCAATTTAGGACACATAAATTGACCAAACAAAGGACATGACTCATGGATGAAAGTGATGGATGATCTATGCCCTAATGAAGAGATCCCAAAGATGAAGGCTCCTCAACATCAAATAAATTCATGACATCGAATGAATAAGTTCTTCATGAGCATCTAGGTGCCTCACCATTGCTGCTACAGGTCCATGGTTAAGAGGGAGCCTGATGATAAGTTTCTTACTTGGAAAAAAATCCCTAAGCCAAGGGGAAAGCTTAGGAATATGTTCTCCCTAGTTAAGAGGGAGAAATAGACACATCATTCAGGTATTCACCTAGAAGAAAAAATGCGAGATTGGGTAATCATATGGCATCTGATACTCTTTGAGAATGTGATAAGATGTTCCTATAAGAGTAGTCGTGAAAGGATGGATATTCTTTGAGGATTTGCTATCCTGATAAGAATAACCCTTTAAGGTTATATTCAGTGAACACCTGGGTGGAGTATGTACCTTGGAGACAATGATGAAGGTGTCTATAATCATTGGTCTCACCAACATTGCAGCTCTAGATCTCGTGGAGAGATGGAGCTGTTAGTTAAGGCCTTTCACTGTGACAATACTGGATAATATGATGCTATAATAGATGGATTATGGATCAAATTCTTCTTATAAAATTCTTCAAATTGAAAGTGACCATGTACCATTATGAATACCTCCATAGTTAAGAGGGAGTGTTGAAAAGTGTAACTAGGTTCGGTCTTCATAATGACTAGTAATTAAGAATTTATGTAATGAAGAAGACAAATAATAAAATGTATTTTTTAAATTCTTGACTCATGGGTTTCAAGAGCACGGAATTTTATTATAGGTCCAAGCCTTCTTCTTGATGTCTTTATGGGTTTTCCATATTGTCATAAATATATAATTAAAGAGTCATGCATATGAAGAAGTGTTACACTTGTGAAGGAAAAATATTGATGTAATTAGTATGCTTCAATACCTTTTCATGACACTCCAAGAAGTCAACTCAAAGATGCTGGAAATATTCCTTCACAAGTTGGCCCACAAACATATGTGCAAGTCGGCTCATTCACAGAATTATCATGTCGGCCTAGCACAAAAACACCACCTCTATATATAAGAGGTCTGTGACCTTACTTAAACATAATAGTTTAGACAACATTCTTGGATGGGCTCTGAAGTTCAAGGAAGAATTAAGGGTACAATTGATGCGTTGAAATGGAGACAAGATATCGAAGGAAAGGAGGATAAGCTACTTCTGTTTTGGGTCACATACACTGAGATCATCTCAGGATTATTGAGGGATATTTCAGGAAATATCAGAACTGTGAAATAGGGTGAAAAGTAGTGCAATGAAGAATCTGAAGCTAAGTGAAGGATACGAGTTCATGAAAAGAATCTAAAGAATACTGTGCAGAGGAGTGTTCAACGAAGAAACAAGGAATGAAATCTCTGTGGTATATACAACGTAAAGAAGAGGCTAACACCATTGTGAACAACATAGAAAAGAGCTAAGTATCTCAGTATTGAGATCAAAGGTATAATAAGGAGATGGTGCTTAGAATGTCTAGGAGGTCGAGGCTAGGAGGAAAGGAGTTAACTAGGAACCGAGTTTTCTTAGGGTCAGTGAAAATGATTGCAGAAAAAAAAATCAAAATAAGAAGATAAGTGGAGTTCATCCAGGTGGATATTGGTGGCCACCAACATATTCCACTTGGGGCCCCACCATTTTTTCTTTCAGTTTTCTAGTTTCCTTAATTGTTGCGCAACTTACTATTTTTAGCAGTTTTTTGGATCCTGAACTTTCAGAGCCGTTTTGAGGCCCTAAACGAAGTTTTTTGGAAAACCAGGAGCAACATGGGTCCATCAAGTGAATTTTCTCCCTCAAAAGTTGTAGTCCTCAGATAGATATTTCTAACGAGGTATGGTGTTCGTCAAACAGAGATCGTATGCCAAAGTTACGTCCCCTGGAAGTTGATGTACCAATTTACCTAAACGGGGCCCATAGTTCATCTCCTAGGGTTAGGTTTTTGGATGTTTAGGGTTTTCCATTGTTTCTAAATAATAAATAGGCTCTTAAGCCTCATTGTAACACAGTTCAGAGGCATGTAGCCACCACATCTCTTCTCAGAGATAAGCTACCAGCGCCCTAGCTAGTTTATTTCTATTATGTCTGTAAACAACTTTCAATTATTTGATATTAATGAAATGAAGTATTATTTCCATTGCATATTTGTATTTATGGTTATATGTCTATTCTTTTGCGTTCCTGCATAAATTTGGGTCAGTGGTATCAGAGCGATCTTCTCTTTCTTGATCCTTCTTTGCATGTCCCCAACAAGGTCGAGGTATAAGGAGTTAGGGCTCGATCTGGTGGGACCTTTGCAAGATCAGGCTCTCAAACCTCGACAGCTGCCCATGGGGGACAAAAAGAAAGATGAGGGAGAAGAAGATACTATCAAAATATTTCTTGAGGAGGCCCTCGAAAAACAAAGGAATGCGATGATGGATAACTTTTCCCAAATCCTTCAACGACTGCCCACCAGTGGCGCATTTGCATTCGATAGCCACTTTGGAGGCGCAAATCATTTTAAGGTACAAGTAAAATTTGACATTCCCATATTTGAGGGTCAAATAGATGTAGACACCATAGATATATGGTTGAATCTATTAGAAGGATATTTGTCGATTCATGACTTTTTCGACCGAGAGAAGGTTATTTTTTCACTCCTCAAAGATACCCCCCATGTCAAGGACTGGTGGGAAACCTACTGTGAGAAAACGGATGAGGGGGAACCCTCTCTGTTCTTAGCCGTACCCACTTGGAATTATTTCCGAGACGCAATCAAGGAACAATATTATCCCATGGAGAGCTATGAGGATAAGTACATACAATGGAATACGCTGTGGAAACAAAGGGATCAAGATGTGCATGAGCTGATGAATCTGTTCCAAAACCTGCACACAAAGTTGGTTATCAAAGATTCAGAGAAACATTTGGTGCTGAAGTACTACAATTGTCTGCACAGATAAATTCAGTAGGAAATGGAGTTCCTCGACATCTCCTCGCTTAGTACGACATACTGGTATGCTGCCAAGATTGAGCAAAAATTCAAATAGAAGAAACAAGACTTTGGATCTGTGAATCAAAAGCAAGGGAAAGGTGCCCCTAAACTACAGGAAAAAGGTCAAAGCCAAGGCATGGTGGCCCAAGACAACCTACCAAAACTTCAAGCAAATAAAAACACCGCAAAGCTGAAGAAGGACACAAGAAAGTGGTGTGAGTTCCATAAGAGCTCCACTCACAACACAAGTGAGTGTCAGGCCAAGCAGTCACTGGTGGCCTAGATGAGGGCATATGAATAAGATGCATGCTATGGCTATGAATCAGAACCCAATAAGGGGCATGAAAAAGGAAAGTAGATTATTGATGTGGAGCCCAATCCCACCGTTGCTACTGTGAAGATCTAGAGGAGGAGGAGCGTCTCTTCCACTCCCAGGTGTGGGTAAAGAGTTCCCTGCTACAGTTCATTGTCGATAGTGGGAGCTAAAAGAACCTCATTTCAGAAGAAGTCGTGAGGCGGTTGGGGTTGCCGACCACAACCATTAGGGGAATTTTGAGGTAAAAAATGGGTCTCCTAAGGAAAATGTACAATCAAAATTCACTTTATGAGAACCAATCACATTTTAGGGGATGACATCATCCCCCATGGTTGAGGTGGCATTGATTGAGTTAAATGTACTTACTTGTCACATTCTCAATGGTGGATAAAAACTCATGGTTAACCATGGTAGTATTCTAAGTACTTTTAAAGTCACAAAGTAAAGTACTCATAATAAATATAGTTTCACACTTTTAGAATAAAATATTATTATTGTAATTTCATATTTTTTGAAAGAAACATTGCATATCCCTATACAATCTTCATGTCTTTACACACTTTTAATATATCATATTAATTTTTATATTATATATTATTTCTTCTTATGATATAAATCAAATCAATTCAATATGTAATATGAATTAATACATAAAATAATACATTACATTTATTTATTATATTATTTGATTTTTATATAGTATATTAATTACATGTTATTATATAATTTAATTTTATAGTTTAAATAATATAAATTTTAATTAATGGTATGTTGTACAACTAAAAATTTAAGAATTTATATTTATAATTTATTTTAAGTTATTTAAGTACAAAGTACAAATGCATTAGTTGTTTAATGATAATGATTTTTTCTTGAAAAGCTCATTTTTATTTATAGTCACATCAGTACAATTTTTTATATTAATTTTATTTTGGTACAACTTTTCAGTTGAATTTAACCATGGTTACATGGATTTTGGTGTAAAAAGTGAATTGTAAATTCATAAATATTATTTTATTGGTTTAGCTATTATTTTATTATTTCCTTAAGAGGCCCATTATATACCTCAAAATTCCCCTAATGACACCCACAACCATACACCAACGGGTGGCTTCACTAAGGACGAGATCTCTACATCGGCCAATAGTGCCACCTCCCTTACATCATCAAGCCTTTCATGGATGAGGTATTATGTGACATTGCTCCTCTTGATGTTTGTGATGTATTATTAGGCTAACCATACTTTTAGAGCAGACATGTTGTGTATGAGTTCCGGCCTCGCGTTGTTATTGTTACTCTGGGAAATAAGTTGTACAAGATACCACAGGTACCACCACCTGACGCTATCTATTTGGTTACTGCAAAACAATGTATTAAGATCATTTCCAAAACTGGAAATTTTCTTGATGATCCAACTCTAGGGAAAGAAGAATACTATGGCCACGACCTCCAGATAGGGCTCCTCCACATGACAACAACAAATGGACAAGGTCGTGGAGGAGTATGGGGAAATATTCACCTCACCCATAGGGGTGCATCTACATTGTCAGGTCAAGCACCCCATCGATCTGACCGCAGGTGCGCCGTTTCCAAATGGACCGATCTATCGACGCTCTGTTATGGAGAACGATGAAATCAAGAGGTAGATTCAGGATCTGCTACATAAAGGTCACATCTAGACAAGTTCATCATCCTGTGGAAGCCCGATCGTGTTGGTGCAGAAGAAGGATTGGACTTGGAGACTCTGTATTGACTATCGGGCGCTGAACAGAATCACTGTCTGGAATAGGTACCCGATCCCATGGATTGATGACCTTCTGGACCAAATCAAAGGGGCGAAATATTTCAGCAAGATTTAATTGAAGTCCGGGTATCACTAGGTACCAATCGAAGCCTCCGATGTGTGGAAGATTGCCTTCAAAGTGAAGGAGGGCCTTTTCGAATGGTTGGTCATGCCTTTCGGGTTCACGAATGCTCCCGCAACCTTCATGATGCTGATGGATGACATATTGCGGCCATTCACCAACTCATTGGTAGTAGTGTACTTAGATTACATCCCGATCTTTAGCAAGACTTAGGAAGAGCACCTCCACCACATCTAGCAGGTCCTCCAAACACTGCGGCAACACAAATTGTGTGCCAATTTGGAGAAGTGCACTTTTGGCAGGACCCAGGTTCAGTATCTAGGATACATTGTTGATGAACAGGGGGTGCATGTGGATCCAAACAAGATCCATGTTATTCCGAATTGGACAAACCCAATCACTCTAACAAAGCTTTGCAACGTTTTGGGTCTTGCCAATTTCTACCGCAGGTTCGTGTTGGGATTCTCTCATATCACTTGGCCCTTGAGTCAAGTTACCAAGGGAGTAGGGAAATACAAATTATTTTGGTCGAAATCTCAACAGAAGGCGTTCATAGAATTGAAACATCGCCTCTAATCTGCCTCGGTGCTCACATTACCAGACTTACAACAACCATTTGAGATCGAGACATATGCCTCTGACTATGATATTGGGGAAGTTCTTACTCAACAGGGTCATCTAGTGGCATATCACAGTGAGACACTGTCTTACATAGTCCGAAAGTATCCCACTTATGACAAATAAATGTATTCCATTGTGTAGGTTTTCCGACAATGGAAGCATTACATTTTTGGGAAGGAAATGATCATCCAAACAGACCATCAACCCCTAAAGTTCATACAGACACAAGGGAAGTTGAAAAACGATCACCATCAGAAGTGGTCCACATATCTGCAAAATTTTCATTTAAACACTAAGTACACGAAGGGAAACACCAATAATGTTGCTGACTGCCTAGTTGACCACCGACCGTGGTGTTAACCACCGTTCTCAACTCTTGTTACAATGAGGCTTGAGAGCCTATTTATTATTAAGAAATAATGGAAAACCATAAACATCCAAAAACCTAACCCTAGGAGATGAAGCACCGAAACTATGGGCCCTGTTTGGGTAAATTGGTACATCAACTTCCTGGGGACGTAACTTTGACTTATGATCTTTGTTTGACGCACACCATACCTCGTTAGAAAGATTTATCTGAGGACTAAAACTTTTGAGTGAGTAACATCGGTCCATGAACACATGTTGCTCCTAGTTTTCCCAAAAAACGTCATTTAGGGTCTCAAAATGGCTGCGGAAGTTCAAGACCCGTAAAAAATTCTAAAAATAGTAAGTTGTGCTACAATTAAGGAAAATGAAAAACTGAAAGAAACAATGATGGGGCCCCAAGTGGAATAGGTGGGTGGCCATCAATATCCACCTGGATCATTCCTCCCCCCACCATTTCATTGAGTTCCTCCATGATATGGAGAAACTTCTGCTGAACTTGGTCCCTGGTGACCCACTTGCCTTGGTGCAGGAGTTGGCCAGCTTTGACAACTCGATACAGTTGGATCTTCTGCTGGCGATTTTTCTTGATTTGCATGTCCATGATACAATCCACAGTGGCTTGTTCCATGCAGTATGGTTTTATTTCTCTTGATTTTCATGTCCATGATACAATTCATGGTGGATTGTTCCATGCAGTCTGGGTTTAACTATGTTGGTGTGAGTTGTTCTGCAATGTCGGAGGTTTCCAATAGATGTGGGAAGTAGGGCCAAAGATGATCCACATTAAATACTGGGTTCAGACCAAGGAATGGTGGAATATTGAGCTTGAATGCATTGGTCCCTACAACTTTGGTGATGGTGTACGACACATATCGGAGCGGGCAAAGCTTGCGGTGCGGTCTAGTGAGACGCTCCTTCAACAAATGTAGCCACAACTTGTCGCCCACCTGGAAGTTGTGTGGAACCTGATGTTGATTATGTCATTGCTTGTACTTAGAATTGGCTTTGTCCAATATTTCATGAACTTGTTGGTGGATGTGATAAATTTTCTCAATGAAGTTATTCGCTTTGTCAGCTTCAGATTGGACATGAGCCGAATCGGCCTGAGTAGCCACAAATCGCATGGCTACATCAAGTATCAAATTTAGGTTACGAATCCATGGGAATAAGGGTTTGAAACATATTTCAGTTTCAACATTTTGCACCCATATTGAGAAAACTCCATGCAAGTTTCATGACCTCTACGAAGCACTTTCTTGTACAAAGCAGGAAGAATTCTTGTTTTTTTTTGTTCATTTTTTGGTAGGAATTTTTTGGGTGACGTGTTTGTAGAGAATATCTGAAAATATTGGTAGAAAATTGTTAGACAAAAATATATGATCTAGATTCCTTCTGAAAAAATAGTCAATTTCATAAAAAAAATCAGTCGAATCGGAGTCCAGATGAGGGAGATATCGTTGATTCAAAATAAGCAATGTTGCAGAAATTTTTCTAACAACAATTCATGGATGACGACTCTCCTGTCATTTTTTGCAGTTTTCAGTGCGAAATTTTAGAGAAATGGTTATATATATAAGCGCCCCTTGAAAAATCACCTGATTTAAAAAAAATCGGTGAAATGAGAGTCTGAATGAGGGAATTATTGCTGATTTAAAATTAGCTATATTTTTTAGAAATTTTGTGACGGCAAGAGAGTTGCAACATGAATTTGAGAGTCTAGAGTCTCCAGATAGCGATTTCAAACACATGGGAAGATACAAAATTATATTTCTATTTCTAAAAACAAGTTATAATAAATACTCTGAGTAATATTGACCTAGTCATGTCCATTTTAAATTTGGAGCAACATTCATAGCGGGTTCCCTTTGGAGACGTGCCCTCCCACCTCGCTTTAATAGGCACCTTCTTCGCATTCATCAGTTTCAACATAACAACGTTCATCTTGGGATTTGGAGACGTGCCCTCCCACCCCAGGCTATGTAGGCACCTGCTAATTCATAAACAATCAACATCACGGTTATGGGTCAACCACACAAAATCCTTCTCATCGAAGTCCATTTGCTAGGCTACACACTGTTAGTATCACAATTAATCACATGAATTACATAGTATCTCTATCCTTAGATCTTTGTTTGTCATGGTTTTGAGTCATCCACAAACCCACACTTCATCGAAGTAAATTTTCTAGGCCACACACTGTTAGCATCACAGTTGGTCATAAGCATTACAGGGTATATCTATCCTCAGATTTTCGTTTTTCATGGTTATGGGTCATCCATAAACCCACTTCATCGAATTCCATTTGATAGGCCACACACTCTTAATATCACAATTGGTCACAAGAATTACAGGGTATCTCTATCCTTGGATCTTCGTTCATGATGGTTATGGTTAACCACACAAAAAATTTCTCTTCAGTGGCTCTTAATATTCAACAAAGGCTTCTCAGGACTTCACGCAATGCGGACCATTGCTTCTTAAGGAGGGAGGAATGATTAGAATGGAAAATGGAATCCACCCATGGTATTCATCCACCCATGTTATCCATCCAGCCATGGAATTTACCCATGGTACTATTCATCCACCCATGGAATTTACCCATGGTATTGTAAGTGGCATCCACCCATGGTATTGTAAGTGAGATCCACCCATTGAATTTACTCACCCATGGAATTTACCTGTGGTATTGTAACAAAAAAATGCTATAAGTAAAAAGTTTAATTTTGTAAAAGGATAGATTGTACACCACAATGTAGCTTTTACAATTATTCTCTGTTTTAATAAAAACATATATTTGTGGTTTTATTTACTGTGTTCTCTCCTTTTTTCTCGCATTCTAATTTTGTAGATCTTGCCAGATCCATTTCAATTTTTTAGATATTGGGGGCCTCCCCCCACTGATCTGGATTTATGCAGGAACACAAAATAATACACATATAACCATAAATACAAATATGCAGCAGAAATAATACTTCATTTCATTAATATCAAACAACTAAAAGTTGTTTATAGACATAATGGAAATAAAATAGCAAGGGTGCTGGTAGCTTATCTTTGAGAAGAGATGTGCTGGCTACAGGCCTTTGAATTGTGTTACAATGAGGCTCAAGAGCCTATTTATTATTGAGAAACAATGGAAAACCCTAAACATCCAAAAACCTAACCCTAGGAGATGAAGCACCAAAAATATGGGCTCCGTTTGGGTAAATTGGCACATCAACTTCTTGGGGACGTAACTTTGGCATACGATCTCCGTTTGACACACACCATATCTCATTAGAAATATCTATTCGAGGAATACAAATTTTGAATGATAATTATTGGTGCATAGACCCATGTTTTTTGTTTTCTAAAAAAATGTCGTTTAAGGCCTCAAAACAACTCCAGAAGTTCAGGACCCGAAAAACTGCTAAAAATAGTAAGTTATGCTACAATTAAGGAAACTGAAAAACTAAAAGAAACAATGGTGGGGCCCCAAGTGGAATAGGTGGGTGGCCACCAATATCCACTTGGATAATTCCTTCCCCCTTAGGAAGCAATGGTCCCCATTGCGTTGAGTTCCTCCATGATATGATGAAACTTATGCTGAACTTGGTCCCTAGTGAACCACTTGCCTTTGTGTAGGAGTTGGCCAGCTTTGAAAACCCGATACAGTTGGATCTTCTGTTGGTGAGTGTTCTTGATTTACATGTCCATGATGCAATCTGTGGTGGCCTGTTCCATGTAGTCTGGGTTTAACTCTGTTGGTATGGGTTCTTCTGCAATGTCGGAGGTTTCTAGTAGAGGAGGGAAGTATGGCTGAAGGCGGTCCACATTGAATAATGGGTGAAAAACAAGGAATGGTGGAATACTGAGCTCAAAGGAATTGGTCCCTACAACATTGGTGATGGTGTACAACCCATATCGGAGCAGGCGAAGCTTGTGGTGCGGTCCAGTGAGGTGCTCCTTCTGCAAATGTAGCCACACCTTGTCGCCCACCTGGAATTTGTGTGGCACCCGATGTTGATCATGTTGTTTCTTGTACTTAGCATTGGCTCTATCCAATATGTCATGAACCTATTGGTGGATTCGATGAATGTGCTCAATGAAGCTGTTCGCTTTTTCAGGCTCAGATTGGACATGAGCTGAATCAATCTGAGTAGCCACAAATGGCATGGCTACATCAATGGGACATAGTGGTTGGAATCCCAAACCCACTTGAAAGAGGCTATGGAGAGCCTGGTTATAAATATGTTGTACATAGGGAAGGATCTCATCCCATGTGCATGGATGCTTTTAATTGTACATGCATAGAATGTGTACAATCATCCCGTTGATGACCTCTGTCTAGCCATTAGTTTGGGGATGGAAATATATGGACTTGGTGAGCTTGGTGTCCAACATTGACCAGAGGCTAGACCAAAATGCGCTAAGGAACTGACTATCCCGATCTGAGATGATAGAATGTGGGATCCCAAAGTGCACCCACACTCATTCAAAAAATAGTTTAGCAGTGGCTTCTGCTGTGATATTCTTCTTGCAGGCCACCATAATGATCATCTTCGAGAATCTGTCGACGACCACAAAAAATAATTCGTTTCCATGCTTAGTAGAAGGAAGGCCTGACATGTAATCCATGGAGATGGATTCCCAAGGTCAACTAGGGGTAGGTATCAAAGTATAGAGGCCTTGCTCCTTGATGGACAGTTTGGAAATGGCGCAAGCAGTGTAGGATCTGATGTACTTCCCGACATCCTATCAAAGGTTCGACCAATAGAAATACTTCTGCAGTACTGCCAATGTTTTCTCGACCTCAAAATTCCCAACGAATCGACTGTATTGTGCTTCCCAAATCATCTTGGCATTCTCGCTTGAAGGAACAAAAATATGTCCCAGGTGACATAGCAGTGCATCTTGAAGGTGAAAATTTGGAACTTGCGTCCCCTCCAAGAGTGTCTTGTATGTATGACTGAATTCTGGGTCGCTCTTGTAGAGAAGCGGCCAATCAGAAGTCTCGTGCCCACAAGAGTTGAGAACGGTGGTTAGCACCACGATTGGTTGTCGACTGAGGCAGTTTGCAACATTATTGGTGTTGCCCTTCTTGTAATTGATGTTGAAATGAGACTGTTGCAGATATGTGGACCACTTATTATGGCGATCGTTTTGCAACTTCCCTTGCATCTGTATGAAATATAGGGGTTGGTGGTCTATGTGGATGATTGTTTCCTTCGCCAAAATGTAATGCTTCCATTTTTGGAAAATATTCACAATGGAATACATTTCTTTGTTATAAGTGGGATACTTTCGGACTGTGTCAAACAGTGTCTCACTGTGATATGCCACTGAATGCCCCTGTTGAGTAATAAATGCTCCAATAGCATAGTCAGAGGCATTTGTCTCGATCTCAAATGGTTGTTGTAAGTATGGTAATGTTAGCACTGAGGCAGAGCAGAGGCGATGTTTCAATTCTACGAGCGCCTTCTGTTGAGATTCTGACCAAAAGAATTTTGCTTTCGCTCCTCCCTTGGTAAATCAACTTAAGGGCCAAGTGATATGAGAGAATCCCAAAGTGAACCTGCGGTAGAAATTACCAAGACCCATAAAGATGCGAAGCTCTATTAGAGTGGTTGGGGCTAGCCAATCCCAAATAACTTGGATCTTAGTTGGATCCACATGCACCCCCCATTCAACAACAATAGATCCCATATACTGAACCTGGGTCATGCCAAAAGTGCACTTCTCCAAATTGGCACACAACTTGTGTTGCCGTAGCGTTTGGAGGACCTGTCGGATGTGGTGGAGGTGCTCTTCCCAAGTCTTGCTGAAGATCAGGATGTCATCCAAGTACACTACTACAAATGAGTTGTTGAATGGCCACAAGATGTCATCCATCAGCCTCATGAAGGTTGCGGGAGCATTCGTCAACCCAAAAGGCATGACCAACCACCACATCTCTGAAAGTAGTATTTTTTTGTTACAATAACACACGTAAATTCCATGGGTGGATCTCACTTACAATACCATGGGTGAATGAATACCATGGGTGGATGCCACTTACAATACCATGGGTGGATGAATACCATGGGTAAATTCCATGGGTGGATAGATAACTTGGGTGGATGCCATTTTCCGTTCAGATCATTACTGACCCAGATTTATGTGGAAACACAAAAGAATACACATATAACCATAAATACAAATATGCAGCGGAAATAATAATTCATTTCATTAATATCAAAGAACTGAAAGTTGTTTACAGGCATAATGGAAATAAAATAGCTAGGGCATTGGTAGCTTATCTCTAAGAAGAGATGTGGTGTCTACAGGCCTCTGAAATGTGTAACAATGAGGCTTGAGAGCCTATTTATTATTGAGAAACAATGGAAAACCCTAAACATCCAAAAACCTAACCCTAGGAGATGAAGTGCCAAAACTATGGGCCCCGTTTGGGTAAATTGGTACATCAACTTCCCAGGGACGTAATGTTGGCATACGATCTCCGTTTGATGCACACCATATCTCGTTAGAAATATTTATTTGAGGAATAAAAATTTTGAGTGAGAAAAATTGGTCCATGGACCTATGTTTCTCCCGGTTTTCCCAAAAAACGTCCTTTAAGGCCTCAAAACGGCTCCGAAAGTTTAGGACCCAAAAAACTGCTAAAAATAGTAAGCTGTGCTACAATTAAGGAAATTGAGAAATTGAAAGAAACAATGGTGGGGCCCCAAGCGGAATAGGTGGGTGGGCACCAATATCCACCTGGATCAGGAGTTGTGACAAGGTCTTGGAAGCGTACTGAGGTCAAGGGTCTAGGTCATAGTAATGGTACTTGTCAATTGAAGATCTATAAGAAGAATTACTTTCATGTTTTTCTCTTCAAGAGGGAGAGGTTTTGGCCCTGGATTGAAGAGCCAAAATTCCTTGTCTCTAGTATTTTGATAATTGAATTTCTTAAAGACATAATAAGATAATGAAGATAAGATCTAAGTAATATAAGCATAACAAGTATAACACAAGCAATTATCAAGAAGAGAATTGAATTAAACATCGCACTACTAAATTCTCAACACTTTGCAAGAAGATTCACTTGTATAACCATGTCCTCTTTTGTCGAATGGTGATATTTGATGGCTGATAATGTCATCTAGTGATTGAGATCTCTTAAAAATCTTGCGTATTTTGTCAACTTCATTTCACAATGAGATAATCTCTTCTTAAAGATTTTCACAATCTAGTCATTGAGATCTCTTCAAAATCTTAAGTATTTTGTCAACTTCATTTCACAATACGATAATCTCTTCTTCAATATTTTCACAATATTCTTCTTTCTTTGTTAACTGAATGTTCATTACTTATTTTTCTCTCTTTGCTTCTTCTAGCCGAACCTTTAGGGAGTTGATTTCTTCTTCATGACACCTTTCTGGTTGATGCAATATTGCTTCAAGCTTGCTAAAGTCCTTCGATATTTCTTTGTCTTGGAGCCTTAGGAGAATGACTTCTTCCTTTGTAGAGTTAAGGCCTTGATTATTTTCTTCAATCTCTTTATTTTATTTTCCCAATCTATTTATTTATTATAAAGAAACGATTAGTTCCGATTTAAGGTTTTATTCAACCTTTTATTAAATGCCCTTTTCATCTTCATTGTATTTCATGTTTTTGGTGCCTTCATCTACTTCCTTCAATTTATGATCATCCTTGTGCTCTTGATACAAATGTTCTAGTTCTGATTCAACATGCACACATTAACATCCTTCATAGAGATTTTGTAGCTTTTTCTCAAAATATTTTAGCTGAAGAAAATTGAACCACCTTGCCTTTTACAAAATTTGATAGGCCACTAAATATTTCTTCCATCACTTTTGTATTGTATCCTTTTGACTCATATGTATTTGTGTCTCTAGTAACAAATGATTCCCATACTTCACAACCAAGAGCCATAGAAATAATTGAATTATGGAGCTCCATAATAAATAGTTTGTTTCATCAAACAAGGGCAATTTTCCTATTTGATTGACTTCTGATTTCATGACTAAGGAAGAGATATATGTAGAAGGTTTGAAGGCTTTCTTTCTTGGCTTTGCCATTTTTGTTCATAAGATCTACCTTCCAGCTATTAGGTAGTTCTTGAAGGTACTAGATGTGATACTAATTGTTGGAAATACTGAGAGGTAAGGGGGGTGGGGGGGTTAATCAACATTTCTTTACAATTGTTATATTATGCTAGTTAATATCAAAAGTTAAACTAGAACACAATATATAGAATAATAAAAATATTTTTATTAATAAAATTCGTGAGGACACCAATCCTCTTACAAAAAATTAGGCTCCAACCTGTACAAATTCTAAATTCTTTAGTGCTCCAACCCTAAATGAGGACTCTAATCCTCAATTATCAATCCAGGTTCCAATCTCTTATGTGGATTCCAGTCCTAAAAAACAATCTGGGCTCCAACCTGGTCTCAACGAGACTCTAACCTTGTATTACGCTTCAACAAGAGCCTCACCTTCAATTGCTTCAAAGACTTCAAATACTGCTTCAAAAAATTATCCAAATGTATTCAATATTTCCATAATAAATTTATCCATAAGTTGATCAATAGTTCTTTAAGAATATACTCCAAGGCACTCTTCATGGTCTGCACCTAGAATGCTAGCTCCAACCCTTCTACACATAGGTTTTCTACATGGGGTCTTCAAGTCTATTGATAAATTGAACCTCAAAAATAACTACAAGGATGCTTGAAGAGGGTGTTCCAAGAATTCTTCAAATCGGCTTCGAACAATTGCTTTAGGTTTCTTCAATCCTCTAATATTTTGTTCCATATTTGCTTCTAAAAGTATCAAAGCTCGCTGAGGTCTGTTACAGGTAACTTTAAGAGTGCTCCAAAACCGCTATAATCCTTCATAAAAGGTTGCTCAAAGAATATCTAGTTTGTGCATTAGAGAGAGACTCTAAAACCGTTCCAAGTTTGCTCTTAACCTGGTTTGAGTATCTTAGTCAAGGTCACAACCAACTCAGACTTGAAAACAATCTTCACTTCTCAGGAATTTGAGATAGATTACGATTTCAAACCACAATCAATTCAGACTTGATGACAATCCTTTCTTCACTATAAACTCAAAATTTGTTACAGAGGACTTGACCTCTTTTTCAGAGAGAATATACCACAAACTTTAGGCTCTTTTCCACATAGGACACACCACATGAGATTCAACCTTCTTACAAATACAATCCAGAAATAAATTCATCCTTTAAACCACAAAAATTATTTTCAAACTATGATTAGGTTCATGAGGAATGAACCTTGTCCTCTTTGTGGAAATTATACAAGAAGCATGTATATCTTGGATTCACCCAATCTAAAAATTTACTAAAGTTAAATACTGAATCGATTCTACAAATATTTTGCGGAATTAAAAACACAATCGCTAATCACATGAAGTAAAGAAGAATAAAATCACACACAACACATATAATTTCCCGGGAAGCTTGCTACTCAAAACCCCACTATCTTCTATTGTATATTCAACATGGATCATGAAACAAATACAATGTCTACTCTTCTCACAAGAGTCTCCAACACTCAGCTATCTGTCTCACATTGTCCTCATAGAAAAATGACCAATACTTAGTCAATTTTCAGCCTCCTGACAACCTGCCTGGCTTGTGCAATCCCTGATGGAATAGATCCCTAAAAGATAGGAATTATGGCCTTCCTTCACTGCCCAATTATCATGGGAACTCTAATGGGTGGTTGGATGCATGTGTGCAATCCAATAATGTCAAAACTGATAGTCAACTTTCCTTTCACCTAGATCTCAACTGGTACTCCATTGGATCTGACATGCATGCAACTAATAATAGTAAATCCATAGTTGCATGTGAGATCAATGATTGTGAATTAATTAATATTTAATTCACTTGATCTCTCACTACTTGTATCTTTAGTTACAACTAGTTCAACTGAGTTTAAATCACTTAACTGAGTTAAACTAATTACAACATGCATTAAATAATGCACCATTGCACTTCGAATTCTATTACAACTATAATTACTCTGCATGCCTCATCAACTACCTCTAACTCGAAATCCACTAGCTAATTGAGTTTATCACACTCAGTTTACTGTTACAAGTTATTTTGAGATTTATATAAGTTTATTTTCCATCTCTAATTAAGGGATAACTAAAAATAGACATGCACCAAAAATAGCACTGTGGGCCCCACCCTAGTGTAGGTGGTTAATGCACTGGGCATGGATGTTGAAATTTTCTTGTTGAATCTCAACACTCTTATCCACACATACGTATTTGTATTCTTTTCCTTGAATGAATTCTTGTTTCAATTGACTAATTTTTTTTGTTTTGTTTTTATATTAGTTGAATGTGTTAGGATATTTAGACACATAAGAAATAGTTAAGTATAACTTGGTCTAGCGTAGAGTTAGGTAAAGTGTGTTTCTTTACTATGTACATTTGTAACTTATAATTCGATTGTCACGATATGTAGTGATCCGATGGTTCATTCTCTCTTCGGTATTACCGACACTTGACCCGTGGCTTAACACCCGATTGGTCATTTTTCTGGTAACCATTTATGTGAGAAGCTTTTGTAAATTTTATTTCTTTATATTAATAATTTGCTTGAAGTGGCTGCGTTGGCTCAAGCCGTGGAATGTTTCCCTCTTCGAGGGTTTTAACCACGTCAAATACTGGTGTATTGATTTGTGATCTGTTTGTGAGCGATGACTTTTGGTGTTTGTTCTAAGGAACTTACCCTGTAAATTCCTACATGGTATCAGAGCTATTTCGAGTGTTGCATCCGTTGTTGATCCAAAACAGAAGCCGGTTTGACTGCATGCGACTGTTGTTTTCCAGATCTACTATTTATAACCACTTTCGGGCTGAGAGAACTGCTCTGTTGTGTTCAGAGCCTCTGTTGTAGTGGGTAACCCCTTTCGTTTCATTCGAAAAATTTTCTGGTTGCCCAAGTTATGTCATTTTATATTTGGAGGTATAAAACATTTTTTTGCAGTTATATTTATTAATCTCTTTGTTTATTTCAGTTTATAGTCTTTTTTATTGCCGGATCTATACCCTTTTCTCTGCGTATGCTCCTTGATCTGTGCTGTGTGCAATCTCAGCAATTCAGAAATAGGAAGATGAGATTTTTTTGCTACGTATGCTCTTTCGCTGCCACTTTGTGCAATCTTGGGAAATCGGAAATAGCGAGAAAAATATATATTTTCTGGACAGACTAACCAGAAAGCTAACATTTTGCCGCGAGGCTTGTATTTTTGTTTGCAGAAAAAATCACGCACACCGAAGAGCTAAAAAACAAAAAAAGACTTTTTCCTTTCAAACAATTAAAGAATCCTTTTACTAGATCACTTGGTGTAAAGTTACTTTATGATAATAGAGGTCTTGGGTTAAAAGCTTTTTTTTAAGTTACTTTTTCTTAAAAAGATTTTGACTCCTTTTTTTTTTTTAAAGGGGTTTTATTTAAAAATCACATGTAAAAGTAACAGTGCAAAAGTGACTCTCACTTATTTATAACAGTGAGCCACATAAAGTAGTATTTTTTTAAAAAGTGAGCTTACTATATTAATTTTGGAAAAGGGGGGGGGGCTGTAGAGGAGTGATTTTTTTGTATTTTTATTTATTTATTATTTTTTTTTTAACTTCATCATCAAATTTCAACCTATCA
Organism: Pinus albicaulis; assembly: GCA_034641835.2. Taxonomy (NCBI): domain Eukaryota; kingdom Viridiplantae; phylum Streptophyta; class Pinopsida; order Pinales; family Pinaceae; genus Pinus; species Pinus albicaulis. The sequence continues at coordinate 652,968,677 of CM076573.1, read as the reverse complement.
CGTAACTACTTGGCATCTACTCCAACTTTTCTTCAAAAAGGGAAATTTTTTTCATTCGGAAGCTGTTTTCAGAACCTTTTTTTTTTTAACAGGCTTAATTTTTCGAGATCTTTCAATTGGAGCAGTTGGTTTCAATATTTTTCAGCTTCAATTTTAAAAAAATGGAGATTGCATGCCCGATTATTCTGAAGATCACCAATTATTTCCAATGGCTATCATACATGATAGACTTTCTTAGAAGTAAAGGGCTTTATAGAATAGCCTTAGGACAAGAATCTAAACCTATTGATGGAGATAAAAATGATAAATGAGAAAATAAACAAGATCAAGAACGAGGGTTGATAGGAATGTCCATTGCTAAAGATCTTAGATTTCATATCTAAGAAATTGAATCCCCCCATGAAGCCATGAAAAAGCTAAATAATGTTTTGGGCATTCAAAATAAAATCAAAGCCCACCAACTTGAAAATGGGTTTCTTACTTTGGATTCCAATAATTTCTCCTCTAGTGAAGATTTTTTTTCCAAATTCAAGACCCTTAGACTTCTTTTAGAAGGTTGTAAAGTAAAAAAGGAATATGGTAGTCCTATATATTCCATTCTTGCTAAGACTGACCTTACATAGTCTGTATTGTTTCCACCTTCCATTCCACTAGAGAAGCCCTCAGTCCCCCTCTTTTGATGCCTTTTGCGATTCTTTGATAAGTGAACAAGACAAAATCTTACACCTTGGTCTTATTAATACTGGAAAATATTCTAAGAAAGCCTTATCAACCCAACATAAACCATATCCAAAGAATACTAAGAAGAAACAACCTAAAAATAATGGTCCTAAAGCAAACAAGGGTCTTAAGCAATTTCAACCGCAAACTGAAAAAGCAACTCAACAAACTGAGAAGGCAACTAAAAACAAAGGGAAGAAGACATATAGACATTGCAAATTTTTAATCGTGATGGCCACGTAGAGTCAAAATGTTTTAAGAAGATGGAAGCCTTTGAAGCAACAATGAAGAAGCACAACATCCATTTGGATAACTCTTCAACTTCATCTTCGGGAATGACACTTTCTAGTTGTGGTTGTAAAGCATCAAGATCTAGTTATTCATTGAATGTATCTTCTTCTTCTCATTCTCATGAGTGGTTCATTGATTTTGGAGCCTCTTACCACATGGCTAAAAATAAAGCCACGTTTTCTTCTTTAAATGATTGTAACACAAAAAACATTTATGTTGGTGATGATAAATCTCTTAGTGTTGTAGGATCTAGAACCATTCATATAGATAATGGTCAGTTTAATGATGTATTATGTGTTCCTACCTTGTCCTGCAACCTTCTATTTGTTTATCAGATAACTCATTCAAGTGAAGGGAAAAAAATAGAATTTTCACCTCATGATTTTTAAATTAAGGACCTAAGAGATCCTAGACAAATTTTAGCTACTGGCATTGCTGATGATTACACAAGGTTGTATAAGTTTGACAACTTTGGGTCATCATGTCTTCCCTCCGTTTTTGTTGCTCATAATGATGAAAAGAGAAAAAATTAGCATGAGCGATTTGGTCACTTAAACTATCCTTCTCTTCAAACTCTATGTAAAGAAAATATGGTGACAGGTCTTCCTCTGGTATCTTGCTGAGATGGAATTTGTTTCAGATATGTACTCGGAAAACATCATCCAGATAGTTTTGACAAACGTGCCTCTTGGCACACTTCAACCCCTTTACAGCTTGTGCACAATGATTTATGTGGTCCACTTCCAGTTGTTTCTTTCTTTGGATACAAATACTTCTTGACTTTCATTGATGATTTTTCCAGGCACACTTGGGTATATTTATTAAAACTCAAGAGTGAAGTTTTTAACATGTTCTTTGCCTTTAAGGCCTTTGTTGAGAAACAATTTGGACACCAATTCTTAAGTTAAGATCTGACAATGGAGGAGAATATGTTAACAAAAAATTTATCCACTTTTTCACTGAGCATGGCATTCAATTGCAACATATTTTTTTGTATACTCCACAAAAAAATGGTGTAGCTGAAAGGAAGAATCACACTCTAAAAGAAATGGCTAATTGTATGCTTCAATCTAAAGGAATTAGTTTTAATTTTTGGGTAGAAGAAATTACTATGAAAATTACATATTAAATCACACTACTACTAAGGTTTTAAGAAATATAACTCCAGAAGAAGCCCGGAGCTCAATCAAACCAGATTTAAGTCATTTTTGTGTTTTTGGAAGTGAAGCTTGGGCCCATATTCGAGATGAGAAACATAAAGCCTTAGAACCTAAGAGTGAAAAATGCATTTTTGTTGAATATTCTGAAGATGTAAAAGGATATAGACTTATGCAACCGAAATCAAAAAATGTAATCATTAGAAGAGATGTAAAATTTGATGAAATTATATCGGCCTGCAAGCCTACTTCGGCAGGTGTGCCACCTTTCGCCTGTGAGCCTGATTCGACGTATGTGCCACCTCTCTCTATCTCTTCTACTTCTGACAACATTCCCTCTAGTTTAGATGATGATAGCGAGGATGAAAATCCTCCTCCACCTCCTCCAGATCTTCTTTCAGATCAAAAACTTCCAAAATGGTTCTACTCTACTCGGGATGCAACAGGTTCTCTTGCAAGTGACCCTGTATATCAACGTCATACACGTTCTCAGTTAGATAGAACCTCTTCCTTATTGATTCAAGTGAAAAAAAATCTTGATCCAGACACCTTTGAAGAAGCTTCAGGTCATCCATATTGGGATGAAAATATGAATGAAGAATATCATTCCTTATTGGTAAACGATACTTGGGATCTTGTTCCTCTTCCAAAGGGAAGAAATTTTTTTATATGTAAATGGGTTTACAGAAAATTTTTGGACCTGATGGAAAAGTGGATAAACATAAAGCTCGTATTGTTGCTAAAGGATTTTCACAAGTTGAAGGCATTGACTATACTGAAACCTTCTCCTCTATTTCCAAAATGAATTCCATCTGCCTTGTTCTTTCCCTCGCTTCCTCCTTTAAATGAGAATTCTATCAGATGGATGTTAAATCCGCCTTCCTACATGGGGACTTACATGAAGAAATATATATGGAACAACCCCTTGGCTTTATCCAAAATGACACTAGCCTTGTTTTTCACCATAGGAAATATATCTATGGTCTCAAACAAGCCCCTCAGGCTTGGTATGCCAAAATGGATATATTTCTATTATATAATGGCTTTTCTAGATGTGATTCCAACAACACTGTTTACACCAAGAAAGTGGGTAAGTCCTTAATCATAATTTTTCTTTATGTTGATGATATTATCCTTACTGGTAGTGATCCCAACAATATAAACCATGTGAATTCTAGCCTCAAAATAAGTATGAAATGACATAATTGAGACACTTGCATTATTTCCTTGGTCTTCAAGTCTTGCAATCCAAAGAAGGTATTACCATTTCTCAGTCAAAGTATGACTATGATCTTCTATGCCACTTTCACATGGAAGAATATAAGCTAGCCCCTTATCCTTTTCAATCTGGATTCAAGCTTTCAGTCACTTGTAATTTCCCTGAAGTTCATGCTACCTTATACCATCAACTTGTTGGTAAAATTCTGTATCTAACCGATACCCGTCCTGACCTTTCCTTTTCTGTTGATCCTGTTGCTTGTTTTATGCACAAAACTCATGAAAGTCACTGGAAAGAACCTAAAAGAATACTTCGATATATTCGAGGTACAGTTCAGTTCGGGATTCATTACAGTGCAAGAGCATCTCCATTGTTGATTGGTTTCACTGATTCTGATTGGGATGGTGACCTTGATGATCGAAATTCTACTGCAAGTTATGTATTCACTCTTGGTTCAGGACCTATTACATGGTATTTTAATAAACAAAGTGCAATCTCTCTTTTTTCAGCATAAGCAGAGTATCATGGTGTTGTTGAAGCCAACAAGGAAGCCCTGTGGCTTCATCAGATCCTATCTAAATTTGGTCTTCATCAGCAACATCCAACTACACTTTGGTGTGATAATTAGAGTGCCATTCAACTATGCAAAGGTCCAGTTCAGAATCAACACATGAAACACATTGAGCTACACATACACTTCATCAGAAAGCTCATTCATGATCATGTTCTTGAAGTGCAGAATTGTTCAACCAATGATCAATTTGTTGATATCTTTACAAAGACTCTCACAAAAGAGAAGTTTAACAAACTTCAATCTATGAATGGAGTTCAAGAAAGTTATCATTAAGGGGGGATAGGCTCTAATCCCTCCTTGCTTCTCATATTGTGTCACCTTTTTAAATACTTCAATTCTATCCCAAGTTGTCATTAAGGGGAGATGTTAGGATATTCTGACACATAGGGAATAATCTCTTATTGTGTCACCTTTGTAAATCCTTCAATCCTATCGCAAGTTGTTCTTAAGGGGGGATGTTAGGATATTGTGACACATAGGAAATGGTTAAGTATAACTTGGTCTAATGTAGAGTTAGGTAAAGTGTGTTTCTTTACTATGTACATTTGTAACTTATAATCCGACGGTCACGATATGTAGTGATCCGATGGTTCATTATCTCCTTGGTATTACTGACACTTGATACGTGGCTTAACACCCAATTGGTCCATCATATCTATTTAAATAGCATGGAGGGTTATTTGTCTGGTAATTGTTTATGAGAGCAGCTTATGTAAATTTTCTTTCTTTATATTAATAAATTGCCTAAAGTGGCCGCGTTCGCTCAGGCCGTGGACTGTTTCTCTCTTCGAGGATTTTAACCACGTCAAATACTAGTGTACTGATCTATGATTTGTTTGTGAGTAGTGACCTTTTTTGTTTTATCTAAGGAACTTACACTATAAATTCCTACAGAATGGACTTATAAGGGAGTCAACATGACACTTTGAAGGGGCACGTTTTCTAACAGGGCCAACATGACTATTTATTTGGAGCTGACTTATTATATTTACCTTAGAGATAACCTATGATATTAACCTTTACTTATATTTGTTTTAGGGGTCGTAGTATTCATTTTTAGTAGTTTTAATACATGGATTGGCAGTTTTCAATATATTATCACCATCAACAATTTTTTTAGAGAAATTCAACATTTCAAAGCATATTACACCTTCAAAACAATATTCCAATCCCAATTTTACTTAAGGCTTTTGTAGCATGAACTTTGTTAGATTTGGTGAATATTTTTTTTCATTGAGGCATACTTAGTAACAAACTCCTCAACACAGGATCAGGTCTAAGGTTTTCATACTGTAGTCTCCCATGCACATAACTATGTCAATTTGATTCAAGGATTTCCATAGATTTCCAAATATGTTTCATGATCCTTTCATTAGGAAAACCAATCAAGGAGACAACAGTCCTCAATGCATATATGGAGCGCAACTAATGGTAGAAAGTAAATCCTTTTGCTTGAGCCATCAATGACAAAATTTCCCAAACTTCCATTCTACATGATCCCCAATCATTGGAAAATAAAACACCAATGCTTTCCATTTATTAGACATATTTCTAATTCTCTTTCTATAATTAATGATATACTTTAATAGGGATCCTAGGGTAATGCATTTTTATGCAATAATTATTTTTCATAAACTCTCCTTTAAGAAAATATTCCAAAGACCTTTTGCAACTGGAAATTTTCCAAAATAATGAGTATGTTTCAAACCCCATCCCCCCTTGTCCGTTGGATTAGAAAAATATTTCTTGTGGCTAGTGGAACACCTCCACAATTACTCTATCAATAGCCAATGAAAACTTAAAGCAAGTATTCTTGATCTTCTCTAACACTCCTTTTAGTATAAAAGCTTGGAATTACCAATACACTAGATCAACTTCTAGCATTTATTTGACAAGAGTTAGTCTACCCCCTATGGAGTGCCATATTTTATACCAAGAGTGAATTATACTAGCAACATAGTAGTTTATATTAGCCAAAAAGTGCTAAAGCACATAGAGAACATATAGTAGAAGGTTTTAAGAATAAGCTAATTTGTCTACAATGATTGTGGCTCTATCCTATAACTTGACTACAAAATAAAACATAAGGATACAATCTATAGAAAATTCCAATTATATAACAAGATTTGGATGGCACCAAAATTAAAGTGGAAAGAGCTTTTAATCATCTAAATTGATAATTTTTTTAGCATATTCTACCTAGTTGAGTTCATGTTGTCCAACTAGAATAGATTGGGTTGAATTTCCTAAAGACATCTTGTGCTCACTTCCTTGGGCATCTCCTTGTTGCAAGGTCTATAATTGTTTCACTTGATATAGGAGGCGCTCCATATCCACATTCAAAATCTTCATTTGCTAGTGCTGGAAAAAGATAATGTTTGTCAATGTCTCCACCTACATCGAGAGGCAATCCATTTGTTGACTTAGCACTGATATTTCCTTCCTAAGTTCCTCATCAACACTCTTCTCATTTTTTCATACGCTGTACCTTTTCCACCTTTTGATCTCCATTCCATTAAAAAAAAATATTTTTACAAATGATAAACAAGTGGCAACACACTTTGTTGTTCTTACTAATTCCAGGTACTGTTGACGGTCCTAGATACCACTAACATACAAGGGATATCCCAGATATGAGGTCCCAATTATACCTCACACCATTTGGTGTAGGAGTCCCATCCGTAAAGACAACCCGACTACTGTTAACTTAGATATTTTCCTTGGCTTAAGAAGTTAGCATGAGAGAGTAGCAAAAATTTGTTTTTGAATGAGTAAGAGAGTGTGCCTTGTGAACTGTTCAATTGTAAATGTATCAAAGTTCTTTCACTACAAGGGAGAGAAAGTGAGTCTCTAAAATAAAAGTAACTAATCTAGTGGAGACACACACACATAAATAAGAAATAATCATTAGACATCAAGAAAAAAAGTTCACATAGATGCTACAATCATTAAAATCATCACAACACATTTCCAAAAAGTTTAGCACCAAAGTCACCGAAACAGTTCAATTACTTTAGTACATAAGGAATCCAACATAAAACAAAAACATTAAAATATAGTCTCAAAACATCCACGATTCATGCATGAAAATGTGCTGGCCAAATGGCTTCAATTATTAAGCAAAATTTCCAAGATATATGAGTACATTGAACATCACTAGCTCCAATAGTGGAGCATTAGAGCCATTACTTGCTCCCCAAAAGTAATATCTATATCTCTCTAAAGCCTTCGTGGGAGAAGAAAAGGTTAAAAGTCCTTTTCTTGAGTAATGAGGCTCCTTTTATAACTTGAGGCATGAATTTTCATATCCTCATGAATCTCAAATTTCCAGATTCTAATGACCATTGGAATTCTATAACTCTTGAACTTCCAAATGACTTTCAGAATTACATATGACTCTTGGAATTACATGTATTTTAGACTTCTTCAAATGGATATTTTTCCATACATGACTCTTGGATTTATACTTCTTTGTTTTTATAATAATTACATCATTACATCATGATTTCCACATCATCATGTGGTGAGGACATGACAAGTCACTATCATTGATGACTTGGACTTATAGTGACTGATGGTATGAAATTTCTTTGATAAGTGACAAAGCTGCCACTTGTGTCTTTGATCTTGCATGCAAATTCCATGTTGTCGATGCATTCACCCTCCAAAGGGTCTTTGATCACATGAAGTCTTTTTGGATGCTTTCATCATCAGGATTTCAATGTGTTCTTCATTCTTGAATGCTTCCTTTGACTGCCCTCTTTTCTTGATTTCTTCATGCATCCTTTCCATGTTGTTTAGGAATACCTGCAACTAAGATAAATCATGGAAAGAAAACATCAACCTAAAAAATATCCTATTCTAACATGTCCCATGTAAATTTTCTGTTCATGACTTAACAATGTGCTCGAAAAGGACAAGGAAAATTTTGGGCATAAGTACGCACTGTGAAAATTTGAAGGGCTGAAGCTTTGTGGCTTAGGGGTGTGCTCATGTGCTCAAAAGGAGAGAAAAATATCAAGGAATGGTGTAGGGAATAGATCCGAAGGAAAAAGGAAGATAATTTAGGCTTCCCAAGTGCAATATGCACTCAAGGCAGATAAGGAGGGCACATTGCGCACTGTCGAAGGATGAAGGGATGAGGCTTTGGTGCTTTGGGGTGCGCTCACACACTCAAGAGAGCCAAGGAGGGCGTAGGGCACAATGCTGAAGGATGAAGAGGTTATTATTTTTGCTTTAAAAGTGTGCCATGTGCTTAAGAGGGCCAAGGAGGGCATAGGGCACAGTGATGAAGGCTGAAGGGGTTAGGCTTCAACTTTCCCAAGTGTGCCATGCACTTGACAAGGAGGAAGAATTTCTTTGAGGGCAAAATTCAAAACATGGAAGGGAAACAATTCTTGGGATTGTGCTATGTGATCTTGGAGGGAACATGGCACACTTCAGAACAAATAAGGAGTCCCATTAAAGGCTTAAGAGTGCAACATGCACTCCTCACCTTAATGGGTTAACTTGTGCATTCAAAATTTGTCTAAGTGTAGAAGATAGAACAAGGAGTGAACATAATGGGTCTAGACACGAACTCATGTGCGACTCACAAAAACTCACCAATAATACTTATACAATATTTAACAATGAAAATACACATAAAAACACCAATTTAAAAACACTCCCCAAGTACAACGAGCAAGTGTGTGTGATTACGACCAAAAGCGTTGTTTTACAACAATCAAAGATGTTACAACCATGAAGTGCACTAGAGATTTTATAAACAATGCTATGACACTTAATAATGATAAAGAACACTTGAAACATGTAGAGTGACTTGAAATGACACTTGACGGCCAAAGCGACACTTGATGCGACATTTAGGTAGGCTCCAAAGTTCGAATATATTGAAATTTTGGACGGTGTTGTAGTAATGAAAACACTTGGCGACACACTTGACGAACTTCAACTTCTCTGCCTAGGAAAAAAATTTCAGTTGAAGGGTCAGCTCTTCATGTAGTATTGGTTCACCAATCAGATTGACTTGACTTTCCCTTTTGACCTGGTTGTATACTTAACACCTTTCCTCCCTTTAATTGGTTCAAACAAACAAAATATATTCCATATTGCAATTGTTTCAATCTAGGAAAGGGTAATATGTGGAAAATAGTTTAATAAATTCAGAGTATGAATTTCATCTCTGGTGTTGCGTTGTTGCCAGTAGGCCTAGACAATACCTCGGTGAAGTCACTACAAGATCACAAGTATTGCTTCATTTCTATCAAGCTTGAATAATACCCTAGCGAAGTCACTTGCTACACCTCCTTGTGCAGGAGTTCTTTCTCTTATTTCACCCTTTATATATTTATTTAATAGGAATGTGCTTCGACACTTGTTATTTTAAATGGGTGGAAGAGGGATCTTGACTTATTGAGAGCAGAGGAGGTTTCCCCTTCAAATAAGTATTTATATAACATATAAGCATATTTTCTTCCTTTATATTTTCCCCTTATCCTTTCTCTAATAGATTGGATAAGCATGTAAAACATTAAGCATATTTAACACCAAGTTGAGGAGTTTCGATCCTAGAATAGATGTAGTTATGAAAGTTACCCTAAGGTTTTCCTTTTGGATATATCGTATTTTTCTATCTAGGATTAACTCAACCTATGACATCTTCCCAAACAAAGAAGGAGAAATAACATATAGCCATGCGTTATGGTTGTCATATTTCCTCTTTATTCCACCACAAATCCCTTATGAGCCATGTACCCTTCACACAAGCTGTTATTTGTATAAAATGACCGGGAGACAAAGCATGAAAATAAATGATTTGACACAACACACACAAGACAAAAAACAAACAATAAAGAAAAGGAAATAAGGGAAAAATGCATAGGAGATGCAACTTAGAGCTGCTACTGAAAATAGAGTTTCAAATCTCGACGATTTACAGGAAGAGGGTCAGTCCTCCCATTTAAATATTTCATCATGAAAGCATTATGGCCAAGTTTCTCTTCGATGGTGTAGGGGCCTATCCACAAATATTGGGACTTCGTGTGTTTACCATTCTCTACGTGGGATTTGTCCCACTTCAATACTAAGTCACCCACATTGAAACTCTTTGTCTCTAAAGATTTTCTATCGAACCAATGCTTAATGTGATTTTGGTGGACACCAAATATTTCTTTAGCTTTGAGCTTTTCTTCCTCAAGTTTAAGTTGAGTATCTATCTTGCTTTGAACTGGAATGCAAGGTCTACCTTGGGACTCTTGGGAGAGTTGCAAGGCTGGGAGATACAGGTTAGGAGGCAAGATAGCTTCTTTATTGTAATTTAACATTATGAAGATGCTAATAATTGATTGATAAGAGATATTTTCATAAACAAATAGCTCAGTAAACCATTCTCTGATATAGATAATAACTTCAGGAGGAATTTAAGACAACTAAAATTCAGTTAATCTTACCCGGTTATTTTCATAATAATTAAATACATATAGAAAAAAATATGGAATGATAAACAAGAAAAATTCACAGAAGAAAAAAGATGTATGAGACAAATCCCAAAACCTTCATTTATTATTGATGATAAAAAATCTAGTACAGTGCTGCTTACAAAATGCTCATCCAAGGGTGCAACCCTTAATAAATCGAGAATGAGAGTTATTAATACTAGTTCTAGGAATAAGAAAAATATCCTAAAATGGATTACAAAAATAGTATTATATGATAGAAAGAAGGAAACTGTTGAATGATGCGTCCCAATTTTGAAGGAGACTATTGATGATTTGGCCAAAACACGCCGATGTGCTGGTGACTAGGCCCAAAAAATGCTGCTATGTTGTTGTGTTGCTGGAATTTACAATTACTCAATGGTATCACATAATTTATCCCATCTTTCCTCGCTTGGGATTTGTAAATTTACCATTTTCCTGAATACCTCATCCACTTTTGTGTATCTTTCGAAAGTAGGCTTGCTGAGGAAAAGATGCTTGATCTCATGTTTGATGCTCAAATCAAACTCTAAGGCTTCTAGGAAAGCCTTGGTTGCAATGGTGTACATTTTATTACAATAATTTTCAAGTTTGATCAATTTATCATCCATATCTACCAATCCTGGTAATCCTTTTTTATTTAAGGCATTGAACTTGGTATGAAATCTTTGGACAATACTGTCCAGAGTTTGACATTTTGTCTCTAATTTATTGATCAAATTCTTCTTCTGTAGTACCTTCTTGATTTCCAAAATTGCGGTTGTTGTGTCAGAAATATTTATTTCTTCAAGCTCTTCTATGTTCTTTGAATTTAATATCTTGATCATGTCTGTGACTTCTGATGGCTTGGTCTTCAAGGATACTTTTTGTACTTCAACATCTGTTTTGCATCTGGTTATAAGTTCCTGTTGCTCAAAGATAATTTGTATGGATGGCCATACTTCTGTCATGGATTGGTTGATATCTATTCATATGCTTTCCTTGGCTTGGGCCAAGGTATCAACCATTAATGATTCACTTTCTAGATTTGAAATTTTGAGTACTAGTGTATGTGTCTTCTGCATTCCTGCTACATACAAAGTATCATTTTTTATTTTCTACAACTCTAGATTATGAAATTTCTCTAACAACTTTCCATTTTGATGTTTTTTCAAAGTCAATTCTTCTCTCAATTTGGATGAATCAACCACTATTGATGATGATGGAGCTATTGCTGATGATGAAGATGCATCTATTCCTGAAACTAATATAGGAAGGGTTGTGGCTGGAACTAAAGCTACTTGTGTGGATTCCTTTTCCTTAAGGAGTCCTTCTATCTGTTCTTCCATTTTATTACTTTGTATGTTTTTCTCAATGATGAGTTTGAGAATTTAATCCCTGTTATGTTCATTCTTTGCAATTTCTTTAGTCATTGGATCTAAAGTAGAAGGCAAATTCAACTACTTTCTCAAGGCTGCAATGTCTCCATTCTTTTTCTTGAGGATTTCTTCAATTTCATTACAGTCCTTTGGATTGTATCCAAATTCTACTATCAAGTCTTATAAAGTCTTCATATTTGTATCTTTAGACAATGATGCCAATTTTTCAATCTTGAGCTGATATTGAACATTTGAAAGTGTTGTTTTGAGCTTGGAAAGGGACATTGCTGTGGTAGTCATGGTAGAAAACAACATTTCACCAGATTGCTTGTGCATTTCCATCTGATCAATAGGGTGTATTTGACTGGTGTCAAATGAGAAAATGGTCTTCTTGTAGTCAGAAGGAGAATTTGGAAATGGAACTTAAGATTGTAAGAATTCCATATGCATTCCTCCTTTTTCACTATCGAAGGTTGAAACCAGTCTATGTTGGGAGGTTGATGTCTTCTTCCAAAACTGGTTGTAAACATTTGATTTAAGAGTCTTGTTCTTTTGTTTGATCTCTAGGAACTTTGAAAAGATGTTTTGGTCCTATATAGAAGTGTTTGTTGCAGTTTGAATTAGTCCCATAGGTTCCCTAGAAGGAGAAACAGTAAGAGAAGTACTTAGAACACTGGTTCCAGCTAACGTATTTTGTGAGGTTGAAACTTCAACCTCTTCAAGGTCAATTATCTTTGATGGTCCTCCTTTTTTTAATGATGTTGAACCAATTTTTACTTTCTTCTTTTGCATAATGAACTCTTGGATAACTTTCATAGTAGATGGAGTTTCTTCTCTTGCCATTTTTAGTTGCTTTCTTTGAGGAACTTGAGTTTTCACATTTGAAGTTGATAGAAATTGTTCATCTTCTTCTTGTAATGTCCCTTCAGACCACTCTTCTTGATTCATAAAATTTTCAATCTCTGGCCTTGGGGTATGATTATAGGGAGTTGTTTTTAATTCAACTCTGAGAGCAGAGATGATACCATATGGCTCATAAGACCAGGTGAAGCTGGGCTGGAAATTCATCTTCTTCAATAATGCATCTGCTTCTGAACCAGCTAATCTGGTATTGCATATAAATGATCCAATGCTTTCTTTCATCTTGAACTGTGATTTTCTTGTGACCTGAAAAAAAGTGCAGGTCATTCATGTTTATCATTTGCCTAATATATTCTAGAGAAAATATTCTCATAGGAACATATTTAGGAAGTTTGTATGGTGCAAGCTCACATCCATATACCCTTATCTCAGTATAATCTTTATACAGATACCAATCTCTTGTTTTGGTTTGTTCACTTAAGTGTAAAAATATTTTTATTTCCTCTCCAATCCTTGGTTCTGTTTGACTGCTTAGGAGCTTCTTTATTGGATGTATGAAAGAATATACAAACTCTGAAAATGATGACTTTTTTGATGTAGTTATGACAATTTATATCGAATGAATCACTGATTGATTCACTACTTGATCATCATGTTTGTTGAACTAAATGGGTAGTTTATCTCCTTGCTGAAAAAGAAATAGGTGAATGATGACTGCCTATATCTAAATACCCCCTCTGTAGTAAAATTCATAAACTGTTCATGTATATTTTCAGCCAAAAAGTGGCTGAAATTATACATGAATGCTCATTGTTGTTCATTGCTGAAAATAGAAAATAACCCAAGGATGAGTTCATCAACTGATTGGTCATCTTGATATCCTAACAGGTAGGAAAGCAAGGAGATACAATGTCTAGAGGCCTTAAGAAACATAGAGGATGGGTATGGTGGATTATTTTTGGGTAATTGGGCATCCTCTGGTAGAAAAATGTCAAAAATCCAAGTTCCCTGTGGGAAATTCAACTTATGGTACAAAGCCATAAGTGTGGCTAGTGAGAAATGACTGAGCTGGTCAGATTGGGGAATGAGAAGCATTTGATTTATGGTTTCAGCAGTGATGGTGATTAGGATGTCTCCATTCTGGGCCACCACTGCTCTTTTGATAGGGTCATATTGAGCTTGACACCATGAAATTAAATCAGGGAATTCATGGGTTTTTGGGAAGGTAAAAAAGGGGAGAAGTGACTCCCAGAATCTGATATGGTCCTATTTTTCTAAAAAATAAATCTTGAGCCACAAGTGGAGTTCATAAAAATCGAACTCACACTAGAAATATGTAACCTTAAAGAGGGCATCTGCAAGAGGAATTAGGTCAAGATTGACCTGGGCTCTGGGAGCATGGATTTCTTCTGCAATTTGCTTCTTATTTTTTGCTTTTGGGGCCATGTCGACAGTTTTAAAAGAACGACAGAGGAGAGGAGATAGTGATGTTAGGAATAATGAAAGTGGCAATGGCTTGACTGGATGGCAGCAGGCATGGTGACAAATCGATCAGACAATGGAGGTGACTGTGCAAATTTTCCTACAATCACAATAGTGTAATGGTCAAGAAAAAGTGAGAAATAATGGGGTAGAGGGTAATTTATAGAATGTAATTCTATTAATGGTTTAATGTGACCATAGTGGCTTAAATTATATTTGGAGTGGAGGATTGATGTGGAGGCAAACGGTTTGGGACCGAGGGCTTCAACAGGCGAACAGGAAAAGACGTGACAGGGTGATAATAGCTAAGTTGATGTGTTAACAGATATATGGCAAGTGGCGGCACGAGAGCAGCGGAGGGAAAACGGTCAAGGCGCGGGACATACGACTGTTTAGGTGGAAAGGGAGAAACCATGGCGGAATTCGGGGGGGGGGGGAGTGGTTTGGGGTTTTGAGGGGAGGGGTTACGAACTTTGGAGAGGGTGCCACGTATGTGTTTTAGGGTGGCCATTAAAACTGCTTTTCCGACCCCCCCCCCTCTCCCTGCGTTAATGGGAAATGACCGAGGGGGGTGCGAACTCTCCCTCTGCCATTGATCTGGGCAGGGGAGATCTCAACCTTCAAAAAATGTGCATTTGATATTTCATTCGACAAGTCTCATTTTTTTCTTTAGTGAACTTATCATTACAATGACATATGTGCCATAAAATTTAGTTTTAATGTTAAAATAAACTAATGAAAAATTAATCTCCTTTTAAAGAAATTAATCACAATTAATATATTTAACTTTTGAAAAGGCGCATTTGATCTTGCAGCCATATATATTTTTATTTTTGTGCACTAAAGCCTTAATTTTTTCTTTGGAATCCTATCATTTTATTCTTTATTTTGCCTTCATTCTTTAGGGAAACCTAACCTAACATTTTATTATGATATGGATGAATAAAACACACAATAAGCCTAAAATTTTTTAATTTGTTTTTCTTTCATCCATATCCTATCTTAACATTTTTTGAATTCATTTTGATTTTTTATGCTAACTTATCAAAACTAAAAAATGTTACAACACTTACTCTATCCGCCCACAGAGCATTGATCAAATTATTGTGCCAATTCTTCTCATTTTCTTCCAACAACTTTTTGATGATTTTTACCAATGATTTATTGGAATATTAAGCCAACCCATTACCTTGTGGGTAATATGTTGTTTAGTGTCCGAGCTTTATATGATACTTGTCATAAAAATAGATCATCCTCTTGGATTTAAAAGAAATTGCATTATCTATGATGATTTTTTGTGGACAACAAAACCGTGACAAAATATTAGAATCAATAAACTGAATGATTACCATATTAGTAGCCTGCCCGGTTGGAATAGCCTCGATCCATTTTATGAAATAATCGGTTGCTGTCAAGATCCTCTTGTGTTGAGCTGAAAATGAAGGGTGAATCTCACCGATAAAATCAAGACCCCATTGCTGAAAAGGTGCTTGAACTGAAATAGGCTGCAAGGGTAGTGGTAACAACTTCCTTTTTCCTTGAAAAATTTAACATTCATGACAACTCATGACAATTTTGTAAACATCAAAAAATAAACTCGGCCAATAAAATCCAACCCTCAATATCTTATTTACTGTGGTCTTCCAAAAGAGATGACCACTATAATATCCATTGTGAAAGCCATTCATTACCTCCTTTGCATCGCTTTCAACTAAACAATTCATAAGACTCCTCCCGGATCTTTCTAAAATAATGCATAATTAAGAATACAATACTTCAAAGCTTTCAATTTTAATGACCTACTCTGAATCTTTGACACTTCCGGTGGAGGATTCAAATGCTGAAGTACATAAACAAATGATGAAGTGAAAATATGTGATACCTGTGGTGTGGAATCAACCACTTCTTCATCAGAAACTCCAACAATGAGATTGATGTCCAAAGCATGCAAATTGGATTCTTCCATAAGCTTCACCAAACCTTGTCCCTTGATCAACTTTGTTGGCTTAATTTCGAGATCGTACTCCAACATTGCAACAATCCATTTTCCGCGCCTACTTTCAGGATCAAGCTATATCAAAACATCTTTGAATATTTTATTTGGAACATAGGTGTAGGTTTTAACCCTGTACATAAATTATCTGCAAACGAATCTTAAAAAATAAAATAAACAATAGCGAGAGAATAAAACATAAAACATATATACAAAGAGATTTTCCCCTGGATCCCAAATCGGGACTACCAACTTGATTTTTCATTATGTTCTTTTTAGTGTTACAACAAATATATATACATGTTAAAGCATTCATAAACCCCAATCCATTAACCATGGATTAGAACATAACCGTAGTTCCCTTGATCAGATCTTCAAAATACTAGGGTCCGAAAACCATCATGCCCCAAAACCATTGGCAGGTCCGCCCACCGAAAAAAAGGGTCCACAAAATTTTTCCTAAGGTGCTGCCCTGGACCCCATGCAAGGGGCTACCCGCCCCCTGTGAACCCCTGGATAGGGGGGGATGCCACCCCCCTGTGACCCCCCCACGCATGCTACTAATCATGGAAAGAATATAACACATACCCAACATTCTCCCACTTGTTGATTTATTTCCGCATGGGGCCACAGGAGAGCTTAGTCATTAGTCTAGCTTTGCAACACCCATTTCTTCTCTACACCAAGAAAACTTATGAGTGCTCACAGACTTCATTAATGCATCTGCAACATTCTTAAAATTGTACACCTTTACCGGAAACACCCTTTTATCCTCAACCATATCTCTCACAAAGTGATATTGAACATCAATTGGCTTTGTCTTTGAATGATACACTAGTACATTTGGCGGAAATTCCGACACTTGGTTCCGACACTTTTGACCAAATGTCGAAAATTTCCCCAAATTTTTTCAATCCCACCCGAAACCGTCGCTATACCGACGTCTAGAGAAACGTGTCGCAATACCTACACTTAGATAAAGTGTCGCAATTGCAACGTTTGGAGGAAGACATCGAAATTGAGACAATATGCCCCAAAGCATCGTTATTGAGACGGCTGCCTCCAAATGTATCAATTGTGACACAATGTCTAAGTGTCGCAATTGCGACGTTTGGAGGCAGCCGTCTCAATAGCGACACTTTGTTTGTGACACAATGTCTAACTGTCACAATTGCGATGTTTGGAGGCAGCCGTCACAATAGCGACGCTCTGGCCACCGTCGGTATAATGACACTTATATGCAATAAACGACAATTGTATGCCTTTTCAAAAATGGTCGGCTTACAGAGCAGCACGAGGAGTAGTTAATGGAGGCACCTTTACAATTGCGCATAATTTGGAGAGAAAATAGTAATAATGAGAGAGGCTCCTTTCCTTGCGTCTTTGATTTGTGAAGGTATGGATTGTCCAGCCCGTAATTCTATGTTGTCGAGAAAGACTCGCAATCCTCTGGAAACAAGACTGTTGTGAAGATGCCTAGAGAAGAAACGA
Source organism: Pinus albicaulis (assembly GCA_034641835.2). NCBI lineage: Eukaryota > Viridiplantae > Streptophyta > Pinopsida > Pinales > Pinaceae > Pinus > Pinus albicaulis. Next base: position 652,951,052 of record CM076573.1, on the reverse strand, counting down.
ACATCGGGTTCACGACTGTTGATGAACACATCGTAGTCCGGCGAAGAAGGCACCAAGGAGGGTATTCTTAATGAATGAGGGATGTCGAAATATTAATTTCAACTACCTTGTCCTCTGGCCGCTTTCTAAATTTGTTTGAATGGCTCTGTCAAACAGCCGCTTTCTAAAACTGATGAACAGTCAATTTTGGTTTTGAAATCACAGTCCCTGCACACTTAAAAATAGAGCGTTGTATTGCTTTGGAAACAGAGCAATTTAATAGTAAACGCGGGATATTTTAACTCAGAAGAACGTGGTCCCACAGACCACATACCAAATCATCCATCCACGTGGAAGCAGGCGATTCGATCACGTTATTTTTTGGCCCGCCTGCATTGTGGAATTCCGGACCCAAAACATTATAGGGCGGAATTAATTTGATTTTCGCGTCACAGTTTTCCTCCATACGCAAAGCCGAAAAACGAACCCGAATTTTTATATGGCGTATTCTATGAATTTTTCGCGTCACAAATTAGGGTGACATCAGCAGGCTATTTTGGAACGCGAATTTGTGATTGAAATCGGGTTTATTTTTTTTGAAGTTCGAACGTATGATATAGTTTTATTAATATTTTGTTATAATTTTTGTTTCACCGCCCAATAGTTATTTAAACCATTGGCTCATATATAACATATGCGCAAATATTTCACTTTAGGCATTTGTAATGTGGGCCCCGAATACTTTAAATAGGTACATATACATTAGACAGTTTAAAAGTTTTGAGGATTGCACCCCCGGTGCAATTGTTTGTTTATAAGATTATATGATACATGTGAGATAAAGGTTTATTATTTATCATATATAAATACATTTTATCAATATTGTACATTTACACTTTTATGAGGTGATGTTATAAGTAAATTCATAAATATCTCTTTTTAATCCTCATTTTACTCCATGAATATGTTTGGAAATGAAATTTCAATAGATTAATTTTTCTCCTAACCTATGTATCATCAATATTGTACATTTACATTCTTAATTATAAGGTGATGTTATAGGTAAATCCATGAATATCTCCTTTTAATCTTCATTTTACTCCATAAATATGTTTGGAAATGAAATTTCAATAGATTAATTTTCTTGCTATTATATGTTTTACGAAGATATGGTAAGGAATTCTCTCTTGTTCTTCTTAGAAATAATTATATATAATTTTTTTTTTTTCAAAATAGATTAAAAAAATTATTAATTCATCAATATGTGTGTGTGTGTGTTGTGAGGAATTATTTCATAGTTCAACTTAATGGTTCATTATATAATCATGTGATCATCACCAATGATATATCTTAAAAAGCAACTGAAAATCCATGTGTACAAAATCAATGTATACTCTAGAGAGTGGTTCTCATATCACTATGTAAATCACTAAATTGTTGTATGCTACTTCAAAAAAATTATAAGATAAAATGTAATACACATCATATATGCACCATAACAATTGGTGCAGGGTAAAACCCACCTGCCACACCTTTGTACTCGATCTGATTTTCTCTGTCAACTCTTCTAGCTGTGGGAGTTTCCTCCAAGGATCATAATACCCCCAAGGCCTGTTATCACCCTATCAATTCTCCGGTTGTGGGATAGGGATTTTTGAAGTTAAGAACACCAGGGGTAACCAAGAACCGCTTTGGGAATTCAAGATCTAGCCTTCTTGAACTCCAGAGAGGGATCTCTCCGTATGATTTAGCTTTGTTTTAGTAACAGATATTAGGCTAACTATGATTGTGTATTTGGGTTTGATTTTAAAAGATTGGTGGGAATAAAGAGATTTCAAGGTAAACCAAAAGGATCTACCAGAATATTGGGCAATGGAGTCAACTCTCTAGGCAAGCAGAACTAAGAAATAAGGCTCAGAGATGCAAATGTGCTAAGGGCAAGATAGGTGACCTTCTAAGGCTGTGTATAGGCTTGATTTGATGGATTGGATGGAATCTGAGCAAAAGGGCACTTAAGAATCCTTAAGCTACAGATAAGAAGATTGAAAAAGGGGATCTAACTGGGAACCGTAGAACTGCCCATAAGGTTTTACGAACAGGCTATTACTGGCCTACCATCTTTAAGGATGCCAAAAAATTTGTGCAGGCCTGTGATAGCTACCAAAGGGCAAGACGCCCTGGGCAGTCTGATGAAATTCCTTTGAACCCTCAACTAGTGATTGAACCATTTGAATGCTGGGCACTTGATTTTTTTGGCCCTATTAGTCCTCCCTCAAACCAAAAAACATACATCCTAGTTGCAACCGAATATGTCACTAAGTGGGTCGAAGTAGAGGCACTTTCAAAAGCTACAGAGGACTCTGTAGTACAGTTTCTTTTCCAAATCTTTGTGCGCTATGGTCTCCCAAGGGACATAATCACATATGGAGGACCACAATTTGTAGGTAATAAATTAGCTGAAACATTGCAAAACTACCACATTCAGCACAAGATTACAACTCCATATCACCCACATGCCAATGGCCAAGTAGAGAGCACGAACAAAGTAGAAAACATTAAAATGCCAACAAGTTTCGAAACAGGGAGCTTATTATCACTAATCCTGTTTAATTTTTCCTTAGTTGATCATTATAGACTAGAAAAAAATAATATGAATGAATGTAAACTTTAAAGAAATACACTGAAAACAAGGAAAGAAATGAGACTTATCTTGTCACCACGAGAATCCTTAGCTATGATGTCTCTGATCTCTTTCCAGTTTGCTGCTTTCACTAATTGACTCACCAACTTCAATATAACCAACAAATAATTAGACTATAGTTGTCTTGAGAAATTTTATTCACACTGAATACTTCAAATTGTGAAGTATTTATACAAAAAAATGTTTACAAAATATCTCAGGAATTGAGATAATGTTTTAATAAAAAATAGGAAAGAAAACTTAAAAAGAGGGACAACTGCAAAACAGTTTGCAAGCTGTTACCTTTTTACAAGCAAAAATAGAACTGATTATTATAATTTGAACTGATTGTTGTTGTGCACTTTAACCCTGTATTTTTACCATTTGAGGTAACAGTAAAAATGAATTTCCAAGTGAATTTCCTATTTTTTATCCATTAAATTCACAGCAGATCTGTGAATTCTTGCCACTTTTCTGCAAAGGGGATCTTCATAGTCTTCAATTTTTTGTAACTTTCATCTTCCTCTGTATACTTGGAAAAGTTAGGCTTGATAGTGAACATATGGCTGATCTCATTATCTAAAAAGAACATATTTTCAAAATACTGAAGAAGTATTTTGCCTGTTGGTGATCCTTGAGGCAGTTGTTGTCTGGCTTGCTCTTTTGCATGATTTCTGATTTTTAGATCATAATCTTTCTGAGGCATTAACTTGTCATTCAATGCGTGAATATCAGGCAAACCTGCTTCTAACAATGTTTTGTATTTGGCTAAAAATCTTGAGATGGATAAATTCATGTCTTTACACTGGTCCTCTAGATTACTCATTATGTTTCTTTTGTTCACGACCTTTTTTATTTGAAGAATGGTTTCTATTCTATCAACAATTTTCAATTCTTCCAACTCTTCCTTGGTTTTACTGTTTAAAAAAGCTATGAGTTGGATTGCTTGGACTGGTTTATTGTCAATTTTCCTCTTAGTCTTGTCAATCTATGCACTAGCAACTTGAAGTAACTCCCTCTGTTCATAAATTATCCGAATTAAAGGCCATTGAGAATGAATGCCTTCAATAATTTTGGTCCATAAATGATTTTTTATATAGGCCACTTGATCTGTAAGATTTACTTGTGCTTGCAGAATCTTTACCTGTTCTTGTAGTCGATCAGCCCTTTGCTCATGTCCTCTAGAAGTAATCAAGGCATCATTTTTGGAATTTTCTAATTTTTTAATAGTGCCTTTCAAACTAAGAATCTCTTTATCTTGGTCTTGTAGTGTGCTCCTCTGTGAGGATGAAGAAGAAGAGGCAGATATTAGAGAAGTAATTGGCATTGCAGTTGCCAGTACTCCTTTCGGTGCTAAGTGTTCTGCCAAAGTAGAGGGTATAGCAGTGTTTACAGTGGGGATCACTGTAGGAATGACCATTGGTTGTGCTTTTCTTAGTTCTTCATTCTCTTTCATTAGAGCTTCTATTTGACTTTCCATTTTTTTTATCTGATCTGTCATTTGATGTACAAGCTGCTTTAAATCATCATTCTCTGTTTTTTGCTGTAGAATTTCTTTTGCTTGAGAGTTTTCACTCTAAGGCAACTTCAACTATTTTCTAAGAGCAGCTATATCCTCATTTTTCTGTTTAATTAAGACTTTTGCCCCTTCAATGTTGGCTGGGTCACCCCCTGCTTCAATCACTATATCTTCTAGTGCTTTTATTCTTAAATTATTAGCATGCAGTGAGGCTTTGTCCAACTTCATTTGATTTTGGAGGTTGAGCACTATTTTCTCAAGCCTAATTGATTTCATAGTTTTACTGACAATTTTGGAATATAGCATTTCAGTATTGCTCCTATGAAATTCAATTTGATCTAATTCATGAATGGCATCTGCATCCAATTCAAGATCTGTTTTGGAATAATCTGCCACTGATTTTGGCTCAGCCACTGTAGGCTTCAAGAATGACATTACCAATTTATTGGATGAATAATCAAATGTTGAAAGAAGCCTATCTTTTTTTCCAGGCTTTTCCTTAAGAAATCTAGAATGAGCTTGGTTCTTGAGCTCTTCATTCTTCTCTTTAATCTGTCTGAATCTGATCTGAATCTCTGACTCTGTATTGTCAGTTTCCTGAGAAGAAGGAGGCAAATCGATAGTAGCCTGGTTTTCCTTCATGACTGTATCTTTTTGTTGTGTTCCAATTTTTACATTTTGAAGCTCTTTTAATGTTTGAGTGACTATTCTTGTTGCTTCATCATCTATATCAATATTTACAGCCTTATCCTTTTCTTCTTCTATTGACTTGCTTCTTTTACTATAAGGAGTTCTGAATTTTATGTCCTCAATAGTCTCAGCTATGAAACTATCTCCTTCTCTGTCTCTTTTATCTACATTATCAGTATGTTTGCTTGTAGAAGCCACATGTACTATATGTTCAATTTGTTTGCCTTTGCCACTGTCTACCTGTATTACCTGTACTACCTGTGAATCATCATCAGATAGGGTGTTTGGCTCCCATTCAATTTTATTTACATATCTTTCAATATGGGGCTTAGGATCATGCAAGTAAACAAGCAACTTACATTTTACCCTTGCTGCACTCAAAATACCTTGTGGGTCATAATTCCATGTAAAAATACATGGGAACTTATACTCTTTAAGTTTGACATTTATCTCATTGGCATCTTCTCTGTTATTCACAATGAATGGCCCAATTTGATTTTTCAGCTTAAATTGGGTCTTTTTCTTGAAAGCTATGAAGTTGATTTCATCTACATTCAATATTTGTCTCAGATATTCTAAAGCAAATATTCTTGTAGTAACAAATCTGGGTAACTTATATGGGGCCAGGGATGAGCCATACACTCTGATTTCTGTATGATTTTTATATAAATACCAATCTCCAGTTTTGTAGCTCTCTGATAACTGCAGAATTCTTCTTGTCTCATCATTGATCCTAGGGATCTTTTATTTTTCCAAGAGATACATAGCAGGGGCTATAAATGAGTCATTGAAATCTATAAAACTATACTTTCTGTTCCATTTCCTTAGAATAGATGACCAAAATACTACTGATAGAACTTTTCCTTCTGCATCCACTTTCTCACATTCAATTGGAAACTTATCTGTTTGATAATATAGGAAGAGGTGGAGTAGATAAGAGGAGTATCTGAAAACTCCTTCTTCTGGTAATCTGGATAACTGATAATGCATACTTTCAGCAATAAATCTAGCAAAATTGAACTAAATGGATGGTGATTGACTAGGGCTTAGAGTTGACAGAAAACCTAGGATAGCCACATCAGTGAATTCATCACTGGCGTATCCTAGTATGAAGGAGAGCATTGAGACAATTTGTCTAGTTTCATCTGGGAAATCAACGGTGTCGAAAGGAGGATTTAACTTAGGAATATCAACTTGATTTGGACAAAAGTTTGGTATATTTTGAATCTAGTATTGAACTCCAAGTCAAGATATAGTTGGGTTAAATCTTCTATTGATAGGGAAGCAGAATTGGGGTCATGATTCATTTGCAGCATGGAATTTATCGACTCTTCAGTGATGTAAAACAGAATATCTTTTTCTTTGTTTACAATAAATCTTTTTTCTGGCATATAATCGGCTTGGCATAATCTGATAAATTCAGGAACAGAATGAGTGAGAGGGACAATATATCTAGGCATATTGGATTCCAAAATTGGAATATCTTTATCACTCTTTTCCACTGATTTGCCATAGCACCAATTATAGACATCAAACAGGTTAAATTCTACATTAGGGTCTAGTATTCTATAGTCCATATCAACTAAAGGGTTGTTCTCTGGAGAAATGACTGGAGGCTGGACTGGTCTGACCACTTCTGTAGAATCAGCCGTGAGTACAGGAGTTGGTTTGTCGATTTTGAAGGACATAGGCTGAGGAATCTCTGCAGAAGACTTATTTTGAGATTTTGGGCCTCCATTCTTGGGGGTTACCTGTTTCTTGGTCATTTTTAATATTGAACGAAGCAATCTTAAACGGTTTTCTAAGTTCCTTTACGAGAAACAGGGGTTTCTTAGCGAATTTCTACTGAAAATGGGGTTTCTGAGCAAGGTTTTTAGGAAATGCAAGGAATTTAAAGCTCAGAACGTGTATTTAAAATTGATTTCAACAGCAAAACAGACCAGGGTATGGAAAAAACTGCGAGAAAGGGAAATTAGGGATTCCAGGGAAATTTGACAGAGTTTCCCCTGAAAAATGGACACTTTTTTGCAGTAACTTTGGTAATTATTTGAAATCGACAGGAATTTTGAAATCTCAGAGGGCAACTTCGAAGAAAAGTACCTGGAGAACCAGCGAAATTCGGTTGAAGACGTTGCAGAGGTGCTCAGTCTTCAATTTTTTGAAAATGGCTTCGCAGAGGACAATGTAGTACTTTGTAATGGAAATTCAGGGCAATGGGCGTCGAAAAATGGTACCGGTAGGTTGAAAATGGCTCTGCAAAGTTTCTCAGGGTTTAAATGATGTGATTTTAAGGAAAAACGGTTCTGCAATGTTTTTACAGGTTTAAAGCAAAAAGGTGAAAATTTGAATGAAAAATATAATTTTAATGTATTAAACGATGGTATAACCATAGTTAAATGACATTAAACTCGGGTTAAACGGGTGAGGTTTATGGAATACCGCCAGTGGTATTCGCGAGGGTAAATGGTGGTAAGCGAAAACTAGCTTTTCGAACGCGATACAACGTGGTGGCGACATGTAAGCGCGGGTGGTTTGGAAAAACCACCCATTTCACGCGGCTTTGCCAAAACATCAAACGATTACTTTATGAGCGCGAAAATGTATTAGCGCCGTCGAATCTGGATTCAACGAGCGAACGACCACGATAAAAAGGAAAGGTGCGGGGAAAAGGTAAGTTATCGGGTTCACTTTGGGCCATTGATCTTGGGAAACCGTCGCTATACTGACATTTAGAGAAAAGTGTCGCAATACTGACACTTAGAAAAGGTGTCGCAATTGCGACACTATGCCCCAAAGCGTCGCTAGACGGCTGCCTCCAAACGTCGCAATTGCCTCCAAACGTCGCTATTATATGTTTTATGAAGATATGGTAAGGAACTCTCTCTTGTTCTTCTTAGAAATAATTATATATAATTTTATTTTATTTTCAAAATAGATTAAAAAAATTATATGAGAAAAATTATTAATTCATCAATATGTGTGTGTTGTGAGGAATAATTTCATAGTTCAACTTAATGGTTCATTATATAATCATGTGAGCATCACCAATGATATATCTTAAAAAGCAACTAAAAAGCCATGTGTACAAAATCGATGTATAGTCTAGAGAGTGGTTCTCATATCACTATGTAAATTGTTGTATGCTACTTCAACAAAATTATAAGATAAATTGTAATACACATCATATATGCACCATAACAATTGCCATACAACTAATTTGTTTTAGCATACATGTGGCATTCTAGGGGTAAATTCTATATGATGTGTATATCAATCTATTAGGTGTTGGTAAGTTGTGAGTATCTAAGAAATGATAAGGAATATCCATACATCATGATCTTGTAATGTGATTATAAATTGTGTCTATAATTTCCATAAAATGTATAAATGATTTGTTTAAAAAAATCAACACAATCAACCCTAAATAATGCATATGATGTGGAATGTCATTGGCGAAACCAAAATGATGGTCACATGTCCCATTTCTATGGTAATGGTGATCATATATATGTTGTAGCGACACTTGATGAGTAATTAAATAAATCTCAGAGTGTGACTCATTGTGCCATATTTTTTTAAAGAATGATTTGTTTTCCTAGTTTTTACTAATTTGTTAACATCTTTTATTCATTTGGAAAGCTAATTAATGATGCTTTAAGTAATTAGGACCTAATGAGAGATCATCTTCACATCTTCACTGAAATATATTTGGTAATTGTAGTCACCATATGAACCGCACATGCATGCTACTTAAGAAAAATTGAAATATAAACTATAATACACATCTTATATCTGCCATAACAATTGTCATACAACTTATTTACTTCTAGATACATATGAAATACTTCAGGTAAATTCCATATTATGTGTATAACAATATAGTAGGTGTTGGTAAGTTATGAGGATCTAAGAAATGATAGGGTATCCACACATTAGTAGTGCCCTGGTGAATTTAGAACTATGATTTCACAATAATAAATTATCGGGCTCCCACAGGGAGATGAACTTCGTCGGATGTGACCCTTCTGCAGCAGCTCCTGAATCTACCTCTTGATTTCATCGTTCTCCAGAACAGAGCACCGATAGATCAGTCCATTGGGTAGTGGCGCACCTAGGGTCGGATCAATCGGGTGCTTGACTTGAAAGTGCAGAGGAACCCTTGTGGGTGAGGTGAAAATGTCCCTATACTCCTCCACAACATTATCCATTTGTTGTTGTCGTGCAGAGGAGCCTTTTCTGGAGGTCGTGGCCATAGTCTTCTTCTTGCCCTAGGGGCGGATCATCAGGAAAATGAATTTCCTGGTTTTGGAAATGAGCTTACTGCATTTTTTTGCAGTAACCAAAGAGATAGTAGCAGGAGGTGGTACCTCTGGTATCCTGTACAACTTATTTCCCAAAGTAACAATAACAGCACGAGGTCGAGACTCATACACCGCATGATGCTTCCACAAGTATGGTTGTCCTAATAATACATCAGAAACATCAATAGGAACAACGTCGCATAATACCTCATCCGTGAAGGGCTTGATGCTATAGGGAAGGCGGCACTGCTGGCTGACGCGGAGATCTAGTCCTTGGTGAAGCCACCCGATGGTGTATGGATGTGGGTGAGATGTGGTTGGCAAGCCCAACCGCTTCACGGCATCTACCGAAATGAGGTTCTTTTGGCTCCCATTTTCGACAATGAACTGTACCGGGGAGCCCTTTACCCACATCTGGGAGTGGAAGAGATGTTCCTCCTCCTTCGGATCTTCTGGTTCCTCCTTCTGGATCTTTATAGTGGCAATAGTGGCATTGGGCTCCGCATCAATAATCTATTTCCCTTTTTCATTCCCCTTGTCAGGTTCTGATTCAGAGTCAGAGCATGCATCTGACTCAGAAGCCCGCATCTCGGCCACCAGCGACTGCTTGGCCCGACACTCACTTGTGTTGCGAGTGGAGCTCTTATGGAACTCACACCACTTTCCCATGTCCTTCTTTGGCTTTGCGGTGTTGTTCTTTGCTTGTGGCTTCGACAAGTTGTCTTGAGTCACCGTGCCTTGGCTCTGTCCTTTGTTCTGTGGTTTGGGAGCACCTTTCCCTTGCTTTTGATTCACAGATCCAAAGTCTCGCTTCTTCTGTTTGAATTTCTGCTCAATCTTGGCAGCATACCGGTATGCCATACCAAGCGAGGAGATGTCGAGGAACTCCATTTCCTCTTGAATGTATCTGTGCAGACAACTGCGATACTTTAGCACCAAATGTTTCTCTGAATCTTTGATACCCAACTTTGTGCGCAGGGTATGGAACAGATTCGTCAGCTCGTGCACATCTTGATCCCTTTGTTGTCGCAGCGTGGTCCACTGTATGTACTTGTCCTCATAGCTCCCCACGGGATAGTACTGTTCCTTGACGGTGTCTCGGAAAGAATTCCAAGTTGGTACGGCCGAGAACAGAGAGGGTTCTGTCTGGTCCTTGTTCTCACAGTAGGTTTCCCACCAGTCCTTAACATGGGGGGTAGCTTTGAGGAGTGCAAAAATAATCTTCTCCCGGTCTGAAAAGTCATGGACAGAGAAATATCCTTCTAATAGATTCAACCATCTATCTACGGCATCTGCGTCTATTTGACCCTCAAATATGGGAATGTCAAAATTTACTTGTACCTTAAAAGGAATCGCAACTCCAGAGTGGCTACTGGATGCAGATGCGCCGCCGGTGGGCAGCCGTTGAAGGATCTGAGCAAAGTTATCCATCATCGCGTTCCTTTGTTTTTCGAGGGCCTCCTCGAGCAATATTTTGATAGGATCTCCCGCTCCCTCATCTTTCTTTTCGTCCCCCATGGGCGTCCGTCGAGGTTTGCGAGGCTGATCTTGCAAAGGTTCCACTAGATCGAGCCCTAGCTCCTTATACCCCGACCTCGTTGGGGACATGCAAAGAAGGATCGAGAAAAAGCAGACCGCTCTGATACCACTGATCCGGATTTATGCAGGAACGCAACAGAATAAACACATAACCATAAATACAGAGATGCAGCGGAAATAACACTTCATTTTATTAATATCAAAGAACTGAAATTTTCTTATAGACAGAATGGAAATAAAATTAGCTAGGGCGCTGGTAGCTATCTCTAAGGAGAGATGTGGCGGCTACAGGCCTCTGAACTGAGTTACAATGAGGCTCGAGGGCCTATTTATTATTGAGAAACAATGGAGAACCCTAAACATCCAAAAACCTAACCCTAGGAGATGAAGCGCCAAAACTATGGGCCCCGTTTGGGTAAATTGGTGTTTCAACTTCCCAGGGACGTAACTTTGGCATACTATCTCTGTTTGGCGCACATGATACATCATTAGAAATATCTATCCAAGGACTACAAATTTCTCCACCAATATAATTTTGGAATGGAATGATACAAAATGATATTCGCTGGAGGCGCAATGCCCAAAAAACGTCATTTAGGGCCTCAAAACGGCTCCGGAAGTTCAGGACCCGAAAAACTGCTAAAAATAGTAAGTTGTGCCGAAACTGAAAAAATGAAAGAGACAATGGTGGGGCCCCAAGTGGAATAGGTGGGTGGCCACCAGTATCCACCTGGATCATTGAGTGAGCCAAAAAAGTAACTTTCCTTACTTTTTGAGTACAACCTTGCAATTGCGAAGAGGACAAGTGTTGCAAAATTATTGGTAAGTGGAAATTAAAGGGCGTAAGAACGTTTTTGAAAAAATTTCAAACATCAAAATTAAGTCTTCTATCCTTCCTAGCACCCATGGAAAATGGGAATCCACAAATTCTAGTCGTAAAATATGTGCAAAATGCCTTATGACGGGAAAAATGGAGGACTGGTCCTATGCTGCTACGTGAGTTAGGGTTTCATGTGGCAACAGGGAACTTTGTATAGTTTTTCAAGGATAGGAAAGGAGAATATTGTCAATTAATCATCACATGAAACTTCATCACCATTTGAAAATTGTGTCCTAATTTGAAACAATAAGACTACCCAACTATTTCATTATTTAACTTTGATTGTGTAATACAAAAAAATATCCTAGATAACTTAAATAATGTAAGAACTTTTGCAAAAATTTAGTGGAGAGAACCTTCAATTACATTTATTTTGAAGTTCCACTTGCATTTTAAGCCATTTTAATTAGTCTTTCATGGCTATCTAGTAAAAATTTCAACCTCTTGTAGAAATTTGTTTGTCACTTGTATTAGAAATGCAAAAATCAAATGTAAATAAAAATGATTTGAAATGCTAAAATTCAAATGCGCGATACATAAAAATGATTTTTTTTAAAACTACATTAACGTCTGATATCACGCGCGCATTTTCCCTCAGCTCTTACAGAACAGAATTCGCCCTCAGCTCTTGCAAAACAGCATTCGCCCTCAGCTCTTGCAGAAGAATAAAATAATAAGGTTTGGTTTGTATAAGAAATATAGGCAGGTACCTAAAACATGAAAGGGATCACTCCTAAGGGTGTGAGACAATGTTTTTTGGGGGGTGGCGATCCCATTGGTTGGTATCATGTGTGTGGGGGGGATGAGCGGATGGAAATATACGCAAATAGGTTTATGCTGATGAAGGTATGAGAAGGGCTAAATGTGATGCGCTTTTTGGTGGTGCGCTTTTGATACGATGATACAACCTGATTGTCAGAAATAGGGAGTTTTTAGTTTGAGATGTTGTGACCTTATACGCTTTGATGAATGGATGACTTGAGGTGCCCCGGCCCAATGGCGTCAGCCATGGTGTCACTTGTGTGACGACGCCATGGAGGAAGCTCTGGACCGACCATCGCGACCGTTTATCATATGCAGGGTGGGGTGTTGATAAACACGGTCAGGAATGAGGACCCTATGGTTTATTTCATATGGATAAATGATGTCAGGATATGCAAAGTTTTGTGGGACTCTATCATGCTAGGGGTAGGATGATACCTACTCCGGAACCTTCAGTGGATGGTGTTGTAAGCAGTTTGTGGGTTCTTCCTACAAAAACAACTACCTCAAGTGAAAGAATCTTCTTTTCATCAAACATTATTGAAAGACATGAGCTTTAAAAAGGAAGATGGGAGGGTGCATACCGGCCGGCGCTGAAAAAAAATTTATTTTTTTTTCAGAAAGCGCATGTGTGGCGTCGCTTTCATTTGTCATGGCATACTGATGATGGTGCAACTTACGGTTTGTGAAATGGACCTTCTAATCTCATGTTATGGACCTCCGAAGTTCTGGGAAAGGGCGATAAATATGGGATTATGGCCCTAATCCTATTCATTTGTACTTACTGAGTTTTGGGAGATCAGAGGTGTTTGCAAAGCCTTTCTTGCCGTTGCGGTCAGCCCGTGTACCAGGGACTAGCGATATCATGCCGAGGTAACTTTCATGACATCCTGCATTTTAATTTCTTCAGTTTGATGGTGTCGAGGGCCGTACAAATTAGGTTTGTACGGCCTTTAAGAAACTTTTTCCCTAGATTGCGCGTGCGATCTGGGAAAAAGAGCGCCTTCTTTGCGCGCAATTCTGAGGGACAAGCATGCGGGGCGTGTTGTTCCCTGCTTTTTGCGTGTTAAGGTGCGCTTGTGAAGAATACATGAGTGCAAGGGTGCGCATGTCTGAGGCACAAGCGCGCGAGGGTGCGCCTATCTGAGGGACAGGCGCGCAAAGGCCATAATGACATAAAAACTTAGGTTTTCTGTCTATTTTTGGTTTTTCTCTGTGCTGATGGGTGCCTGTGTTGCTTGGTAGGTTGGTGTGGAGAGAGCTAGATTGGCCCAAGATCCAGACCACTCTAGCTGTTGATGCTGGGGCGCGTCGTCAGTTGGCCGCATGGGTCCTTCTGAAGTTTGTTGAGAACAAGTTCCTTCGGTCTCAGGACCGACTACTGCGTTACATTATACAACATTGGCGCTGAGGCGCAATATGTTCATACTGCGAGGGACGAACCTGATTATATATCCAGAGACGGATATATACTTTGTGACCGGGTTACTGCCTTAGGGTGAGGCTCTGAGGTACCCACTCCCTGCTGGGAGAGTGAACTTAGACAGATTCCAAAGGCGGCATTGCGGTGGTGCGCCTCTTACTGAGGGGTGCATCAACATTGCATCAGTGACATATGTGGCCGAGTGGTGTGCTCAGGTGATTATTGTGCGACTAGCGGGGTCGGTTGCTCCACATCGGGCTTCTGGCCCGCAGGTTGGAGTTTTACGTCGATTGAGGGGCAGACATTTTTTCGATTTCGCCCACTTTTGTTTTGATGGCGTGATGTCGCAATTAAACAAGTTCCGATGTGGATCTAAGTCATTTGTGTACGCTAGCATCCTATGCAGCATCATGTACGAGAGGGTGGTGTTGCTGAGGCTGGTGGTGGCAGTGCCTATTAGGGGGCCATGAGAGCCACGCATGAAAAGGTGGGTTCCGGTGATGCCGCGAGGTGGTGGTGGCATGGTGGGTCATTACTATAACGACATGACAGAGGCCTGGTTTGAGGCTAATCCACAAATTCTCTTGCCATACCCGTATGCGGGGATGGACTTCCAGGGTGACCCAGACATGGGTCTTCCTTTCGGTTATGTTTGGGGACCTGCAAGTATGTGCTATACATTTTTTCTACATTTATTTGAGTTTTTATGTACTTATGTGTTTTTCTATTGATACTAACATTATTTCGGAGCAGGTATCATCCTACCATTATTTTGGGCGACCTGGGTCATGACCCTCCGATATGACCTCGAGGTGGTCAGGGGGGAGGTGGTGCAGGTGGACCGGGTGGTGGTGTCGGTGGACTTGGCGAGATGCGTGGCTGGCCCCTTCTAGTAGGGGAAATAGCTCGGCGCACGATCTGGTTGCGTAGAAGCGACTCAAATACCCTTCATCGAGGCCTGTGTCTGTCTTGGTGGCTCGAGTGGCCACTCTAGAGGACTTACCGGGGTCGAGTGTGTTAGCCATCAGTAAATTTTTTCACAGCAAATGGTGTTAGCCATCGGTAAAATTTGTCACGGAAATGATGGCTAAATATGTTCTTAAGCATTCAAGAAGAAATCTTCATGGAAAACTACTAGTTCTTGAAGCCTTCTTGGTGTCTTTCATCTTACAAATCCATCTTCACTATTTTACAAATATTTTCAGCCTTGTTATTCATGAATATTTTCTATATGTTTCTTCATGTTTCTAAGAATTCTCACGTTCCTTCTTCATCTCCCCATTTCCTTACAAAAGGGTACATTGTGTCCTCATTTTGTCATTTATTTCCCCTCTAAATACATCTCTTCAAACAACATACCTCTTTTTGATGGTTTCAGAACCTACTGCCCTGCCAGGAACCTTCAAAGGGCCTTTAAAACCTATTTTAGTATATTCTGACCTTTTTATATATATAGGCCTTAATCCTAAGACTGGCCCTCACTGCCCTGCTTCTCAACATATTTGCACACGTGACTTGTTTCAAACAAGTCCCTCGCTACGGCTGCCCTCGATCCCCTTTCTTCCATGGGATCACATCCCCACCCTTTTCCCTACAGCCCTTTCACTTAATTCTTTCATCCGCCTTTTTCTCCCCGAGTCAGTCTTAACCATTGATCCTAAAATATCTAATGGTGATCGGGCTTCTTTACCCCCCATTTACAATTCCCGAACTCCTTTATCTGTTCTCCCCGCTAACATATCTCTACCGTCGATCTTTGAAATCTGATGTTTCTCGTTAGCCTCCCATTCCAAACCCCGCCCATAAACACATCTTCTACACGACAAAGGAAACCCACGTCACGCCTTCGGCCCCACCGTTCTTCTCCCACGCAGATTTTCAACCATTGTGCGCAACCATGACCGTCGATCTAGATTACCTAGATCAAACGGCCCCAAATCCCTTTTTCACTCGATCTGCCCAAACACTCCAATGCACATCTTCCATGCAAAACAGGCAGTTTCACTGTAGATAGGTCTCGCATCCTATATGGTATCACGTTTGTTCGGGCGAATACCACTTACCGCCTGAACGCTGTGCGAAAACCACTTCTGGTTTCGCAAAACCGCCTTTCCACCATTTTGTGTCAAACTTCAAAATTTCATCCTTTCCTATGGTTCTTCACCTCTCTACCATGGAAACCTCCTCCGCTTGCATATGCCCCTCTCTCCACATTGCTCCATTGCCACTCCCGAGCCTCCGAAGCAGATTACCCATAAAAACGCAGGATTTATTTAATATTTTGTTTGTTTTGCAGGTTTTTATGGTGGTTGAGGTGTTAAAAGGTCTCCCACAGCCAAGGAAACAGTGGCAAAAGGCCGAGGGAGATGATCCTCATAGCCTAATAAAATGCAGAAAAGGGACAAAAAAGGGTCGAATTTCAAAGTTTAATCAAGTGTTTTATCGACATTGATTACACGACAAACCCTCCAGCATAAAGAAAGCACCTGTCAGCGAAACAATACAGTTAAATGAAGAACAGTGAAGATCAATGAAGAAAAGAAATTAAAGGATAAAGGTTAAAGCATAAATCTCGAAGATAAAGAGCTTAACCCGTGAAGCTTAAAGATAAAGCACAGTATTGAGACAAATGAAATAAAGGTAAAACAGTAAGCAAAGTGACAAAGATAGAAGATGGATAAAGAAGGCCTAATGAAGCCTAAAGTAAAGTCAGACCTAAAGCCAATTTTAATGATGAAATCAGAGGAAAAATTAGGCCAAAGCAACCTCGGACAGATCAACAAAGGGAAGTTATTCCCTCAAAATATCTAAAGCCACCTATAGCCTATTTTCTACCTGCAAAGACAAATTGGCAGTTATTACATAGATAGAAGATATTTTAAGCTGTCAGGGCAGTTATTATAAAGGCATGGGTGGCCTTAAAACTAAATTTTCCACATAACTTATCCCAGAAGCCAAGAAAGAGTTACTGCAGTCAAAAGATATCTCCAAAAGCACACACTTTGGAGTTATTACCAGCCACCTCTTGTTGAGGTATAAAAGGTATCTTTTTAACACCTATTTATCCTACATTAATCATCAATCCGAGAACAACTTTTTTTTTCAAGAGTGTACCCTGTTTGAGGCTGAAATTTGAGCTAAGAGCAATGTTTTGTGAGATGCAGTCAGTATTCTAAATACAAGAGTAAATGGATGCTGGAAAAGAAATATAATTACAATAACATGAACTCAAGTACTCTAAAACTCAACTATTCACTCTGCAAACATCAATCAAGGAAACAGTAGCAATAACTCATTCCTCTAGAAATTGATGCAATTGAAACAAACTGGAACAAGACAATCAATCTGGGAACTCGGAATAAATAACCAGTGTTCTCTAAAGTTGAAAGTCTTGCTTTCAAGCGATCAAAGGGAAATAGAAATTGAACTAACTGCTATTGAAAGTAAACTTGGAAGAACGCTTTAAAAGCAAGCTTTCTGCAGTCTGGAAACTAATGAATTGGAAATAAACAACAACTTGTAATCAAATAAAAATGTAAATAAGTAGTGAATTGTAACTAAAGGAATTGAAAAGCAGGTACTAACTAATGAATCTGAACTTAAAGGAATCAAATAGAAAATTCTGTTAAACACCACATCCTGTCAACAACAAACGTTGTTAAATAGTAATCGAAATGAACAGCAATCCAACGGAACAACAAATAGAGTTAAATATTTAACAGTAAAGCTTTATAAGCAATAACAAGATGAATAATACAGGAATTAAGATCCTTGTTGACCTGGAACAAAAATTCAATTCATTAACGCAACACAGCAATACCAATAAGCAATTTAAAAGCAACTAATTAACTTTGAAAACATAATAAAACTGAACACAATTATCACACAATGGTAATTAAAGGATAGAAATACAAACAGCAGATCGATTCCACTAGGGTCGAGCCCTTAGCACCAGTGAAACACTATTGGGTTACTTCAAAGCTTGAGAAATGGAACGAAATGCGTCTTTGTATTAATTAAACATAAAAAGTGTTTACAGCGACCGCTCTCTGATCACGAGAGTCAATAAAGTGCAGAATTACAAGAGAAATGTTTTAATCAATGATTCGACCCCTTCAATCTCTAAAGGCATTGCCTTATATAACAACTTCGACGGATAAGACAAGGAACAAGATAATATTTGAACA
Source organism: Pinus albicaulis (assembly GCA_034641835.2). Taxonomy (NCBI): domain Eukaryota; kingdom Viridiplantae; phylum Streptophyta; class Pinopsida; order Pinales; family Pinaceae; genus Pinus; species Pinus albicaulis. The sequence goes on along the minus strand of CM076573.1, from coordinate 652,933,092 downwards.
GTGATCCCTCAGGATCGTAGGATCGTGAGGGATTCACTTCCTTTCTTTATTTAGCTATCACTTAATCTTCTTCGGCTAAAGCAGTGTTGTTCCCTGCCTTCTCTTAGCAATGCATTCTGATTTTCTTCTCTTTGACAGGATATGGTCTATCACTGGAGGAACAGTAGTTACTCCTACTTTAGCCTTGCCTTTGGTATAGTTGTTCACCTCGTTTGATTCCTATTTTTGATAATAAAAGGTAGCTTTTAGTTACTTTTTACAATAAACATAAGGCTTTGTGATTCTATCATAATTCTATAATAAATCACCTTTCTATAATAAAAAGAGTTACGTTTAAAGGAAAAGAATGAGAAAATACATGGTGAATTCATACCTTTTTCAACGCTCAACATACCCCCCTGCTTACCCTTTTCCATGTCCTCATGAAAACCATAGTTTACATGCAAAGAAGTTAAAGAATAGGCTGGAGAAGGTTTTCCATCAAGAGGCCTAAAACCATGATTTGCAGCTAAAGCTTCAAAGACACACCCTGTCTGTCCTTCAGGTATTTCATAAATGGCTTTATAATCTGTTGCAGGATACCATGCAATGGGGCTTCGAAACCTACACCCTAGCCAGAATGGACCTTCCCTCAAGATGAGGTTGCTATAGAGAACCAAGCGGCCAAAAACTAATCCAAAATTTTTATAGTTAAATGGCTCTCTATTTTGAACATTTCGATTGGAAATCCGCCATCGGACTTTAGCTGCTATATAGGCTTGGTCTCTAATAGATAGAAAATATTCTACCCCATTCAAGACAATTGCTTTATGGACAGGCCTCAATGCTTGGATAACACCCTCTCTTGTCATGAGGCTCATCTACCTAGCCCATAATTGCAATGGGTGTTTTGGTTCACTCCTAACCCACAAGTCTAACTCATTTTCTTGCCTTTGGAAAATATTATAGGCCTTGAGCCATTTTAACTGATTAAAAACAAATGAAATAAATGCTTGATATTGGATGTCACCCACAAAAGGGTTGGGATTTATCTCAATTTCATTCTCCAATATAAGATTATGCAAATAAAACTCACAAAGGAAATGTTGTACCTTAACCCCATAGATTTTACAACATTTCACAAAATCCTCTACATTGTTTAACTCTATAGACTTTCCTGCCCTAATTGCTTTAATTTTTAACTGTAAATATCTCTCTATAAAAATAAAGCATAATTCTTGGCAGGGAATCTACAAGCTAAAACATCTGTGTATAATGAGCAGAGAGTATCCATTTGATTCCGGGCTATTTTTAATTTATTCATTACCTTTTCAGCCTTCTCCTCTACCTTCCGATACTTCTCATAGGCTTCAGCCTCTGATGCATGGATGCTCTTCATCTGTTGCTGCAACTCCTGGTATTTTCTTCTAGGAACCGTATCCTCTTTAAGTTTTTCCCTTTCCTATCGAGCCTGTGCCAACTCCTCTTGGAGTTTGGCTATAGTAGGATCACTAAAAGTGTTTTGACTACAGGCTTGTGCACTTTCATTTGAGGTTGCTTCATCCGGAATAGCTGTATCTGGAACAACTACTTGCTGTTCCATATCTTCATGATTAGGCTCAGCCTGGGTTTCCATAGTCTCTACAACTTGGGGCTTTGTTTTAGTGGCCACTTTCCTCTTTTTCGGGGCTCGTTTGGTGACTATGCTTCTCTTCTTTGGAGTTCGTTTGGGAATTTGCTTCATTTTAAGAACCCTAATAGTCTACCTAAGTTGTTCCACTAGCGTTTGAAGCTTCTTCCATTCCCTACGAATTTTCTCAATTTCAGTTACTTTCTTTCTCCTCCTTGTTGGAATGGTTGTTCCTTTTTCTGAACCCAATTGCTCAGCTGGGGTTTGCTTCTCAACAGTACTGCCTTTGATTGGGCTTGCTTCTCCGTTTTCTGTGTGGAGCACTTCTTCAGTATTCATATGCTCCCGACTGCATTCTTCAGGGGTAATAACCTCAATTGGTTCTGTTGTTCCCTGAGAATTTTCAGTTTGGAACACTGCTTCAGTGTTCACCTCTTCCTGTCCACACTTCTCAGGGGAAGTAACCCTAGCTGATTATGTTGTTCCATTAGGGTTTCCTCTTTCTATTTCATCCGTAATTCCCTTAGCCATCTCTTTATTGGTAACATCTTGCTCCTGCAATTGGTTGATATCAACATTAAGGTTCAGTAGGTTGTGGGGTTGCACATGTTCGCTCATGTTGGCCAAAATTTGGGCCAATTGGTCCTCTTGCAAAGGGCTTTGTGGTGAACTTGCAGTGGTGGTTTTGGGAGGCTCTGCTCCCTCTCTTTCATTCTCACTGCTGCAATTATGTTATTCCTCTTCACAAGTATGGTAACTACCTTCTTCCTCATCAGAGTAGCGAATCTCTTCTTCTACACTAGTATGAGGACTTCCTTCTTCTTCCTCAATTCCCTCTTCTTCATCATTTCCTTCTCCTGAGCTGCTTTTTTCCTCACCACTGGTGTGGTGGCTCATTTCTTCTTTATCCTCATCAGTGCGGTGACTCCCTCCTTCAAGTTGTGGGGGTTGTTCATCCTCCAAGCTGGGCAATTCCAAGGGCTGGCTACTGCTACCCTGAAGGCCTTCTATCATCCCCATAATTCTTTTTAACTGGGAGGATTGTCTATGTTTTGATGGCTCTACTGCTGTGCTAGCCATTCTCTTGCGTTTTGGGGCAGGTAGGGCTAATCCTCCATCAATCGAAAATATCAGTTCTTCCCAACTAGTCTGTTGTTGGGCAAGGCTGTAACTTACTATCAATCTGATTAAGCAATGGTGGCTTACCACCATGTCTGTGTGACGAGCTTTTCTTATACTACGGGCAACATCATGCAATAAAGAATTTAAAAATGCATGCAAGTTTATGGTACATTTCTTTTTAAACATTGCTAATAGCTTAAGGTGGCGAGGTCTTACCACATCTTTCCTCCCATCGCATGTTATGTAGGCCTGGACTACTTTTACCAACTCTGTCCATGGTTCTCCCAATGACGCTGGCTGAAATCCTTTCCCTTTGACAATAAGGTTCTACCCTTCATCTCGGAAAAGATTCATGGCATCTTGGAGTTTCACCTTCTTATGGGTCCATATGGCTCCTTCCGCTAGTAGACCAGACACCTCTGCAATTATTTCATCTGTTACTGCTATCTGTCTACCTCGAACCATGGAGTAACCTTCCTGAAAATTCTATAAAAACTTGATAGCTACTATTTCATGAGGTTGTTGTAGCCTTGTGAGGTATGTAATCCATCCCAATTTTTCCAGAATTTCTCGTGCAACGCTTGAAACAACCAGCACCTGCGGCTCACTACGAATTGGTCGTCCTCCCATTTTACCTGCACACTGTCAATTCCTTACAAATGCATAGAAATGCAATGGAACAGAAAAACACAGTATTTAGTGAATATTAGAATAATACCATTAAGCCTTCACTATTACTAAGAATATAGGTATTTAACCCGCATGCAGACATTAAAAGGCATTCGCGCCCCCCTGAAGGGTGATAGGTCGTCCTCGACTGTCAAATAAGAAAGTAAAGGACTGCACAGTAGTCGTACAACATTTGAACAACATACACACTTATGATACGATCACAAATGATTAAAATACTGAAATCGATGCATAATATTAAATTGCGAAGAGATATGGAAACGTTTATGCAATGATTCGAAGATAATGGAAAGGGACAACTTGTGTAAAAACAAGTACTTATGCGATCATTACTCTCATAAACTATTATGATCGGGTTATGAATAATTTTCATGTATAATAGGTTCAAAACAAGGGGTTTAAGGATATACTCTCATTTGATCTTATATAAAGATATAAGAAAAAGGTTCATCATTACTATTGATTTGAAAAGTGTGACTCCAATACCATCAGCAGAGCTCTGTTGCCTACAGGTGTCCATAACCTTGACAAAGTTGATTTTTCACCCTTGGAACCATTATCCTTTATTTATGCCTAAGTAAGTGCTTTGTAATGTCATGATGGAGGCCACTGTGTTGGCTTGGGAACCAGATGAACCACAATGCCATTCACCAGGAAGAAGTGAAAGGTGGATAGGTCGGCTCGTGATGAGACCTCCTGTTCCATGGACTTTTAATTTTTTTTTTTCTGAATTTCCCATTGGACCATATCCCTGGTGTGGTGGCCATAATGGGAATGCCACTTCACTACTTCCTTATGATCATGGTAGGTTGGATCTTGATGAGACCCCCTATCCTCCATCTACCATATCATAGAATTGTTAATAATTACATAATTGTTTTTTTTTTTTATCCTTTTTTCATCTATAGCACTTCCCTACTTATATAGAGAGGATGGCTCAACACTCCTTAAGATTAGGGATGGTGGAAGAAGTCTGGACATCTCAATGGAAAAAGATATGCCTTTATTCTTATTTAATAAATAAATATCAAAGAGAGATATTTTAGGGAAGAACCAGCATGATAAAAATACCCGATCATATTAATTTAAATGAGAGTAAGACAACAAAGCAATATAAATGGTTGTGTCCTTTCCTTTTCCTTATCATTGCAAAACTATTTCTTAAAAATAACAATTTCTCTTGATTTTCTGATTTCAGTAATTTCTAATTTGTGTATCCTTACATAAATCGTGTGTTTGCCATCAAGAGAGTCATGAAGAATTCATAAAAATCCTTAAAATGTTGTTCAAAATCAAGAAAAAAATATACTCAAGAAGTGTTGTTCCTTCAGAAAGGAACAACAAAAACAATCTGCGAAAATGTTGTTCCTTTGGAAAGGAATAGCAAAAAGACAGGCGGAAAAACTTTTGTTCCTTTGGAAAGGAACAAGAAAAAAATTGTTGTTCCTTTAGAAAGGAACAAAAACAACGTGCGGCCAAAAACTGTTGTTCCTTTGGAAAGGAACAACAAAAACACTCGCAATCAAACTGTTGTTCCTTTTGAAAGGAACAACAAAAACGCAACAAGAAACTGTTGTTCCTTTTGAAATGAACAACAAAAAGAAACACTCAAACGCTCTGTTTCTTGAGAGAAACCGTTGCTGTTCCTTAGAAAGGAACAGCTTAAGAAATAAATTCTGCACACAAAAAACAAGCAAAATAAAGAAAAAAAACATTATGTACAAATTTCAAAATAAAGAAATGATTTAGAGAATGGGTGTTGAGGAGGAGTTTTCTCCCTCAGCAAGAATCTGCATGGTGGAATCTTCTCGAAATTGTTGGTAAAAGGATTCCCGATTAAGCGGTTTATGGTAAAGTCGCACTCGATGAACATTTACTTTGAAGGAATACCCAAAACCATCAACGGTGGTTAATGTGATGGTGCCATTATCATGCACCTTTTGTATTTCGTAAGGTCCAAGCCATCGTGTCTGGAGTTTTCTTGGGAAATCCTGAAACCTGGAATCATATAGGAGTGCCCAATCTTCTTCGTGGAAGATTTTATCTTTGATGAGGGCGTCGTGCCATTTTACTCTCTGTTGTTGAATTAATGCAGTGTGCTGAAGAGTAGAGAGCCTCATTTCATCCAACTCATTGATTTTCTGTAATCTTCCGGCCTGGGCTTCATTTAAGTCTAAACCCACCTCCTGGGCTGTTCTTAATGTCTAAATTTCAAAATCTATCAGAAAGATGGGCTCTTTTCCAAATACCAACTGATATGGTGAATACCTTGTGGTACCTCTCCATGTTGTTCGATACGCCCACAAGGCTTCTGGAAATCTGTAAGCCTAGTCATGTCTGTGTGAGGCAACTGTTTTTGTCAGTATATATTCGATCACTTTATTCGTGCTCTCTACCTGGTTGTTTGCCTGTGGGTGGTATGGGGTTGTAATTTTGTGCTGAATGTGGTAATTCTGTAATGTTTCGGTGAGTTTATTACCTACAAACTGTGGTCCTCCATCTATGATTATGTCCCTTGGGAGGCCGTATCGCACAAATATTTGGAAAAGGAATTGTATTACAGAGTCCTCTGTAGCTTTCGAAAGTGCCTCTGTTTCAAACCATTTAGTGACATACTCAGTTGCAACTAGGATGTATGTTCTTTGGTTCGATGGGGGGTTAATGGGACCAAAAAAATCGAGTGCCCAACATTCAAATGGTTCAATTACTAATTGTGGGTTCAAAGGCATTTCGTCGGACTGTCCAGGGTGACCCGCCCTTTGGCAGCTATCACAGGTTTGCACAAATTTTTTATCGTCTTTAAAAATGGTAGGCCAATAGTAGCCTGTCTGTAAAACCTTGTGGGCAGTTCTATGATCTACAAAATGTCCGCCACATGGCCCGTCATGGAATGCTTTCAGAATATCAAATACTTTGTCCTCTCGGACGCATCTCCTGATTTGCATATCTGACCCTGTATGAAACATGTAGCCCCCAATCCAAGAGAATCGAGTACTACGTTGTATTATATGTTTTCGTTCATTAGGCATTAGATGTTTTGGTAATTTACCTATTGCTAAGTAATTTTCTATATCAGCATACCATGGAGTTCTAATAGTAATAGCGAACAAATGTTCATCTAGGAAGTGATCTTCAACTGTTGCTGTATCTGTTAGCTTTGGCATTCGTGACAGGAAATCAACTACAGGGTTCTCTTTTCCAGGTCGATCTTTAATTGTGATATCGAATTCCCGCAATAAAATCAACCATCTTGTCACTCTTCCATTTGTAATAGGTTTATTTGCTAAAAATTTAATGGCAAAGTGATCGGTATATAAAACTATAGGATACCCAGTTATATAATGTCTAAACTTATTTACAACATGTATTACAGCTAAAAATTCTTTCTTAGTCATAGTATAGTTTAGTTCAGCAGGAGATAGATTTTTGATGATATAATAGATTACATATGGTTTCTTATCCTCTTCCTGCCCAAACACTGCTCCAATTGCTGTGTCTGAGGCATCAGATGAAATTTGGAATGGAAAATCCCAATTTGGGCCCCTCAGCACTGGGGTTGTTGATACAAGATTTTTCAGATCCTTGAAAGCATGGTCACATTTATCTGTCCAAATAAAATCAACATTTCCTGTTAGTGCATATAAAGGTGCAGCTATTTGAGAATAATGTTCTATAAATCTTCTATAATAACCAGAAAATCCGAGAAAGCTACGTACCTCTGTTTGTGTGGTAGGAGTAGGTATTAACAAAATTATCTGAATTTTAGCTGGATCTACCTGTATTCCAGCTGTTGAGATGTAATGAGCTAATACGAGTCCCTCCGTCATCATCATATGACATTTTTCGTGGCTTAAGCAGAGCCTCGTGTCGATACATCTTTGCAACACCTTTTCCAAATTTTCTAATGCTGGCTCAAAATCATCTCTGTAAGGTGTGAAGTCATCCATATACACTTCGAGCCCTTCATTTATTAAGTCAGAAAAGATGTTGAGAATGGCCTTCTGAAATGTAGCAGATGCATTACATAGGCCAAATGGTAAAAATTGGTAGGCAAATGTCCCCCAAGGACAGGTAAAAGTAGTTTTGTCTTGGTCTTCAGGGGCAATCTGAATTTGATTGTACCCACTGAAGCCATCCAAGAAAGAAAAGAATTTCTTTCCTGCCCATGTATCTAATACCCGGTCAATGAAGGGAAGGGGAAAGTGGTCTTTCTGGGTTGCTTTGTTCAATTCTCAGTAATCTACACATATTCTCCACTTTCTGTTCTTCTTTGGTACCACTACTAATGGGGAGACCCACTTACTATTAGATATTGGGTAAATGAAATTAACATCCAACAACTTTTGTAATTCATCTTTCACAATATCTTTAAGGTGAGGGTTTAGTCTTCGTTGGGGTTAGTGAATGGGTCTCGCATCTTTTTCGGTATAGATGTGGTGTGTACATAACTAGGGGTCAATTACCTTCCTGTCTAGATAATCCCATGCAAAGGCTCCTTTATATTTTTGTAGTAATTGGACCGTCTTATTTTCTTGTTCAACGGTAAGATTTTTGTTAATGTTTAAAGTTTTTCTTGGTTCAATTTCCACAATCTTACTATTGTACACAGAAGTAGTGGGTATTATTTCATCAGGAATGTCTTTCAGGGGATCTTCTTCTTCTTTATTATCAAATGATTCCTTGATCATGTGACATTGTAGATGGGATCTGATTTGTGGTTTGTTAATGAAACTATTAATGATATCATCCTCTGTTTGATCTTTAAAATTGAGGGCATCTTCTATGGTTAGTGGTGATCTCATATTTTCCATAAGATATGATACAAGTTACTTCCTTGTTTTGATTATTGATAGGCTTGGTTGGGCTGGGGGATATAAAGCTAAATTCTTGACATAGTTTCCCCTTGTTATTGTCATGTTGCCTTGTCGGTAGCCAATATAAGCATCGGCAGTTGCCAACCAAGGTCTACCTAGGATCAGTGGATGTCCATCTAGCTGGTTCTTTGGGTTGATAATCAGGAAGTTAGCAGGGTACTCCCAGGAATCTACGGATACCATTACATCTTGTAGTGTACCTTCTGGTTTGACCATCGATCGGTTGCCCAATTCCAATAAGGTTTTTGTTGGATCTAATGATGTAATGCCAAGTTTTTGACAAGTGGTGGTTGTTAGGATATTATTTGCAGCTCCCAAATCAACTAAGGCATTTGGAAATTATTGCCCATTGATTTGCACCGTCACTATAGGATTTCCTGGGTCTTCATATTTTACAAGAGTTTCCATTCCTGATAATAAGTCAGATAGAGTACCGACTACTTGGACAGTTGGGTTAGTTGTTGTTCTCCTCTTTGGCTTCTTTATACATAATTCCTTAATGGTTTTTGCATAAGTAGGAATGTCTTGGATAGCTTGGAGGAGAGGCATTTTTATACACAAATTTTTTAATTCTCCCAAAAGATCAAAATCAGGATATTCTATTGGGTGAGGTATGATTAATCGTTCTGCGAATGGTGGAGAAGAGGTGGTTTCTTTTTGTGGAGTTTGATGTTGAGTTTGTTGTTGAATCACCTTCTCTTTTTGCAATGTTTGTTCTACAGGTAACGGATCTTCAGTGTGAATATTTTTGTCTCCCTCTATTTCTACTATGCGCCCAGATCTCAATTGAAGGTCATTACACTCCCTCAGTTCAGTTTCTAATTCTGGTGGTTCCATTATTTGGAAAGACTGAAATGGCCTATTGTTTGGGTTTGGGTTGGGTTGGGCTAGGAGTTGTGGTCTTAAATTGGTCTGGGGGTTTTGTGGAAATGTATAGGGGGCTGGCAGTGTAGGTTGAGAGAGAGGGATTGTTCCAACTAGATGATTTGTAGGTCTTTTCCAGTTTGACTTCCAGGCTTGACTCTGCGAAGTGGAGGGGGTCCATTGTGTTGGATAGGCATTGTTTTTCCCAAACGGTGGGCAGAAAGGAAAATTTGGCCAATTAGTTTGGTTTGTTTGATTTGGCCATGATGATGTAGGAAATGGCTATTGTGACCAATTGGGGAAAGGTGGATGATTTTTCCACATTCCATTATATTTTTGAGCATTATATTGAGGAGGTTGAAAAGAATAGAATGGATCAGTTGGCATACCTGATTGTCGTGGTTGCCATTGTCGGCATTGATTAAGTAAGCATACCACTTATGATTCTTCTTCTGCCTCTTTATAGACTGCTTTTAACCCAGGAAGTGAGGGACATCCTTTTGTGGGGTAATCTTTTGTGCAGATGCCACAAACTTTGATTATATCCAGCGGGCACTCTTTGTGGCTGTGTTTCTTCCTGCACTTAGGACAAAATATTGCCAAGTTTTGTTCGGCTTCTGCTTGCTTTTGTTTGGCTTGCATAATGTCAAACTGTGTTGTTAGAGTCCCTAGAATATCTGTTTTAAAATCTTCTGGCATATTTCCAATCTCTGCACGAGTTACACCTTCACTGGAGGTCTTATTATCCCTTGTGATCATGTCACGTTCTGCTAATTTTAGCTTTGTGCTACCTCTCAAACTCCTAATACACAAATCAATAATGCTAGCATAGCTTTCCTGATATATATCACCTTTTCCCATAATATTTAATGTTTCAACCCATTGATCCTTCATCCCCCTAATTAATGCAGTTTTCAGCACATTATTAGGTAAGGGTAAAGATGCATAAGGGGATCTCTGGAGGTTGTATTGAAATCGTTCCACATATTCTTCTAGAGTTCATTGGGTTTTGCTGTCATCTGAAATATTTCATCTTTTAGTTCCCGGGACCTGCAATAATCCTGATATTTCCTTAGAAACGCAACTTTCATATGATCCCAATCATTTATAACCCCTCCACCTAATCCCATAAACCATCGTAAAGTTGATCCTTTTAATGTGGAAGGAAATAATTTTAATTTTTGGGGATCGGTGGTATAGTCATACCCCCTGCATAATACATCGAATTCAAATATAAATGCATCTGTATCTTCCGATGTCAAGCCATGAAATGTAGGAATATATTGAAGAGGAATGGATTTCATAGGTGCATTAACTGCAGTGTCCACAATGGGATATTGTAGTGTGGAAGTTTGTTGAGGTGTTTGCTGGTTCTAGTTCTGGTTCTGGGACATTTGATAAAATATGTTCCAATATCCTTCTGGGATCTCAAGGGAATTCCTAGGCTGACTAGAAGGAATAGGAATTACCTTGACAACACTCCCTTGATTTGGAATAAGTGTTCCCTGCTGGCCTACTATCTGAGGAGATTCAGGTCCTTTGTTTTGAATGATGTTGACAACACTTCCCTTATATGGGCTACTCACTGTTTGGATTACTTCAAAAGGAGATTTTGGTTCTTCTATTTCCCCTCATTAGGGGAATTTTTGAGGTCCTAAAATGGGCCTCCTAAGAAAAATGTACAACTAAAATAAACTTTATGAAACCAATAGGATTCAGATGATGATGTCATCCGCAATGGATGATTCACCATTTTTGGATAAAAAAAGTAAAAATATTAAAAAATAATAAAATAATAAAACTACTTTTTCAACTCGTATTTTAAACTTATCTCCCAAAATTTTTACTCAAATTTTGAGCGGGAGTACTCGTTGGATGCGGAATTTAATTCCTCATCCAAGGAGTACCCATGTTGCATACTTTCGATGAACTCTTATACACGAAAAATGAGAAATACATAAAAAACATGATTGTAATCACGTTTTTTTTTATGTATTTCTCATTTTTCGTGTAGTAGGACCCATCGAAAGTATGCAACATGGGTACTCCTTGGATGGGGAATTAAATTCCGCATCCAACGAGTACTCCCGCTCGAAATTTGAGTAAAAACTTTGGGAGATAAGTTGAAAATATGAATTGAAAAGTAGTTTTTTCATTTTTCCCTCTAAAATTTGATGATGTCATCAAATCTTATTAGATTTTTTCCACTATTATTTTATAATTTCCTTAGGAGGCCCATTTTAGACCTCAAAATTTCCCTAATGGTTTCCCCTTCTCCTTCGCGGAGATTACTAGAGTTCCCTTCTTGTGGAGAAATTAGGCGAGAATTCTCAATTTCTTGGGAATCTTGCTCAATTCCCTTCGTTTGACTATGTATCTCAGCAAAGGCTACAGATGGTGACTCTGTGGCCTGAAGGGAACTAGTAGGTTGTCTAGAAATAACTTTCCTAGATCCTACTGATGGCTGAGATTCAGTTTTCTTAAGGATTTCGTCAATGAAAGTTGTTCGCCCAAGGGTCACCAGTCCCTTGGGTTTTTCGGGTTTAGGAGGAATTTTGTTTTGTTTAGCTTTTCTATTCATATAAAAAAACAAGCCTTCATTCCTACCTAAAGAAAGAAATTTACCCAATTCTGCTGTGAAGCGGGCTGTGAGCAAGTATGTTCTTTGCTCGGTGCGTAGGTTCTTACCTTCCGTCTTTAATACCCAATTCTTCCCAAGCAGAAAAAAAGGTTAAATGTGCATCACTTCTTCTAAATGGCATACACTCTCCCCGACAATGTCACTAAAATGTTGAGGTATAAAAGGTATCTTTTTAACACCTATTTATCCTACATTAATTGTCAATCCAGGAACGACTTTTTGTTTCAAGAGTGTACTCTGTTTGAGGCTGCAATTTGAGCTAAGAGCAATGTTGTGTGAGATGCAGTACAATATTCTAAATACAAGAGTAAACAGATGCTGGAAAAGAAATCTAATTACAATAACATGAACTCAAGTAATCTAAAATCTACCTATTCACTCAACAAACATCAATCGAGGATACAGTAGCAATAACTCATTCCTCTAGAAATTGATGCAATTGAAATCAAACTGGAACAACGTAATCAATCTGGGATCTTGGAAGCAATAACCAGTGTTCTCTATAGTTGACAGTCCTACTTTCAAGCAATCAAAGGGAAATAGAAATTGAACTAACTGCTATTGAAATTAAACTAGGAAAACTTTGTAAACTAATGAGCTGGAAATGAACAAAAACTTGTAATCGAATAACAATGTAAATAAGCAGGTAATTGTAACTAAAGGAATTTAACAGCAGGTACTAACTAACGAATCTGAACAACAAATCTGAACTTAAAGAAATCAAATAGCCAATTTTGTTAACCACCAAACCCTATCGACAACAAACGTTGTTAAACAGTAATCGAAATGAACAACAATCCAAAGGAATAGCAAATAGAGTTAAATATTGAACAACAAAGCTTTATAAGCAATAAAAATATGAATAATACAGGAATTAAGATCCTTGTTGAAATGGAACAGTAATGCAATTCATTAACGCAGCACAGCAATACCAATAAGCAATTCAACAACAACTAATTAACTTCGCAAATGTAATAAAACTGAACATAATTATCACACAATGGTAATTAAAAGATAGAAATACAAGCAACAGATCGATTCCACTAGGGCCGAGCCCATAGCACTAGTGAAACACTATTGGGTTACTTCCGAGCTTAAGAAATGGAGCAGAAACGCGTATTTGTATTAATCAAACATAAACAGTGTTTACAGTGATCGCTCTCCGATTACGAGAGTTAATAAGAAAATACAAAGTTATACAGAGAATGTTGAATTAATCCTTCGACCCCTTCAATCTCTAAAGGCATTGCCTTATATAACAACTTCGACGGATAAGACAAGGAACAAGATAATATTTGAACAGCAATCCCTCAAGATCGAAGGATCCTAAGGGATTCTCTTCCTTTATTTCTTTAGCTATCACTTGATCTTCTTCGGCTGAAGCCGTGCTATTCCCTGCCTTCTCTTATCAATGCGTTCTGATTTTCTTCTCTTTGACAGGATATGGTCTATTACTGGAGGAACAATAGTTACTCCTGCTTTAGCCTCACCTCTAGTATAGTTTTTCACCTCATTTGATTCCTGTTTTTGACAATAAAAGACAGTTTTTAGTTACTTTTTACAATAAACATAAGTCTTTGCAATTCTATCATAATTATATAATAAATCACCTTTCTAGAATAAAAAGAGTTATGTTTAAAGGAAAAGAATGAGAAAATACATGGTGAATTCATACCTTTTTCAACGCTAAACAACGGATGCGCACTCAAAGTCAACAAAAGCAACTTGAGTGGTTCACAAAGTTAATACAACATGTACATTGCATTGAAGCGAGAAGAAATATCAAATTTTTATCTATTCTATCTTAAATGATCATTAAGACCACTTCTTTCACTTCTCCTCCTCATTCACCTATAAGTACTCATTGAATATTCATTGAAAAGGGTTGGAAAATTGTTAATTGTTGAACTGTTATTGAGTAAGAGTTGCTGAGTAGTTGTAATATAGTAGGCTAGGAAGAGAAGTATCAGACTGTAAACACTATTGGACTCGAGTATGTAACTGGTCTTTGACATCAAATAGACAAGCAAATTCACTAGATCCTGATCTAAATCATTGGTGATGTTATTCTTACTGTAATTGTTATTCTCCTTATGTTTCCACTATGTTCATATTCTTTGATAAAGAACAGCAAATATAGATTAGGATTTACTTCTAAAAGTACCCTAATTCTAACTGATAAAAGTTTATCTTTATTTTTTCTTCTAAATGTGTGTTTGGGAATGATTTCAATAGAGTATAACCAGTCAAGGAATGTTGGTGATCCCATGTCTTGCTGAGTAGAACTTGAGATGTTGTTCTTGAATGATCTTTTCACTACATGCTAAATAGAGTCCTAATCAAGGAATTTTATGGTTAGCCTTGTCCCTTGTTTAGTCTTAAACAATTGTTTTGAATATTTCCTTTAAGAGTATGCCAAAAGCAGGCTAGGTTCAAAGTCCTTACTTGATCTTAGGCTACTTTTTATGTTTATCTTAAATGTTTTCCTTTGAGAGTATGCTGAAAGCAAGATAAGTTCAAAGTCCTTACCTGATATTAGGGTGCCCTTTCTTTTCTTATATGTTTGCTTCTTTCACAGCATTTCTTAATTTTTCACACCACAAACTCAACTTAAAGGATCTTCTGATATAGATGACTTGTCCTATGAAAACCCTTGAATAGTTGTTGTGCAAGTAAAACCTTTTATGACTCCACAGCCCAATGGTTTAGCACTGTTTTTTGACCTATCTTCCCATGCTAAAATATCATTCAATTTATTCCCTCCTTCACACTTCACATGACCTTCTCATTTAATGATTCCCAACCGAAAACAAACAAATCCCTTCTACTTCATAACTAGCCTAATATCATATCATAATATTTAAAATCATATCATTCTAACACATACAGAGAGATCCCTCTCTGAATCCAGGAGGGCTAGATCCTAGGATTCCAAAGTGGTTCTGATGTTGCCTTGTCATTTGGTATGCCAATCTGCCAAATCACATGATCCCAACATAATGGCAACTCCATTGGGGAATTCTGAGTAAATTACATCTTAGACATCCTTAAGAGCTCAGAAGACCCACAACATCCTTAGATTGGTATTCAATTGCTGATGGTGAACAACAACTCATCTTAAAACATTTGAAATCATCCACCTGGCGACTCCACAACTCCTAAAAGACCAAATGACTCCACTAGTAGAAGACTCTGAACTGGATGAATAGACACAGTGACCTCTTTTCTGATTTACAAACATGATTCCAAGGATACAACGAAGATATGCCCCAATGAGTAGAGATCATATCCCTGGTTTCCCACATAAAATGCCTCAAATAGATTGGATGAAAAACATGCCTATTTTTCAAGATGAAAAGTTTGATTACCCCTTGTTACATCTCATCAAGTTTCATATACATGTATGGAGGTTAAAAGTTGAATGGCATGAGGACTGTCTTATGAAAATGTTCATGGCAACATTATAAGGTAGGGTAAGGGATTGGTATGAATGGTTAGAACCTAAGAGCTTGTTTTCTTTAAAAGACATGCACCAAGTATTTTATGAAAAATATAAAGAAAACTCTCCATCCTTGTCATGGACTGTAAATTGTTGTGATCAATCTCAGAACATCATACAATACCTGTTAGATATTGATGATGATTTGGTTAATATGCATCATGAAGATCTCTTAGCAGTCATTCATGAATTTCATACCCAAGACAATTATCATAAGAGCCTAGATGAATAAGTTGAGGAAGAAATCAATCAAGAAATAAAATAAATTCCTCAAGATATCCTTGCAAGCACAAATAATGATTCATCATCCCTTCTAATTGAGGCTCAAGAAGACATCCAGCCTCAAATTATATCTTCACAAGAGATAGAGAACTGTTGTACTTCTGCTCAAAGAAACACAGAAGCACCTCCCCCTTTGACAGAAGAAGAAATTGATCAAATTATAAACAAACAACCAGCCTCTGAATTTTTTTGCAAAACAAACACTCTTGCCCATTCACCTAATGAAATTTTTTGTAAAAATTTAGGATGTTCCCTTGTAGATCATAATAAAGAAAGACCTGCTGATAATATAGTATGTTTGATTGGTGACATTACTTACATTAATGATTTTCCTAATTTTCATCTGTCTGATGATGATGTTCTCCAAATAGAAGTTGATCTTGCAGGGACATCATTAGTAGATTTGTGGGAGGAAGATTAGTTCCACCAACTCCGAGAAAGTAATGAGCCAAAGCAGGCCATTTATGACACTGATGAAGAAAGCTTTAAAAATGCAGTAGAGGGCGAAGAATCTCTGAATCTTTACTTTGCTTCATTACAGCTCATTAGTAACAATTTCCATGTGATTGGGCATCAACAGTCTTTCAGCTCAAAGGTTGAGGAGGAAAACAATGAAGAATTTCTTGAGCATGATGAATATAAAGAACCTTCTCTTGAAAGGGTTGAGGTAATCAAAGAGACCCCTGCTCAAGAATATATTGACCTCTTCACAGAGTTAATTCCACTAAATCAGAACATACCAGGACTGCAAGAGGACAACACTGCAGTATATGATGAGTCCTCTAGTTCAGATCACAATGAAGATGAGGACGATTTTCCTTCTCAAAAGAATATTTTTCTTGATCCAGTGGAAGAAAAAATAATCCTGGTTGAAACTTACTTGTCAAACACTCCCAACCAGGAATTATTTCAAGACCCCTTTGCTCATTTTTTGAAGACATTTGAAGAAGGGATAGAGATTTTTAGGAGCGGTGTATCACCAAATGCAACAAAATCTTTTAGGACTGCTGCTAAAGAACAAGTGAGATGGGAGTGGTCATTTTGTCTGTCCAGCATGCTCAAGGAGATTAGCAAATATCAATCACGGAATCATCTGATTGACTGGATGTATTGGAAAAGAGAATTTGTCAGCTAAACATGTAAATATTTCAAAGTTATATTAGGGTAGGTAGGAATTTCAATAAAGCTCAGCATGTGAGCATTTAGTTAGTTTTTTGTTTTTTTCTTTGAAAGAAAAAATAAAAAATAAAAAAGCAATAGAAAAAGAGAAAAGAGGGCAGATATAAAAGAAGAAAGGTACAGCCCCATATCAAAAAGATAGAGAGTCTGAAAGTTTGCAAGCTTAAATGCCACTACTTGAAAGAGCACTACTATTTAGTCATATAGCCTAATCATGACTAGATAGATTTCAATTTACTACTGATAGGTTAGTGAATCAGATTTGCCAAACAATTTAAACTTGGCTTATCAGTAGAATAGATTAGGATAGAGAGAATGGTTCAAATAAGCTCAGAACCTGAACCAGGAATCAAAAGAAATGGCTCTAACAAGCTCAAAACCTGAGCCAAAGAGAGGAAAAAGACTGGTTCTAACATTAAACTCGAACTGTAAAGAAAATACAAATTTAAAAAGATCAAAACCAGAAATGGAAGAAAGAAAGAAGGATTCTTGTAATTTTCGCATCTTAAGCCTTCAAAATTTTGTTTCAATTTTCTTCGTAAATTTCAATCTTTGTGCAACCTTGTTTTTATGCCATAGTCTTACAAAATAATTAAGACAGCTTAATCCTGGTTTGGCTGTGTTTTCAATTTCTGTTTTAGAATATAGAGAATGAAATCTTCCAGACAGCTTAATCCTGACAAACAGTAGTTAGGTAGAGAAGCTGATGATCTCAACTGTTTAATCTGAACTCAGACAAGTTATAAGGGTAGATTTAGATTAGTTTTTCCTATTTTCAAAAGAATAAAATGTTGATGTCAAAGGGTTTGCAAGTCCAAGTGCACCGTGCTGAAGAAAAAATGTTAGGAAAGTAGGTTGTGTAGGTAGAAGTTTGGGAGAAAATCATTTTGTTGTCAATCCACAGATAATCTTTTCAGGCAGCATGATTAAAGAAGAAAGAGGATTATCAAAGTGCAAGCACATATCTACATTCCAGAGATAAATCTCTGAGGTTCTTGACACCTCCATGGAGCTACCATCCCCAAGTGGAGCCACTGTTAGCCATCATTAAATTTTGTCACAGAAAATGATGGCTAAATATGTTATTAAGCCTTAAAGAAGCAATCTTCATGGAAAACTGCTAGTTCTTGCAGCCTTCTTGGTGTCTTTTATCTTACAGATCATCTTCACTACTATTTCCACAAAATATTTTTCAAAGAAGCCCTGCTGATAGAAAAGGAACTGTTTCAAAGCCATTTCCCATCATTTCATCAGCCCCATTTCACCCATTTCTTCACTCATTTTCACTTATCCTAATTCATCAGCTCATTCCCCTAAAAACCCCCTTTTCTCCCTCATTTACCCTCATTTTCCCAAAAAAACCCTTTAAACCTATAAAAACCCCTTTTTATGGTTTAAACTACCCTTTTTTACCTTATTGGAACCTTTAAAAAATGCCTAAAACCTTCTTTTAAGCCTATTTCCCGACCTTTTTATATATATAGGCCTTAAGCCCCTGAGGGCTTAAGCCCTCCGCCCCTGCTTCTCATCTAACCATGTGCCCGTGACTAGGCGCTAGCCCTCAGTCCTTTTCTTCTTAGCCCCGGTCCCCCTTTCTTCCATGGGATCACATCCCCACCCTTTTCCCTACAGCCCTTTCACTTAATTCTTTCATCCGCCTTTTTCTCCCCGAGTCAGTCTTAACCATTGATCCTAAAATATCTAATGGTGATCGGGCTTCTTTACCCCCCATTTACAATTCCCGAACTCCTTTATCTGTTCTCCCCGCTAACATATCTCTACCGTCGATCTTTGAAATCTGATGTTTCTCGTTAGCCTCCCATTCCAAACCCCGCCCATAAACACATCTTCTACACGACAAAGGAAACCCACGTCACGCCTTCGGCCCCACCGTTCTTCTCCCACGCAGATTTTCAACCATTGTGCGCAACCATGACCGTCGATCTAGATTACCTAGATCAAACGGCCCCAAATCCCTTTTTCACTCGATCTGCCCAAACACTCCAATGCACATCTTCCATGCAAAACAGGCAGTTTCACTGTAGATAGGTCTCGCATCCTATATGGTATCACGTTTGTTCGGGCGAATACCACTTACCGCCTGAACGCTGTGCGAAAACCACTTCTGGTTTCGCAAAACCGCCTTTCCACCATTTTGTGTCAAACTTCAAAATTTCATCCTTTCCTATGGTTCTTCACCTCTCTACCATGGAAACCTCCTCCGCTTGCATATGCCCCTCTCTCCACATTGCTCCATTGCCACTCCCGAGCCTCCGAAGCAGATTACCCATAAAAACGCAGGATTTATTTAATATTTTGTTTGTTTTGCAGGTTTTTATGGTGGTTGAGGTGTTAAAAGGTCTCCCACAGCCAAGGAAACAGTGGCAAAAGGCCGAGGGAGATGATCCTCATAGCCTAATAAAATGCAGAAAAGGGACAAAAAAGGGTCGAATTTCAAAGTTTAATCAAGTGTTTTATCGACATTGATTACACGACAAACCCTCCAGCATAAAGAAAGCACCTGTCAGCGAAACAATACAGTTAAATGAAGAACAGTGAAGATCAATGAAGAAAAGAAATTAAAGGATAAAGGTTAAAGCATAAATCTCGAAGATAAAGAGCTTAACCCGTGAAGCTTAAAGATAAAGCACAGTATTGAGACAAATGAAATAAAGGTAAAACAGTAAGCAAAGTGACAAAGATAGAAGATGGATAAAGAAGGCCTAATGAAGCCTAAAGTAAAGTCAGACCTAAAGCCAATTTTAATGATGAAATCAGAGGAAAAATTAGGCCAAAGCAACCTCGGACAGATCAACAAAGGGAAGTTATTCCCTCAAAATATCTAAAGCCACCTATAGCCTATTTTCTACCTGCAAAGACAAATTGGCAGTTATTACATAGATAGAAGATATTTTAAGCTGTCAGGGCAGTTATTATAAAGGCATGGGTGGCCTTAAAACTAAATTTTCCACATAACTTATCCCAGAAGCCAAGAAAGAGTTACTGCAGTCAAAAGATATCTCCAAAAGCACACACTTTGGAGTTATTACCAGCCTACCAGATGTGCCTCAAAGTCAACAAAAGCAACTAGAGTGGTTCACAAGTTAATACAACATTCATTGAGTAGATTGGAGCATCCGATGCACATCTATTCTGTCTTAAATGATCATTAAGACCACTTATTTCACTTCTCTTCCTCATTCACCTATAAATACTCATTGAAGATTCATTGTAAAGGGTTGGAAAATTGTTAATTGTTGAACTGTTATTGAGTAAGAGTTTCTGAGTAGTTTGTAATATAGTAGGCTGGGAAGAGAAGTATCGGACTATAAAATCTATTGGGCTCAAAGTATGTAATTGGTTTTGCACATAAAATAGACAAGAAGATTCACTGGATCCTAATCTAAATCATTGGTGATGTTATTCTTATTGTAATTGTTATTCTCCTTTTGTTTCCACTTTGTTCATATTCTTTGATAAAGAACAATAAAAAATAGATTAGGATTTACTTCTAAAGTACCCTAATTCTGTCTAATAAGTTTTATCTTTATGTTTTCTTCTAAATGTGTGTTTGGGAATGATTTCAATAGAGTAGAACCAATCAAGGAATGTTGGTGAGCCCATGTCTTGCTGAGTAGAACTTGAGACGTTCTTCTTGAATAATATTTTCACTGCATGCTAAGTAGAGTCCTAGTCAAGGAAGTTTATGGTTAGCCCTGTCCCTTGTTTAGTCTTAAACAACTTTTTTGAAGATTTCCCTTAAAATTATGCCGAAATCAGGATAGGTTCAATGTCCTTACTTGATCTTAGGTTACTTTTTATGTTTATCTTAAATTTTTCCTTTGAGAGTATGCCAAAATTAGGATAGGTTAAAATTCCTTACTTGAACTTAGGCTACTTTTTATGTTTTACCCTTGAGTGTATGTCAAAAGCGGGATAGGTTCAAAGTCCTTACATGATCTTAGGCTACCCTTTGTTTTCTTACATGTTTGCTTCTTTCACCACACTTCTTAATGTTCCATACCACAAACTCAACTTAAAAGATCTTTTGATATAGACGACTTGCCCTTTGAAAACCCTTGAATAGTTTTTGTGCAAGTAAACCCTTGTATGACTCCATAGCCCAATGGTTTAGCACTGTTTTTGACCTATCTTCCCATGCTAAAATATCCTTCCACTTATTTCCTCCTTCACTTCACATGACCTTCTCATTTAATGATTCCCAACCAACAAACAAAAAATTCCTTGTACTTCATAACTAGCCTAATATCATATCATATGCCCCAAAATTATATCATTCTAACATACACATACACATAGAGATATCTTTGAATCAGGAGGGCTAGATCCTAGGATTCCAAGTGGTTCGATGTTGCCTTGTCATTTGGTATGTCAATTTGCAAATCACGGGATACAAATAGGAGTGGATCGCTTGACCTAGGGTATGGCGGCTCGAGGTTTTATGGATGACTTTGAGGAGGTTTGGTTAGAGATGGTGATGTCCCACGAGAGGGATTATAGGCCCACTCTATGTCGGGTAGTGATCGCGGTGGCGACAATAGCTCCGGTGGTGGAAACAGGAGCGGTGTTGGGTCCAGGTGTTCCTCTTGAGGGGGTACCCCCCTAGACTAGTTTTGTACATAGGGAAAGCACCTCTTATGAGGATGCTTCCCTTATTTTTGACAACTTTTGTATCTTTGGGCTGGCCAGTGGGCCAACGGATACTATTTTTTGTACTCAGATACACATATTGTTTGACATATATATGAGAGATCTTTTTGCGGCTCTACATGGTGTGCTATTTATTTCGGTTTATATATTTTGTGTTATGTTGATGTATGTCTATATTTTTGGTTTTTTATGTATGATGGTTTATTTGAAATACATTCCAGTCTATGATATTTTTGGCTATGCAATCAGCTGTTTGGTTTTGATTCCTTGGTACATGTGAAAATGTAATGTAATCAAATTGTCTGCTTAATATTTTGGCACGCAAATATTTTCTAAACAAGTGTGTGTCTCTCATCTCAAATTTTTGGTTCAACTACGATACTACTAACTGGGAATCGAGGTGGACATGAATATGGCGGATGCCCTCATGGAGGACCTCACACATAAGTCTGATGACGACGTCATATTCTGCCTGATTGTTTGTTGTTGATCTGATGCACACGCCATTTGAACACAGTGGTGATCAGTCAGGGTGGTAGATGACCCAAGCAGCTGAAAATAATTTTTGAGACCATCGCGATGCTCCATCAGCAAATCCGAAATAGGGTTCAAGTTGGTGATCCATGGTGGCACTTTGAACGTGTTTTTTACATAAGTCTTCGAGTCAAAAATATTTTGGTGATTGGGTTTTTGTGTACTCTAACTCTAGGGGGAAAGGGATGCTGGGGCCCTTATGGGTAGAACCTCTTGAGGTAAATCCCATTGACGGGGTTAGTGAGGCATGTCTCGTCCGGTTCCTTCAAGATGTATGCCCCCTATCAGAGGCAATGTTTGATGATATAGGGTCCTTTCCACAAGGTTTCAAACTTTCCTGGCCCTAAGGCCTCTTTTGCGACATCAAAGCAAAGGACTAATCCTCCCTCGGTAAATGAGCGAGGGGTGATGTGGCGGTTGAATGATGCTTTCACCATTTTCTTATGGGTCTCATTGTGTTGCAGTGATTTCAGCTAACTTTTGTCAACTAGCTCTAGTTGTATTAGGCATTGTTCTAGAGGTTGGGTGTCATTAAGGAGTTTGATGGCAGTGTGCAGGTTTGGGATCTCGCGGAAATAAATTCAAAATTGCAAGGTACCTTGGTTTTTTGCAATAGGAATAAAGTGGAAATATTGGGACGAGGGGGGCAGTTGGAATCCTATCTTGGAAGTGCAATGATACAAGTAGTATATGGTGAATTGTGTCACTAGCATGCGGTAGGGGCAGGATCTGGGTAATGGACTCCTATATGAGTATACGGTTGGGTTTCCCATCAGGATAGTCAATTTCCAGTAAGTGGAATTTTTTCTTATCACAAAGGTACCTGAATTCTTTCATCAGCGGGCATACCTCTGGTGTGTGATCTTGGCCAGTGCAAATGGTGCACGGTATCACAGTGTTGACATAGTAGATAGTGTGAGATTCTACACTACTCGTTGTTCCAGATGTGGACGCTTGGAAAGGGTCAGACGTAGACGAGGTCGTCTTCTGCTTCCATTTCTGTGTTGTTGGTTTAGGTGTGTCTACCTTTTTGGCGGGGTGTAGACTTAACGCCGCACATGCCGCTCTCAGCTTGGGGAGATGTACACTGTTAAATGTATGATGAAAGTGTGATCAAATTCGGAAACAAGTGCACATGATCTTCTCTTGACTGGAGAGAAGTTTATGAGGAAGAGAAGAGACTATGTGGAGACTGCTTTCAAGGGTCTTGAGTTCTCTGCATTGGTTGACTCGATGACCATTCAAATCACATAGGCCGCATGTTATCCTAGGCTTTGCCGAGGTTACTGTTTGGTGGTGTGTTGTCTTATCAGGCTTGACACACCATTGAGATGGTGGGGACATTGACCTATCGATGTACGTTTTATGCCATTCCCAGAGATCGTCCTGTCTCTTTTCTATGGCATTAATCATGTCGATAAAGGGACGGATCTGTGAGGAATAAGTAAAATGTCACTCGTAATGATTACCCTGACATATCAGGAAAAATATCCTTGATATGAAGATTCCATCTGGTTTAGTTTGAGGTATGATGGGGAACCAGCGCCGGAAGGCTGCTAAATCAGGGCAATGGATGACTATATGTTCTATCTTTTTGATAATGTATATGTTGGTTGTTGCTGTGAAGTGTCGTTGGGAGTAACTAGGGGTCCCCTACTAGGTTGTTCTTCAGTTGTCAATAACATGATAGATCCGCTCATCTCATCTGCTTGGGTCATGGAGCTGCCTATGGACTCGGCATCCAATCGTCTTCTTAGGAAAGGCGAACTATGGCTAAGCGGAGGCTAGCAAGGGCTAGCTAGAAGCGAGGTATGTAGTGACAATCCTCCAAAAGGTGGTTGTCAGCGCATAACGGGCATCTGAATTGCGCCACCCGTAGCCCCACGTAGTAAACCCTTTCGATTGGATACCATATGTGAATGAGATCTAAGGTTAAGCACTCTTTGAGGTAGTGGCCACGTTCGTCGCGTAGTGTGCAATGTATAATGGGCATTACTAGGGGCCTTTCTACAAATCTATGTTCCTCTTGCAAGTATAGGATTGTATGCGGCTTGTTGTTGATAGACTGGATGGAGGGATCCTCTTGATAGGATCTTTCGACCACGTGTAAGGCATCCCTATATCGTGGTATCTCTGGGGAATGGTAATTATAGTGCCCATAGGTGTCACAGAGAGCACTTGCATGATTGGTACGCAGTATCTTTCATTTACTTTTTGTGGCAACTTCTTTTTTACGGGAATGTTGCGTTAAGATGTCTGCTTCGGAGCCGAGGAGTGGTTTTAACTTGTCCAAATCCGGACATATGTGGGTAGGGTGGCCTATGACATCACATATAGCGCAGACTGGTGAATCCCTTTGCATGGTGGGTGTCATTGTTTTCTTTCCTCTCTTTGCGGTTTTCTTCACCATGATAACCAGTTTTGCAATGGGAACTTCCTTTTCGGGGGCGGTTTCGACCGTTTCTTGGGTAGGTTGGGGCTCCTTGGGATTGAGGGGATTTAACCCTATGGCAGTAACATTGGTGGCTCCTATTCTAGAAGTGGGAAAAAGGTACCAAACTAGGAATTCCAACGACATGTTGGGTAACACTAGTGTTGCCAAAACCTGCTGGGAGACAAAGCCAGCTAGTGGGGTAGAAGAAAGGGGTTTGGGAGGCAGCGTAGGCTAGAGGGGCTGTCATGGCCGATGCCTCGGTATCATTACTGCTTGATTCCATGTCCTGACTAACCTCAGTGCTTCATGTGGACATCATGCACACCAGGGCCCCTGTGGCATCAGACGATACCTCAGGGATAATGGGAGGATCTCCTAGGAATGACCCTAGGACGGACGACGGTTTGAACTAGCTAGGGCCATATTCTTGGTACCATGAAAGACCATCTACGGTTGTATCTACATAGGGTAGAATTACATCCGTGTTGGTTAGGGGATGCTTTTAACTGTGCGTCAGCTGGTCTACCGTAATGATTTGATCCTTGTGGGGGAACATCATGATGCGAAAGACGAAGGATGCTATGGTAGACATGGTGTACATGTAACTTCGCCCAAGGAGTATATTGTAATCCAAGTGACCATCCAATACTTCAATGTCTATGTGGACCATCTTGCCGGCTAAGCAGACTGGGACATTTTGGTAGAGTCTGACGGGAGTCGAGGGACGACCATCGTATGCTCTAAGTGTGATGACAGAAGGTTTGAGTTCGGGGGACCCTAACTTATGCTACACATTTTTTGACATGATGCATGTGGATGCACCCTTGTCTATGACACATCAGTGAATAGTCTGTACTGATGCTAGTATCTAAAATGCAACCATGGAAGGAACCCTAAGGGTGGCTTTGTCTAAGTCAAAAGCCATCATGCGTGTATCAGAAGGGTATATAGCACCTAACGCAAAAAGTAGGGCTTTCTGTTGCTTTGGGCATGACTGCAGTACTTCCAATGCAGACATAACAACGGGTGATTGAGCTAGATCATCCACAATATTGTAATTATGGGCCGCTTTGGAGTAGTTACCTACTCTCCTATTAGGTCCCTTTTCCATCTTTGGCAATGGTTCTATAGGCATCTTTGGAATGGTCAAAGGTGCAGTCGGTGCACTGGTACTAACCCTTGACATAGCAGAGTTAGGTGGGGTATTGTAACTGCGATTCGGAGTCTGGAAAAACATCTTTTCTCCCATCATGTAGATCTCATGGTTGTTTTTCTTGGAATGTATGGGTTTTTCTGCTGAGTGTTGACTGTCCCTTGATGGGGGAAAGGTTCTTGCATCACCGCAGTTTTTTGGGAAGATCCTCCTTGTCCTCAGTTACTCTGTAGCTTTTTTAGCTCAGGGAGTTCGGGACAGTGGTGAGTATAGTGTCCGTACTCACCACATATTGAACAAGAATGGTTTGTTCGTAGAGGTGGCCTTTTGCCTTGCCATTGGACATTGCTTGGCTCCTAGTTCTAATTCCTGCTAGAGTTTCCCCCAGCTTGGGATCACGGTGGGCACTGTTGGTTGTTGCCCCCCTATCAAGGGTTCCCTTTTGGCTTGTTTTTTGGCTTTTTCTTAACCACGTTAGGAGGATAGTTCTCCTGATTATACTAGTGTGGTTGGTTTTTGGACGGCTGCACAAAGTTCACGTGTCTGTTTTTTTGCATGGGTGGGTTGTGTGCTGGGGACTGAGCATAACGTTGTCCTATGTTTTCACCTAGCCGTTGGGGGGGAGCTCTTCTGTCAATGTTTCTTTTTGCGTACTGGGTCCCCTCAGTTGGAGAATAAGGTCCTCCTTCATGATAATATTGCACCCTATTAGTCAAATTTTGCTGCGGCATATGATGACTTTGGAATCCGGGTTGAGACATGTTCTAGGTAGAACTATGTGTGTAACCAGGATTTTGATTGTTGTTGCCTAGGAACTCTTGGGTCATTGACCCAATTAGTCTGTTTGCAGAGTTCGACACGCCTGGAAATTCTTGATAATTTTACAGGCATGGGGCGTTAGGCAAGATATTATAGATGTATCCTGACTACGTATAGATCATTTCAAGTTGTTGGGCTTTACTGATTGCGTCCTCTTTGGATGTGGGGTTGTGTTGCACCACATCCTTTGAAATCTCCACCGTCAGAGTTTTCAAGAATAAATCTAAGAGGACTCGGTCGTCAAGTTTAGCTTTGCATAAACTGCGACGCCGCCTACATTCATGGAGATGGTCTGAGATATGGATGGAGGGGGATTGTCTGAAATGAGTTAGTAGCTTCATTCTCGAATCATGGTGAATGGGAAACTAAAAATGTGAGGAATGCGGTAGCGAGGGTGCTAAAGATTCCATGTGAAGTAGGAGGTTGCTCCACGTACCATTTCGCAGCTATTCCCATAAGATTACATTGAAATAGCCTCAACCAAATAGTATCGTCAATGATGCTATTCGATGAGCACCATAGGTGAAAGTTCATTACATGATTACCTGGGTCTTCCGCTTTCTTACCTTCGAATTTTGGTATGTCCAAAGGGAGCTTTGTGGGCATGGGATGCCATGAAGGATCGTGTTTGATGGGGTCATTTGTCAGCTTGGTTAAATCAAGTAGATTTAACAAAGCTAACAAGGGTGACTGGGAGGTTGACGCCATGGCAATGTGTGAAGACACGAAGTTCTGGTTAGAACAAGGGTTAGTATGTGACATACCGTGATGTGAATTCAACTGGCTTCCTAAATGGGACGCGCTCCTCTGCCCCTTAGGGGTCAAGGGGGGAGTGGTGTGTAGTGTGGTGTTGGGAGACTGACTAGGGTTCCCAACTATGGTTGCTCCAATAAAGGATGAACCAATGACGGTGGCAACGTTCTATCCTTGATGCCTAAATGGTGAAGACCTAGAACCCCTCCTGGTAATGGGGGGAGGTCCAAAAGATGCCTGGATCAACGAGGTTCCATTGGGACCATTTGGGTGTCGATCAAGTTATGTTTTGGAAAATTTTGAGAGGGATCTAGTCTCTGATCACGAAAAATTTATGGCCACATACATAAAACAAGAAAAAATGAAATGAGTTTTCCCTTTAACTTAATCTATGTGATCAATCAAACAAAAAATATGGTTTTGTTTGTTTGCGCATGATACTTAAAATCCTAGAAGACCTATTGCATCCTCACACACTCAAAAGCAAATGGGCCTTGAGAATATTTCTTGCAAGTGTTGGCACAATATCCCATAAGAGCTGGTGACAACCCCAGTTAGCTAAAGAGAATCCACCAAGGTAAGGGTATAGGGTCTAGCATTTGCCTGCACCATCACCTATAGGGTAAAGGATGCCCTAGTTTTTTGCCACTAAGAACCACTGTCCCACGTGAGCATTCAATTCTTGGGCTTCTTGGTAGTCAACTAACAGTACCGAGGATGAGCCGGTTCAGGTAGCCCCAAATGATATTGCACGCACTGCGCCTAAGCCTAACCCCCTCTGAATCGGGTCTCTGCCATGCTCAGGTTTTCTTTTCTGTGAGTTGATAGGTGGATTTTAAAGCTCCCTAAATACACAACTTCTATGTTTCAATATGAAGCATGATCAAGGCTTCTTATTGGATTCCTACCCCCTTGATACTAACTTAATCTATAAATTCTTTTGTGGCCCCTGTGGGGAGAATTTAGTGAGTTTGTATAAGTTAGTTTTAGGTGGCTTACTTTGTTTAGTGGGTGATTTTATGTGAGAATAAGGTGAACAAACTCATATTTTAAACATTTGGATATCGGTGATCCTTTACAAAAATCCCCTAGTTAAAATACGTTATCTTGTTCTTGGCTCAACATGGAAAACGTGTGCGGATAATGGGTTGCTTTCAAATCTTCCTAATTAATCTATCTGACTAACTAAAGGGAGATGGTGAATCACAAATATAGAGCATTCATATGCTTTCCTAGGATCACCAGAAGGTGCAAAGGCAGCAGAGATTACTTTCTCTAATTGGTGACTCGATCCTAGTCCCACAATTTCCTAAATGCAAAAATTGAATTAAGCTAAACAATTTCTACACTAGCTTATGCATGTGTGGTCTTGGGCCACTTACTTGGAATAGTTAATCTAAGTGTGAATACCATAATTTTTAAAACATAAATCGTTCAGAAAGCAATGGTTAATTCTCCCCCTACTTAAACTATGTGAATATTTTTGCAAAAAACCAACTTAAAGAGAAACTAACTCTATGCCTACAAAAAGCAGCAAAAATTGAGTGCTCAGAAGCTGTGGGGTATCAACATAAGTACTGGAAGATACATTAGGGGCTACCCAACACACTTACAAGTAGAAAAATCTCAGTCTTCTATTTGCATGCAAAAAGCCTTGACAGGTGCACCTTCCTGCACGCAGGTTAGACAGGTGCACCTTCCTGCACGCAGGTTAGACAGGTGCACCTTCCTGCACGCAGGTTAGAGCTAAATGCACGCCCTGTGCCTCTGTGAGGAAAAATTGCGTGCAAAAATCCTGCAAATAAAAAAGATGAGGAGATGCCTTCTTCAATCTATCACTCCAATGAATATAGGGACTGTAAGATGGATCAAAGGACTGTTAGCTCCACTCCAGCATAGACAAAGGGTCTCCTGCAAGAGATGGCACAACCACATAAACTTGGAACACATCAGTGGAGTTGCTAATCTTGTTGTGGTGGATTTGTCACACGGGTGTCCGAAATCACACCAGTTTAAAGAGTGTGGTATACTCTTTAAACTATTGGTAACATGCAGAAAGTGGTGGAGCTCAAAAGCATAAAATTTGGTGGAAAAAATATGCAAAAATATGCTCAGATTAAACTAAAACTAAAACACAAATATACAGAAGCTATAAAGGGAGTCAAAATGATAATAATGCAAACGATGGCTCAAAGGCCTCTTCTTATTAAACGTTTGATATGGAGAAGAAATTTTACCCACTTGCCAAAGGGCCCCTAGACAATAGTTCTAGGTCCCGATGCAAGGTTGTTGCCTTCCAAGCTCTGCCTCTGATGCAGTCTCCCTCTCTCTCTGCTATGGTGGACTAGGATTTTTGGGTGGCCAATGATCGAGTCCTCTTTAGCTTTAGTTCCAGGTCACACATTGCTAGTGTTGCTTGGGCAACTTTGGCCAGCATAACAATGTGATCACCATTTCTTCATCTCTTGGTGGCTTTATATAGGGGAGTTTCAAATCCTCCTTCCCTCCCTTGGTACGTGATGGATGGTGACCCAAGGGAGAGGTATGATTCCATTGTGTGCTCCAAATATTCCTTTGTGTGCTCACATAGTGTCTAAGGAGACATTGGTGGATGTCCTTAGGCGGCTTCATATAAGGAGTAACTGTCCTTTTTTTGTGTGGTCCCGGAAAGCGACATTTTTTCCATTTCCAGGAATGCTCGCTTATCGGGCAAAAAGGCACATAGAAGGCGCACTTCTAGAAGGATTAAGCATGCATTTTAGCATTTAAGACTAGTTCAAATATGATTTTCTCAAAACCTTAGAGATTTTAAATACTTCTTGATTCCATAATGTGTTCCTGACCTGTAAATCCTTAGGCTTGACATTAATTAATGGTGTCTTCTGTTGTATTATTTTCCAGTGTTAACATATGTGACAGCTGCCAAAGGATGGGCCAACCTCTGAAATCAAATGAGATACTTTTATAGCCTCAGATAGTGATAGAACCATTTTAGAAATGGGCCCTAGACTTTGTAGGGCCAATTAATCCTTCATCACAGCAAAAATCAAACATATTGGTCTGCACCGACTATGTCACAATGTGGGTCAAAGCAAAGGCACTAATTAGAGCTATATAGTAGGTTGTTTCAGACTTCCTATTCGAAGATATCTTTTTTCTCTTCGAGATACCCATGGAGATAGTGACGGATGGAGGGCCTTAGTTCACGTCTCATTTGATCAAGAAGCCGGTTGAGAAGTACGGAATTCAACATAGGATCACTTCACCTTATCACCCATAAGAAAATGGTCAAGTAGAAAGCACCAATAAAGTCATTGGGGGAATCTTAACAAAGACAGTAGCCAACCTCCAAAAAAATTGGGCCGAGAAACTTCCAAAGGTGTTGTGGGATTACAGAACAACATGGATGAATACTACAGGCTTCTCACCATATGAATTAGTGTATGGTAAGAATTCTTTATTCCCCATAGAGTTCGAGATAAATACATTAAGAACAACATTGTAGGTCAATCTATACTCAAGCACACCACATAAACAAAGATTAAACCAGCTCAGTGAGTTGGAATAAAAATAGTTGGCTGCCATTCGGAAGATAGAGATCATTCAATAGCAAGAGCTATATGGCATGATGAGTTTATTAAGAAGAAGAACTTCCAGAAAGGAGATTGGGCTCTCTCGTATGATTCAAGGTTGAAGGATTTCAAAGGAAAGCTCTATACCAAATGGCTAGGTCCTTATGAAGTAGACACGGTCTTTGACAATGGGACTGTACAACTGGTCACCATCGACAATGCTAAGACACCGTTACTAGTTAATGGGCACCATCTAAGGTTATATCATCAACCCGATTCAAAGGAATCATTTGTTAACATTGTCGCAGACTCTGATCTTCATGTTACAACAGCACGGGAACATTACCCTGTGCAGCCTGAAATTTGAAATTCCAATAAGTGCAGCAGCTGAAAACCACCTTTGTGGCAGTTTTTACACCTATTTAAAAAGAAAATGATAGTAAAAATCTGATTGTGAAAACCTCTTTTTGGGTCGTAGTCAGACAGTTTGTAACAGTTGAAAACCACTCCTGTGGTGGTTGTTACACCCATTTTTTTTCCCTTCCTAAAAAATCATCCTTCCTTCCTGATACATTTTACAAGATGATGTTATTCATTTTTTTTCTTTCTATACCTGTTTCTCCTAATCATCATGTTTTCTAAAGAATAATCTGAATGATGTCTCGATTGTTACACATGTAACAGCTGACAGCCACGAACACTATTTCTCATTTTCATCGCATACAACAATAATTGTGCCAGCCAAACGTGACCCCCATGATAACTGCAAGCAGTACACCACCAATTCAAAATCCTCCTCCACATCGCTTCAGGTACATCATTCAAAGTCAACTTCATCATTTAATAGTTTGGTGATTAATGGAAAATTAATGATATTCATGTGACGACCATCGGCAGTCGTCACCATTAAAGCAGGGGGGATATATTTTCTAATCATTGAAAAAATCTGTTTTCATAAACCATTATCAACCCCGCATGCATCTAATCAATAGCACAATAGCCAATGATTACTAACTCCGGTCGGAAAAAGCGTGTGCACTTAGAAACCATTACTTTCCATAACAGGACATTTATCAAGAGTTGTGTGAGGTACAATTCGGTGATCCGAAATTCTATCACCTCCCATTTCCCTCCTCGACTGAAGCCTTGTATCCTCATCTGAAAATATTCATCCGGGATCAGCAGAGTAAGGAGCCAAGAGGAAATAAGAAGTGAAAATACATTACATAGGGTTGAGAAATAAGGAGTGAATTCAGAACAACAACAAGATGGGTGGAGCAGTTGTAAGACATGAGCCAGATTCCATGGATGCCTTGCAGAACTATCTGGAAGCCTACCAGTTATTCAGAGATACCGGATGGATTGAATATTTTCAGAAATTGGAAGGCTCGGAGGAGGCAGTTGCAATCGAATTCTCTCAGAATTTGAATAACCACCAGACCCGCATCAGGGGATTGCAAATTGAGGTGACAAAAGAAGTAATCGCCCGAGTAACCACATTTCCAATAGAGGGATAGAGGTGGTCCAATAGGAAAATCAATGACCCATCTTTGAAGGAACACTTCCTAGAAGGAGATGAAAAGTTGGAAAAGAAAGGAAGAGGAATTAACAGGTTATCACTCCCTCAACCATGGGCAGATGTCACCTTGGGTTTAATAAAATACATTACTTGTGAGGGAATATCCACAATTTTTTTTAATTATCACTTCCATCTACTTAATCATCTTCGGGCCCAGAAAAATATTAACCTTCCATTCTACTTATTGCGAGACATTAAGTATATGGCGAAGACAGTGAAGACAATAGCATATCCGAAAGAATGTGTAACCAATCATGGACTCATCAAATTGATCATGTTGTATGCTCTAAGCCAGTAGGGAAGGAGTTGGGAATAATTCAAGCAAAAAAGGCCTAAGACAAGCCAGAGAAAATAGGACGTGACTTCGGAAGGAATTTAGGCAGAAGTTGAGACCCAGACTCGGCCTGCCAAGGTCAGAATTGGGAAAGAACCCATTGACGAACCAATTGGGGATAGACGGCCAAAATAGAGGGTGAAAGTTAACTTGCCCACAGAACCTTCGCCCACAGCCAGAAAGCAGAAAGAAGTAGAAGTATCAGAAGAAGAAAGAGAACCCTCCTCATCAGGTAAGGACGAAACTCATGTCCTGCTTTTAGAAATTAAAAATCTAAGAAAGGAAAATGAACAGTTGCAAGAAAGATTATCTGAGGGGAAGGAAATATTGGTATCTGTATGCATGGCATGTTTTCAAGAACTAACAGGAGTAGGGTATAAGCTCTATGTTGAAAAAACTAGCCCAATGGAAACAAAAACAAAACTTTAGGAGGCTGTTACACAAGAACCAGCAGTTAAAGCAGAGCCTCCTATAGTAATTTACTTAGAGGCCAATACAAAAGAACTTGTGGAGGCCACTACTATTATGGAAGAAACAACAATGGACATAGAGGCTACTCTAGTCAGAAACGAAGGGGATGATACACGAGAATCCACTAATGAAACTTTTGTTACACAAGAACCAGCAGCAGAGGTGGAGCAGACCCATTCAACAAAGGTTGTTACACCCATTATTTATGTTGATATTGAATGCAAAAGAACATCGAGTCCCGTCGCGAGATGGAGTTCTAAGAAAATATTGTTAATTTCCAAATTGAAGAAGTGGAAACAAGAAGCAATCTCCCTTAGGGAGGGGGTTATTTCGTTGAAAGAACGTCAGGAGGAGATAAGTGCTCTACAAGAAAATTGGATGAAAGAAGAGTTGAAGAAAGGATGGGAGAAATATAAGAGGAAGGAAGTTGTGAAGAAGCAAGAGGAAAAATTGTTGCTACTACAACAATAGGTTCGAGATCTTACCATGGATAAGCAAAAACTCCATGACCTTGCCCTCAATTTGTTGGGGTGCAAGCAACCATTCCCATCCTACCCCATTTTTCTATGGGAACACTATTTCCTGTTTTATATAAAAGCCTTCATGGAGAACAGGCCCTATCTGTGTTCTTCCACTCACACATTCTTAGATTTATTTCATGCTTCCGATTTTGATGAACAAGGCATGTTGTGTGAGTTATTCTTGAAAAATATCATTTTCAAGCAAGTAAGTATGAAAATGGTGGGGAAGATATTCTTCTATATGGGGGATCTTCAGTTGCAAGCTTTTGTGTCATTCATGAAGAATAATATTGAGTGGCATTTGTCAACCAAATACATGGATGCCAATTAATAAAAGATGACATTATGGATCCGGGAAGAACCAGGACGATTCACCGAGTTAAGGTGGGAATTTAGAAGAATTCTGAGCACTCCTAGGATAAGGGAACCTGCTTCCACTTAGAGAAGAAGGATTGTGAACTTATTCCTTAATCAGTTCTCAATAATGAAGAGTCAAGCCTTGACTGGGTGCTTGAAATGCACAAAAGCCAGTAGTGTTGAGCTGCTGAAGGGGGACCCATTTTCATTTCAGAATTTTGTGGTAGCTATTACACATGTACCAGCATATGCACAGATAGTATAAACCCTTGGCACTTCCTGGCTTGGGTTAAGGTTCAAGTTCGCTTTGATATGGCTGCCAATTGAGGATTACCAGAGAAATTATGAATTGAACAAGTATGAATCGGAGTCTTGGGTACGACATTTGATGGTTAGTCAAGGGTACAAGTCTATAGATGAAGATACACCTAACACTTATGATCTCAATGACCTACATCGGAGATATTCTCATGAGAGATGAGATTTTTCATGAGGACATGCAAGTGCTTCAGTTGGGGGGAGATGTTGGGTGCCAGTTTTGTACTTATTTCCTACATTTTTTTCCCCCATTTTACCTCATGACTACAACCATTGGGACTATATTTTCCTCTTTTTCCTAACTTTCTATCTTAACTTGTGTTGTTTCACCTTATTTTCATTACCTTGCCATTTCATCGATTATTATGATGTATCGTGTCTTTTTTATGACTAACTGAGAATGAATGTTTGGAGAAGTTCTTTGATCTTTGTTGTTCTTCTAGGTGCTATTTATATCATAAAATATCAAGAGCATGAGGCATGCAGGAGCAGTTAAAGGTGTGATTTTACAGTGAGTTGTTACACCACGACGCTATTACACCATGATGTTGTTGACGAACTGTTGTTACAGTTGTACCACTAACTGGATGTTGTCAACTTCTAATGCCGATCTGTCCTCTAGTTGTTACACTAAAGCTATGATTTTCCACGATAGTTGTAGAATTTATTACGTATTGTACTTTAGGATAATAGCCTTTAGGCGGTTTTGATTAGAATCTATATTCTTCCAGTCAGAATTTTTATTAAGAAGTGGTTGTAACTATATTTATTCTATTTTGATGAACATGAGAATCATAATATTCTCATGACTGATCCATCCCTCGTTTTTCTGAAGATGTAACCATTACATAATTCTCAACCCTTGAGGTTGAAAGGAGCCGAGAACAATATTACTTTGGCTATGTAATTTTAGTCACATTAATACAAGTTATCTTGTTGTTACTGTTACATGCATCATCTCATTTAGTTTATGTTAAGTTCTTTCTCTTCCTGCACCATGCTAGGGAGGAAGCGCCCTCATTTTTATCATGGA
The DNA here is from genome assembly GCA_034641835.2 of Pinus albicaulis. Taxonomy (NCBI): domain Eukaryota; kingdom Viridiplantae; phylum Streptophyta; class Pinopsida; order Pinales; family Pinaceae; genus Pinus; species Pinus albicaulis. Next base: position 652,897,783 of record CM076573.1, on the reverse strand, counting down.
TTGCAGTGGTTAAGGAAGTTGTGTATATATATTCTTATTTTCTTTATGTATTAGTAGAAGTGTTGTTGCTATTGTTCTAGCGGTGAATAGATTTGCTTCAATTCCAATATTTTGTATGCTATTACACATGTGGGATTAGAGTTATCAGCTGGGTAATTGTTGTGTGGCACGCTAGGACAGATTAATTGAGGTGCTATCACAGTCTTGTAGATCATTTTGTTTCTGCATGAGTGATTCCTTCCAGCATTTAATTAAGCAACGATTCCCTTTATTAGGATTTGCTTTTGGTTTGATGTATCGGAAAATAAAGTGCGACTGTCATTGAAATAAAAGATGTCCCTGGATTGATAATTTATGTGTATTGTTATAGTCATTAAACTGTGATTAATATAGTCCAACACCAGGCTAGCAACAACTTTCGCCCATCAAATTATTTCTCTTTAGCACCTATCTTCACCCAACCTTCAGTTGCTCGTCGTCCTTCAATACAGCCCATCTAGGGCTACTTTAGGTAACCAAAATGCTTCCCTCCAACAGACTTATGGAACCCAATTCAATCACTGATTAATCTACTCCTAGTATGACACTTCACCACCTTGGAAGGTCATTAACACTTGGCATCAATAGGTTGCTCAACAACTGATCCAATCTGGTCATCAACTTGACCCAACACTCCTCCCAAAACCAATGTTTTCCTTCAATATTAGTTATGCTCCTCCAATACTAGTTAGGGTACAATATGTAGCCCTTAACCACCACGCTTTCAACAAACTATACCCTTATAAGGCTGCGGTCCACCTAGAAAAGACCCTCCAAGTTCCACATTATCCATTTTCCGCCTTTTCCACCTCAATGATGCCTTGGAACAACCTTAAGTTACTCGGTATGGTTTGTGGCCTAGCTCAGAAACTTGTTGTAGCTTCGGTCTCCTCAACACGCCCAAACAACACCCTTAATCAACAGCATTATCCTCCTATTCTCCTCAACCTAACTACCTGCTCCTTCTAGCACCAAACCACACTCAAGATCATCCCAACATGGATCTGTCTTCAACCCAAAAATAATCCCAAGCGTACGTTGTACCTACAACACCTCTCCATGTTGTTTTAGGGCAGACTCCTCCAAGCTGAAAATTTTCCCTTTTGTTGTGGCTTAGCTCCTCTCTCCACCAAGTTCACTTAGAGGATGTGTTGCACACTTGGATGATCTAAAAAAATCACATTCACCCTTTATTTATAGACTATAAAGGGGTTCCACAAATTATTAAAGAGACACATCTAATGGACTTGTTTACACCAAGCCTACATGACTTAGAAACCATTAATTTCATTTTCAACTTCAAAAATTCATTTCTCTCTAACAACAAATTGAATTCTAACGATTCTCGATGCATTGGAATTGTATCGCCAAGAACTATCATCCTCATCCATCACATGTCATTTCTCCATCACAGTTTTTTCCCAAATCATGATGGGTTGAAAACCCCACACCTTGGTTCCAAGCCCACAAGTTTCCCTTACTGTGATTTTCCCTCCAAACACTAAACCCGAGGGTTTGGAGTACCTCCCAAGCTTCACAAATCAAGAACATATGTAGGTGGATGACTTTACTTTAAATGGATACACTAATTTAGATTGTGATGGAGATAAATAAACTGGGGTATCTAATTCATGTTATGTTTTGAGTCTTGGATCAAGAGTTGTCTCCTAGAGGTCACCCAAATAGTCAGTTCCAGTAGATTCCACAACTGAGGCAATATATGTGACAATAGTTGAAGCAACGAAGGAAATTGTGTGGCTTAGGAAAATTATAGAATATTTGCAGGAGAAACAAGTACATTTAACTCCTTTTTTTATTAACAACACTTCTGCAACAAAGTTGGCCAAGCACCCAAAGTTCCATGATCGAACGAAGCATATCAATACAAAATACCATGTGATTCAACATCATGTTGAGGCCAAAACAATTCACCTATGGCATTGTTCCACAAATGAGTAGATTGCAGACATCTTCACCAAAGCGTTTGGAAGGAAAATTTTGAAAGATTTAGAATGATGCTCAGACTCACCAACATCCATTCAGATTAAGGGGGCGGGGGAGGGGATGTCGGCACCTAATATTTGGGATTAGGTAAATCCATCTAAATATTGTATTTGGAAAAATAAATGGAATTGGAAGACGAAGAGACATTGGGAGATGAAACCCGATAGTCTCCCTCTCCATATATATATCCATGTTCTATCTTAATGCAAAAATAAATCACATTCGTGGAGTTACTCCTGTCCTGACATCATAGATATTTGGTAGATAAATCTTGTGTGTTTTGTGTACCTTTTGTGATGGGTTTTCTCTCATTAGCACTTGTAAGGTTTCAAGGATTTTCTACATGGTATCAGCGCTGAAAATAAGATAGACACCAAGTTCCTTGATCAGATTCAAAGTTCATTGGAGATAAGACCAGTTAGTGTTGGAATAATACAAGTGCTTGAATCATGTCATTCTATGGTTTGAGGACAAAAAATGCCCTAGAAGGGATTTCAAGCTTTTTTTCATAGAAGGACATAATGGAAATTGTGTTAGATGATAATGGGGTTTTGGAATATATCAAGACTGGTATTCCTCAACCTCCTATAGAATATGCACAACATCTGGCTCAATGGAAGAAGGACATTGCCAAAGTTTAGGAGGATAATCCTAGGAGGAGTTAGAGACCATATTGTTCTAAATTTGCATAGTCATTAGGGGAATTTTGGGGTCTCAAATGAGCCTCCTAAGGAAATTATAAAATAATAGTGGAAATAATAAAATAAGATTTTATTACATCATCAAATTTTAGAAGGAAAAAAGAAAAACTACTTTTTCAACTCGTATTTTGAACATATCTCCCTAACTGTTTACTCAAATTTTGAGCAGGAATACTCATTGGATGCAAAATTTAATTCCCCATCCAAGGATTACCCATGCTCCATACTTTTAGTGGACCTTGCTAAATGAAAAGTGAGAAATACATGAAAAATGTAATTGCAATCACGTTTTTTCATGTATTTCTCATTTTGCATGTAGCAAGGTCCATCAAAAGTATGCAACATGGACACTCCTTGGATGAGGAAATAAATTTTGCATCCAATGAGTACTTCCGCTTGAAATCTGAGTAAACCCTAAGGAGATAAGTTGAAAATACAAGTTGAAAAAGTAGTTTTATTATTTTATTATCTTTTTATCCTTTTAGTTTTTTACTCCAAAGGTGGTGAATCATCCCTCATGGTTGACATCATCATCTTAAATCTCATTGGTTCTCATAAAGTGTATTTTGGTTGCACATTTTTCTTAGGAGGCCCATTTTAGACCTCAAAATTCCCCTAATGAGGAATACAACATTCCAGATGTGGAAGACCCTTACTGATATGTTTGAAAACAGTAGTGACACAAGAAAGCTTGCTTTGAATAAAAAATTAGGGATCATTCACATGTGCAAGAATGAGCCCATTGTTACATATCTATTCAGGTTTTCTCAAATGAGGGATGATGTAGTATACCTAGGGGGGATAATATGGTGTACATAGGAAGGTACCCAAGGTAATACTTTGATGTAAGGATAATAAATAAATGGGCCATAATTAATAATTTAGAGACTCTCCATTGATATATGTTAAGTATTTTTGTTTTGACAAGCATATGGCTTGTGGAGTGATCTCCTTCCTTAAGGATTAATTGGTGTTACCCTACCTCAATGGTTTTGATATTAATAAAGAAGCATTTCTATTTTATATTCTCGGATCACTCTTGGAATTTATTGGGCAAGTGATTTTAATATTTTTACGGATCTACTACAAATCACCTAAAGGTTATACATGGAAATAAGATACATTGTGGTATAAAGGGAACCTTGTTCTAGAAAAAAAAATTTTGAGATTGCAACAAGATGATGAGCTTAGTGAAAAGAGTCGCCTTCACTAAGTGGGCTCGCAGGCTATTTTTAGCGCAAGTCTATTTTTAGACTATGTCTATTTTTAGACATGTCGATCATATTCTATGAGTTGCAGGATGCTATTTGTGGATGGTTGGTCAAGTTGAAAAAATAGATGGACTTATATTTTTAGACATATTGGGTGGAATCTATTTTTAGATTGCCAGTCTAAAAATAGATATGTCGAATATTATTAGCTCTTAATAATATTTGGACTATAAACATTATCTTATTCTCTTGGAGCACTTCAGTTAAGTGCACAGATGTGGCACAGGAGCTGATAGAAGGAATTACGCTATTCTTAAGGGTTAAGTGGAGCTATTGCATAGAGACTTCAGTTAGAACTCATGTGACAGAGTTTGGTGGAGTTATTGAGGTAGTTGGTGGAGTTGTGTTCAGTTTAACTTAGTTAAACATAGTTGAGCTAGTTGTATCTAGTCTAACTGATTGATACACTAGTGAGAGTGGTGTGAATTAATTATTAATTAATTCAGTAATTATTAACTCATTAATCAACTAAAGAATACATCAGTTAACTACAATGCATGGACAGTTTCAGTGGAGACCAGTGAAGAGGTAGGTGAAAGAGCAGTGTGACTATCAGTTGTGACTATAGTGTTGCATGAGTTTGCACCACACATGGTTGAAATTCTATTAGTTGTGTGAGAAAGGCTGGACGGATTCGAGTTCATTCGAGCCATTCTTCGTGATGATTGCGTGATGAGGCGAGGGAACGCATGTGAATATTGGAGCATGTGTTTTGCTAGATCGGACCTGATTAGTGTGTAGCAATTGGAGATTGTACTGAGAGCTTGTGAGGAGGTTTGTATAATGATTGTTACATGATCTCTATGACATATAATATACAGATAGTTGGGGGTTTTCAGCTTTAATCTTTGCCATAAAATACTGTGTTCATATGTGTGAATGTTTATGGTTTTAATGTGCTCATGCGATTGTTTTTATTTCCAAAATTAATGATCAATGGTAGAAGAGATTATGTAATGTGCATGAAGTAAAATAGTGTGTGATCAGGAGAATCTCGGATGTATAACATATCAGTTATATAAATTTCTACATGGTGTCAGACCTATATTGATCATTGGAGCAATTGTAAAACATTGAAGCGGTTGAGTTTTGTGCTGGTGGAATTCGAATTTGCAGCAATGTTTTCTTGGTGTTGAAGTTGAGATGTCTTTCAACGGATTGCGATTGGAGTATGCCCTTGAGGGCAGCTCGAATTATATTGCATTTAAGGACAGGATGGAGGCGGTGCTGGATGACAATGGGTTGAAGGAGTTCATAGATGCAGAAATTCCAAAACCTGCTTCTAGCAATGTTGCCGCACTTGACGCATGGCAAAAGAAGACAGAAAAATGTCGAAGGATTCTGTTGGAAGGTGTGAAGGATCACATAGTGTCCATCCTTCATGGTAAAGCTTCTCCATTCTTGATGTGGAAAGCTTTGACAGATTTATTCCAAAGCAAGAGCGACCAGAGGAAGTTGGCGCTCAAGGATAAAATCAGGAACATAAAAATGGAGAAAGGTGACAGTATACCCAAGTACCTCACAAAGTTTGTCTAGTGCAGGGATGAGCTGGGAAGTGTGGGGGTCACTGTAGATGATGAGGACTTGGTGAGCTTGGCTCTCCTTGGGCTTCCGAAGAGTTGGCATTCCTATCAAGACTCTGTCAATGGTCAGAAGAAATTGCCAGGATGGGAGCGACTTTGGTCAGATCTTGTGCAAGAGGAGATAAGGCGAAGTACCAGGGACGGATCTTCATCAAAGAATTCAGATGAAGAAAATTGCGCTTTGGTTGCCAAAGCAAAGAAGGGGAAGAGCAAGAAGAATGCTTCTCAATCCGGTGTGAAAGGCAAGAAGCAGGACATGTCCAAGGTGAAGTGCTTTCACTGTCACCAACATGGACATTACGCCACTAATTTTCCACAGAAGAAGAAAAATAAGCAGGTTGTTGGATCTGCAGCTGGAGAGGCCTTAGCCTCACAGTTTGAGCTATATTTTTCACTGATCGCATGCTTGGTCTCAAGTATGATGGGTTTAGTGTGGTTTCTTGACAGTGGTGCGTCTTTTCACATGACTGGAGACAAATATTTGTTTACTGATCTGGATGAGAAAGATTTTGGAGTGCACATCGAGATGGGCGATGATGGTAGATACAGTGCGACCAGTATCGGTACCATTTCCTTTGAGAGGGAGTCTAGTAAACCCTTCGTATTGAAGGAATTGATGCATGTTCCAGGATTGAAGAAGAATCTTATCTCTGTGGCTATGTTGGAAGACAATGGATATGATGTTTTCTTTAGCGAGGGAAAGGCTTTCCTGTGCAGTAAGGCAACTGGTGAAACTCGGAGGATAGGGGTTCGAGTTAAGAACCTTTATCAGTTGTAGGTAGATGGCTCCGAAGCAATGGCATGCAAGGCAGAAGGAGTGGTGAGTCGGGATGAGGGTGAGCTATGGCACAGGAGATTGGGCCATCTTCACCATGGTGCTTTGAAAATTTTGCAGCAGATTTCTACCGGGCTTCCCAAAGGTACACTTGCGCAGTCAGATCAGTGCAAGGGATGTACTTTGGGAAAATTTGTGAAAGCGACCTTTCACCAGAAGGATAGTCGTGCCACGAAGATCCTTAAGAGAATTCACACAGACGTGTGTGGACCTTTCTCAGTAGCTTCGACAGTAAAGCACAGGTATTATGTGATAATTGTTGATGATTTTTCTTGGAAGTGTTGGATCTTCTTCATGCAGAAGAAGAGCGAGACATACTCAAAGTTCTATGAGTTCAAGGCATTGGTTGAGAAAGAATCGAGGAAGCAGGTGAAGGCTCTTAGTAGAGACAATGGTGGTGAATTCATCTCTGGCGAATTCAAGGACTTTTGCAGTGCAGAAGGAATTCAAAGAGAGCTCACAGCGACTCATAACCCACAACAGAATGGGGTCACGGAGCGGAAGAACAAAACGATCATGGGTGCTACACGAGAGATGTTGCATGATCAGGGCCTTCCCATACACTTGTGGACTGAGGCATGCAATACTGCATTTTATGTGCAAAACCGTTGTCCTCACAGGATACTTGGCATAAGTACACCCGAGGAGGCGTTTTCTGGTAAGAAGCCTGATATTTCCCATTTGAGGATTTTTGGTTCACTGTTTACATTCATGTGACGAAGGATGCTAGGGAGAAGAAGCTGAGCCGACCACAGTTTCGGATATTTGTGGGGTACTGATGTGCCCACAACTATCATGTGTATTTTCAGGAGCAGTCGCAAGGCTGGGCGGCCGATGGGATATCAAATTTCATGAGGAGAAAGCCATGAAGTGTTCGCTTGAGAGGGAGCCACACTTGCATGAAGATGAGGAGCTATTAGTTCCTAAGGATGAGCCTCGGGATGTGGATCAGCCACAAGAGGAGGTTCATGGAGTGGAAGAAACCACTCATGTGGCACCAACCATCAGAGGGTGGAAGTGCACTACAGAAGAGGCTGACGGCCCGATTCGAGATGGAAAATTTCGGGCTTTACATCATAACACGGTGACAGTCACAGGCGGTATGCGGGATACATGTGCGCAGACAGTGTGTTGTGTGACTGTCCCTCTCGGGGAAGCTATGGAGGATCCCGCATGGGTAGATGCCATGGTGGAAGAGTATGATTCGATTGTCAGAAACAATGCATGGGAGATTGTCCCAAGGCCGGAAGGGAAATCAGTGGTAGGTTCGAGATGGATCTACAAAGTGAAGAAAGAACTGACGGAAGTGTGGAAAAATACAAGGCAAGATTTGTTTCCCGAGGCTTCTCACAGATTGAGGGGATTGATTATGAGGAAACCTTTGCACATGTTGCAAGGTATTCTTCCATACGGACGATTCTTGCTCCTTCAGTGCAGATGGGGTGGCACATTCATCAGATGGATGTGAAGACTACATTCCTCAACGGAGTGATTGAGGAGGAGGTGTACATAGAGCAGCCTAAAGGTTTCGAGATATTCAGCAGCGAGTCGCATGTGTGCAGGCTCAAAAGAGCACTATATGGGTTGAAACAAGCACCTCGTGCTTGGTACACATGGATAGATAGTTATTTCATTGGACTTGGATTCTCCAAGAGTGAGGCAGATCCGAACCTATACCAAATTATGGTGGAGGGTAAGTTGCTGATCATTGTACTTTATGTAGATGATTCAATTCTGACAGGTGATGAACTATTGATACACTCATGCAAGGTTGATCTTGCAAAGGAGTTTGAGATGAAGGACTTGGGCCTCCTTCATTATTTCCTGGAATTGGAAATTTTCCAGCGCAGTGATGGATTGTTTGTGTCTCAAGGCAAGTATGCTCGGGAGATACTAGAGAATTTCAACATGCATGGTTGCAAGCCTATCGACACTCCTATTCCTGGTGGATGGAGGAAAGAGGATGCTACATCGGCAAAGGTAGTGGATGCCACTGTTTACTGACAGTTGGTGGGGTCGCTTATGTATCTAGTCAATACACGACCTGGCATATGCTACGCGGTTAACCAACTTTCACAAGCCTACCACATAAATTTTTAAGCCTACCAAGCTCTTTTGGAAGGCAGGCAAGCATGTATTGAGATATCTCAAAGGCACATCGGGATATGGATTATGGTACAGACAGTCGGATGAGGTGAAGTTGTGTGGCTTCACGAGTGCAGATTGGGCAGGGAGCCCAACGGACAGAAAGAGCACATCTGGAGGGATTTTCAATATCGGATCGACAACATTTTCTTGGTATAGTAGGAAGCAGAGATCCATGGCACTCAATTCAGTAGAGGCTGAGTATATGGCAGTGATTTTGGTTGCATGCGAGGCTATATGGATGAGGAAGATCCTGGTCGAGTTGTTCGGTTCACACTTAGATCCTACTGTGATATATTGTGATAATCAGAGTTGCATCAAACTCTCGGTTAATCTAGTATTTCATATTCCGGTATGGGACCTTCGGCCTTGCATTATCGTGCTTGCGGTTGTTGATTGTGGCCAGCAGCGGAAAGATGTATTACTCGCACATTCCACGAAGGATCAGGATGCTGATATCTTGACGAAGGCGCTCACCAGGAGCAAATTCGAATACCATAGAGACAGGATCGGGGTGGCAAATAATCCCTATCTTGTTGAGAGGGAGTGTTGAGATTGCAACAAGATGATGAGCTTAGTGAAAAGAAGTCGCCTTCACTAAGTGGGCCTGTAGGCTATTTTTGGCGCAAAGTCTATTTTTAGACTATGTCTATTTTTAGACATGTCGATCATATTCTATGAGTTGCAGGATGCTATTTGTGGATGGTTGGTCAAGTTGGAAAAATAGATGGACTTCTACTTTTAGACATACTGGGCGGAATCTATTTTTAGATTGCCGGTCTAAAAATAGATATGTCTAATATTATTAGCTCTTAATAATATTTGGACTCTAAACATTATCTTATTCTCTTGGAGCACTTCAGTTAAGTGCACAGATGTGGCACAGGAGCTGACAGAAGGAATTACGCTATTCCTGAGGGTTAAGTGGAGCTATTGCATGGATACTTCATTTAGAACTCATGTGACAGAGTTTGGTGGAGTTATTGAGGTAGTTGGTGGAGTTGTGTTCAGTTTAACTGAGTTAAACATAGTTGAGCTAGTTGTATCTAGTCTAACTTATTGATACACTAGTGAGAGTGGTGTGAATTAATTATTAATTAATTTAGTAATTATTAACTCATTAATCAACTAAAGAATACATTAGTTAACTACAGTGCATGGACAGTTTCAGTGGAGACCAGTGAAGAGGTAGGTGAAAGAGCAGTGTGACTATCAGTTGTGACTGTAGTGTTGCATGTGTTTGCACCACACATGGTTGGAGATGCCAATGAGGATTGTGTGAGCAAGGCTGGACCAATTTGAGTTCTTTCAGAGCCATTATTTAGCAGTGATTGTGCAGTAGAGGCAGGCTAGCAAGTGGCAGAGATTAGAGCATGTGTTTTTCTAGATCGGACCTAATTAGTGTGTAGCAATTGGAGATTATACTGAGAGCTTGTGAGGAGCTTTGTATAATGATTGTTACATGATCTCTATGATATATAATATACAGATAGTTGGGGGTTTTCAGCTTTAAGCTTTCCCATAAAATACTGTGTTCATATGTGTGAAAGTTTATGGTTTTAATGTGCGCATGTGATTGTTTTTATTTCCACAATTAATGATCAATGGTAGAAGAGATTTTGTATTGTGCATGAAGTCAAATACTATGTGATCAGGAGAATATTGGATGTATAACATATCAATTATATAAATTTATACAAGATTCAACACTAAAATAAAAATTCCTAAAGGAGCTATATTCATCACCAATATCAATCCACTCTAGCTTTCAAAAAATCTATGAAAGAACTAAATTCTCATTCTTCTAGGAAGAAATGAAAATAGATATTTAGGATTTTGCCACATCTTTTAACATTTCTAATATAGATTTAGATTGACATCTCAATTTATTTTATCATCTAACTCCTAAAATAGGTAAAAAATCAATCATTATGGTGGTTGTTCACTTTATTACAAAATTTTCTCATTTTAGTGCCCTAGCTCATCCCTTCACTCCTTTTTTAGTTTCTGACGTCTTCATGGATCAAATATTTAAGCTACCTGGCATGCCCACTCATATTCTCTTGCATCAAGACGTCATATTCACAAGTAAAATTTTGGTAGGAGTTATTTAAATTTCATGTTACATAGCTAAATATAAATAATTCTTATCATCCCCAAATGGATAACTATGGAAGTGGTCAATAGGTTATTAGAAGCCTATTTGTGATGTTTGGCTTTGAAAAGGGACATCAATGGGCACAGTGGATTCCCCTTGCATAATGGTGGCAAAATTATACTTATCATGGAGCTACCAAAATGACACCATATGAACTTAATTTTGGCCAAAAATCCCTTTCAATGACATCCTATGTACAAAGCACCTCCAAGGTTCATGCAAATAGATAGGATGCTTCACACCAAAGAATTCATTATATTTACCCTCAAGGACAACTTGGTTAATTATGCCACAAATTTAAATGAAACAATTTATTAACATAGATCCAAACGAGGCTTTGTTGAAGGGGATCAAGTGTTTTCTTGCCTATAACCTTAGAAACAAACATAACTCAAGGAAAAAATTCCTTAAAATCTAGCTCCCAAGTTATATGGTCTCTATCAAAATCGTACAACGGAGTGGATAGGTAGTCTACAATTTGGATCTCCTAATTCACTCCAAGAATCATCCTGTCTTTCATATATCATCTTTTAAGACGGATGTGTGTCGAATTGGAAAGTGTATACCAACTTACCAAAGCTTGATAAAGAAGGTTCCATTTTCTCTAGCTAGAAGTGATATTGGATTTCATAAATTGTCATTTGCACCAACACTTTATCCAAGAAATATTGATATGGCTGAAATATATGTGGCCAAAGGATTCCAAATGGGAACCAACAACAATTATACAACAATTCTATCATCTTCAACCTTGAGGAATACTACTTTTGAAGGGGGAGGGCATGTGAGGGTTCTACCCTAACCCTCTTACTCATGATACTTTATTTGTGTACACCTTCCTTCAATCAGGCCCACTAAATAGTTAGTCAATAATCACTCATTATAAAAATTACCATTTTTATTAGTAAGAGCCATATTAGTTAGTTAACAATCATTATAAGTGAAACAACTAGTTAAAATTATTTTTTAATGGGTATATATTGAGTAGAATGCTATACTTGATGTTTTTTTAAGATTTGTTATTATATTTGGAGCTCTTGCTCTAGAAAGTGTCCCCTTAGAGATGTAAGTGAACATAGCTCTATTTTTTAATATCATTAATGCAAAATGTCTTTCTCAAGTTTTATTTATTTTCTCATGTATTTATTTTGCATTAACATTCTAAGATGGTTCTATGTGATTACTCTAAGATTTTTAATTTACTTTAGAACCCATCATCTTTCTTACATCTCATAATTTTATTGTCCCAACTACCCATCAATACTTACATGTTTTTTTTCTCTACTTATAACTATATGCTTTAAAATGTATATTTAAAATGCTATTATAAATATTTATTATACATTTTATTTTTTTGCAATAAAATATAACCTAATCGACCTAATTTGATATCTCTCTAATTCTCAATTAGGATTGTGTTATAACCATCTCTTCTTTGGGTAAGATGCAAAATTTTATTAAAAAGTCTCAAGGTTAGAAATTTTAATTTTAAAATGAAAATTGATTTATTATTGAAAAAGGAAAATGATAAACATTACTTTAATATAATTATTTGTGATAGTGGTAATGATGATAATTTAGGTCTATTAAAACTAATATGGTTTATTGAATTTTAAGAAGAAAAGGGATTAATCGGGATTTCTTAACATTTGATTTCTATCCTCCAAAAGAAATGACAAAAGTCTTTCTAGATCACCATAATTATGTTGATTTAACAAGTAAAGAAAATTGAGTGTGACAAATATTTTTGAATTTAGAATGGATGTGAATAAAAACTAAAGAACGTTGGTAGTGTGACAAATATTTTTGAATTTAGAATGGATGTGAATAAAAAGCTAGACAATCCAAGAGGAAATGTTTTTCATTTTCAACCTTCTTAATATCCCATAAATAATAGTATCATAAATACAAAAATCTAAATGAAAAATACCTTCATATAATAATTTTGTATTTTAATCATAAATACAAATATCTAAATATTTTTAAATTATATATTTTTTTTGAAAAAAAACTAAATACTTTAATAATTATTTATTTATTAGTTAAAAATACAATTAATTAAATATAATTACAAAATGATGTAGAATTTATGAATTTATATTTATATGTTGGAGACACATGATGATGTAGAATGTATGCATCTTTTGCAGATTACATGGGTGACATGGGTGTAAACATATGATTGATAAAATCGATAAAATCATATTCCAAGGGCAGCTTGGGGGGCCAAAAAAAAATTAGAATGTTTATAAACAATTAACTATGATACCAAAATATAACATAGAGTTTGAATAAGCTTCCAAAATGCAGTCTGCATTTACATATCCTTTACATATCCTTTATATTTCTTCAAAAAATATAAAAGATTAGATGTTATTGATATAGATATTCATCATCATGAAACCGATGGACTAATGTGCTCAGTTGATCTTGTAAGTTCCTAACATAGAAAACTTCGTTAAGAGTTTTAAAAGTCAAAATTATATTGAAACTATATCCATACTATATCCATTATTATTATAGAGGTGGAAAAATCTGGAAGATTACAAATAACACATTGTATGTATGCAATAACCAATATGCAGTTCAACGAACTGCCAAACTGATAGCAATTCCTTTTTCAATATTGCACCACTGCTGCTTATTATTCTGTCTTACCAACTGAAATGGTAAGATATGTTGCTGCTTTCAATGATCAAGCAATTCCTAACAACTTTTTGACATCTTTCTGCAAAAATGAATGAAAAATATCAGCAACTATTTTCAACTTTGCATCCATTATATAAGCTAGAATGTTTAAACCAAAACCCCTTTCAATATGGAAGAAGTTTATCTAAAGTGATTAAATAGTGAACTAAATAATCATAGCAATGATATTTGCATAGATGACATATGGAACTATGAAGTTACAGAACCTCATACTCAATGAGAACGTAGTGGGTACATAGTTCTCGCATTTCCATCATCCAGAAAGCGTTGAGGGTTAACACCCTAGGGTGCTTTGGGATTCAACCTCCCACGGGAGGGGCGTACTATTTAACGGAGACTCACACGATCATGCCTGATCATAGCAAAATAAACGGCGCAAGAGACACCGGGTGGTCCTACGTTGCGTGAGTCACGTGGAGTTCAAACTCCACCAGCCGTGCAACCTCTTTCTGCCTGAAATACAAGAAGAAGCAGCACGAAAAAGGAAAAGTTATACAGTCTGTTTTCTCTGTGTGGTTAGCTGAGATTACTTGCATTAAAATAAATCATCATAAATGCTTGTATAACAAATATTCTTCATACATTAAAGCAAACACTAACACGTTTACTTCGGGAACAGCATGATACTTCTGTATTATAAAAATAGTACGTACAAAAGTAAGTGGAGAGATCACCTGATCCTTCCAAGGCCTTCGCAGACCGTCGTCCGGATCCGTCCAGCCCTTGCCTCGCGAAGACTCCTTCCAAATGAGTGCATACGAGATAACATATAAAGGGATGTGTATCTCAAGGAAACAAGGGTTTCCTGAAATGAACTGGGAAAGTGCAGGAGGCACGGGGAATCAGACTTGGATAGGGAACCAACAGAGTATAATAATAATAATTCTCTCTCCCTTAGGCCACACATATGAGGTCCTTTTATAGTCCCTCCAAGTAGTTTCAACAGTTGGAAACAGTTGGCCACGGGCTGGGGTAGTTGAACTACCTGAGTAACTATCAACCCAGCGCGAAATTAGGGATTTTTTATATATTTTTTAACCATTAAAATGGCATACGCTGAAAAGTCTAGCTGTACTAGCGTATACACGCGGAAAAACACGGGCATAGTCGCGTATGAAGGATTTTCCACTGTTTTTAAGTGAATTTGTCCAAGTCTGTAGGAATGGGTGCCCATAAAGCCATGTAGCAATCATGAATCATGTCAAGGTGAGAAATGATGCTATAACAGATGCCCCCTAATATATGAGGTCAAAAGGGGTACATGATGGCCGAAATGTATTATGCACATAGAAAGAACTTCGCAAGGACAAGAGAGGACTTCACCAGATTTCAGCCTGCCAAAACCAATGAAAGAAATCAGAGAGTCAACACATGCTGAGGCGGGCATACCCATGCTCAGTCAAAAATACATCATATATATAGAAAGTACTGAATAGATCCAACATGTATACAAGTATAACCGAACTGAAAGTACATAGTGAATCATCTGAGCAGGGCCCGGAAAGACAAGTCTGTATCAATGTCCAAGTATCACATATAGAAAGCTGATCAAAGATAGTGCAACTGGATGTCTGATCAAGTAACCGAATCTCCAAGTACCGGATCATAAGAGGCGGATCAAACGGTACAATCACGCAACTCGGGGATCAACATATAAGATGCTGCTGTGCTGAACTGCAACATATAAGGGTGGACGGCAACACTGGCAGAAACTGAAAGAACTGTCAACAGTGATCCGAGAAATGCCGATGCAACCCAAGGTCTTCACCGATCACAACGGCACAATTCTACACACTGGGAATAAATGAGCTGAAGTCGACCATGTGAGAAATCGTTGGATTACCGGGCCATGATGTTTCCCGTTAACCAACGCGAGACGACCCACCGATAATGATAATGAGTGTCAAGGTGCCCCAGTACAATCTGACAAGTGTGAATGAATGAGTTGAAGTCGAACACTTGAAAGAATCTACCAATCAGGAGGCAATAATGAATCCCCACCGTCGATAGCGAAGAGTCTGCCACTGATGACTGCAAACCCTAAGGTACTGACAAAAAGACTCTAGATCTTGTTCCCAGAGCAATGAGTCGGAGTCGATGGGAAAAGATCTGCTGGAAGGAAGGCATTAAGGCATCCCACATCAGTCCAGCGCGAGTGTAACCCGCAAGCCAAGATTTGGAAGGAATCGGACGAAGGAGAGTGATGGAACCAAAACCGAAGTACGTTTCCGACGTGCACAAGATGAAGCTAGCGCACGGAAGAAACCCTCTGAACCAACCAATAATGAAAGCCGACACAGAGGCGAGAAATCCACCGATAGGGTCAAATGGAAATCAAGGTACTGCACGAATCCCAAGTGTGATAATGTGTGCTGACGTCGAACACAGGGGAAACCACTCAGTCAAAGACCCATGATGATGATCAAATGCCGAGCACGAGGTCACCTATCAATGATGGAAATAGGCCCAAGGTGCGGCTCTAGGTTTGCTCTCAGAGCAATGTGTCGTAGTCGATAAGAGACAAACCCGCCGGCAAGAAGTCAATGGGGACCTTCTCAAACCAGCACGAGCAGAAGACCAAAACATCTGATGTGATAGAACATGATACTGACAAGACCGGGAAGGCCGACTGAATAATGAGTCAAGAGACACCGCAGAATGGCCGACTCAGGCTAGACTTCCCTTGAACAAAAGCACGACTCTGTGATGACCAAGGCAGTAAAAAAAAAAGTGACACTGTATAAGTCTGTCTTGCAGGAGGCAAAACAAACTCTCCATATGATTGGAAGAGATAACCAACCGGGGGAGAACTGACAAGTGAAACATGGTAAAGGCTGAACCTAGGTCAAACTAGAACCATCCCAAATGAAGGAAATATATATAAGTATATGTGCTTTGTTCAAGGGCGACAAACTGACTCTGTACTGCCATCGAAATAACGAATATACATCCCGTTCCCGCTCTTTTTGTTATATTTAATTTTTTTGTCTTTTTCATAATAAGCCTGAAAAAGAATAAAAGAATGCTATGATACAATGGATAGAACGAGTATCGAAAAAAGCAAATGCACTAGTTCTGGGGTTTGGAACAATCCTATGCTCAATGCAAGGTGGCGAAAACTGGTCAGTGATACTCAGAGGAACGTTCCATCCATGGGTACAAAGGTGTCAAGTCGTGATAGCTAAGTGCATGCAACGGTTAACTTGTACAGAAAGTCAAGGTCGAAAGTTGGCTTAAACATCGAGTCCAAATGAAGCCGGCTAAAGGCCAGGATAAACAAGTAGCCAATATGCAATGCAGTAATACAACTGAACGACACCAGGGAGCCTCTAGGGTATAAGCCAGAAAAAGGATAAGTGATGAAGAAGAAGAATGAAGCTTCAACACGAAAGACATGGCGAGACTAAAGAGGACTCCCGAGCCTACATAAAAAGCAGCATGGGCGACAAGTGATAGCGAGGAACTAACTAGGAAGCCCATGTAAAGGAAGGCTCTACCATCAAGTCATGATTTTAAAAATCGGCGAGTGAAAATGGTATAATACTCATGACCTGATGGGATCGACCCTAAGACAAGTGATCAGTATGGAGGCTAGAATGCAAGATGCAATGGAAAGTGATTCCCTAACCTATATGCCAGTGAAGATCATATACCTGCCATGAAGAGTCTGAACACATGGGTCAAAAACCGGGAAAAATCTCGAAAATGTCAAAATGTACCTGAAATATACCAAACTGGGCACTTCCAAACAATCGAGTTATACAGCATAAGATAGATCGAAAAATAAGCATAAGGAAATTTTTTGCGAAAATTTTCAATTTTTTAGCCATAAATACACAAATTACCTCTCAAATGGTTCATTATTGCATAGCTGATTTGGAAAAAGAGCTCTGGAGCTAAAAACTTGTTTCGTCAAACCAGCAACAACCGACCGTCGGAATTCAGCGAAACTTCAGGTAGGCTCCTTATTCATCCTGTCGATTCATTTTGTCCGTTTAAAATTTAAAATTAAGTGGATTTTTACCTGGAAACCCTTATTAAAAAACGCGTACCTGCGCATACGCGGGTTCAAAGAAGGAAAGCCGCGTGTACACGCGACTGTGCACAGCGAAACTAGCGTATGCGCAAGTCCGAATTTTAAAAATGAGTTTCTAATGCAAATTTTAATGAATTTCTTCAGGATGACAATTTCATGGAGGGAACGCGAGCATAGTGCAGTGGACCAAGAGGTCATGGAAGACCGCTTAGCACAAAATGTCCTCCGAAACTGTGGATTATTCAAATTTTTCAAAATGCCCAATATGAAAAGTAATGTGAGATTGCTTGAAATGCTGGTAAATTATTGGGAACCGGATCAGGATTGTTTCATCATTGATCAAATGCCACTACGCATAGAGGTGGAAGATATATACTTCATCACTGGACTCTCCAGAAGGGGAGACCCAGTGGATTTGCACGGAAAGCCCCTGGGAGGGTTAACCGTGGATGACTATGTCCAACTCTATTGCATAGAAGATTCCAAAAAAGTAGGCACACAGATTGCAATCAGAGATATCAGGGACTTGCACATGAAGATCCTCCTGTTCACCATCGGCAGAGTGGCAGGATCTGCCTCACTGCATCACGCGTCCAGGGCGCACATGAGCATAGCTGTAGAGTGCTTAATTCATGTGTATGATTGGTGCACTGCCCTGCTACTGAACATGAAACAACAACTGACCTCTATTCGCAAAACACATACAAAACACTTTGGCTATGGAACCATTTTGACTACATTCTTCTTCGAGAGAGTTCCAACTTTGAGACCCAAAGTCATCTCAACTATCAGCAGCCCTCGGGACCCAAGAATTGCCCGTTGGGCAGACATGATGAAGAGACTGGGGGGCAGCGAGGTACCCCGAACTACCTGGGATGATGAGTTCTTCTTATGGTGGAGAGAACAGATCATCGCAGAAGATGACTATCCCTATGCCGGGATGGATTTCCGAGGAGATCCAGATCTAGTACTTCCACCCGGTGCCGCATGGGGAGCAGTCGGTAAGTTTTTCAAAAAATTTTAACTTATATGATTTTTTTTGGATTTTTCAAATATGTATGAAAAATGAAAAACAAACATGTTTTTGGATTGGATTCATAATGACTGACAAAATAAAAATGATCATGTTTCAGATGTTGGACCAGTGCGTCCTGAGGGCCTAGCACGTCACAAGCGCCGCAGAGGTGAAGCAGAGACAGCGGATTCTGACAGGACCCTCCAGGCCGTGCAGAGAAATTTGGAGGGACTGACCCGCCAAATCCCTCTGGCTGCTGTGGAGGACTTGCCAGAAGCCGTCCAGAGACGGGTTGTAGGAGTACCCCGGGACTGGGTTAGACTGTTCCGCCGTGTGGCCACCGCAGTGATGTTCTATAGGAACGCTGGGCAGGGTCCTCAGGAGTAGATAGATTTTACATATTAGATGACTGTATATTTTTTTGAGACTGAACATGATGGGGCATAAGCCCAAGTTTTGTACGGCATTGATGGATCCAAAATTTTGTAAAGTTTTTTGACATACTGATGATATATATACAGCGATATTTTGATGTGATGAGATAAATGTATCAAATGTATGATGTTTTTGATGATTTAGATTTTATTGTATTGAATGATTAATATGCCAATCTAAAGCTTGATTAGCTAATGAGTCAGCAAACCAATTGTCAGCTCCAGGAATATGAATGAATGTTAAAAATTGAAATGACCTTTGTAACAAACGTACCCTCAAGAACAATCGTAATAAAATTGGATCTCGTACCCGATAAGTGTTGTTCAACTGCGACACCACCAGCTGGGAGTCCAAAAAAACTACCAACGAATCAACACCCAAAGATATTGCCTCCGAGAGTAGATGAATGACTCCAGTGTATTCTGCTACGTTATTGGAAGCAGGACCAATGCAGACCCCTCTTGATACCAACAGCTGACCGGAAGGATAATGAAGCACCCAAGCCGCGGAAGCTAAGTTCCGTGTGTGTCTACTAGCACCATCGGCGAAACCATAATGACTCATGACATCAACACAACCTGCCAAAGCAGATCAAAAACATCACCATCCCATCAAAAATCGAAAATCAAACAGATATGTACAAGACAAAAACTACTATATACAAAGCAAAATGCCAGGCCAAAGCCTAGGCATAATACTTCTTCAGATAGAGCCCATTTCGGGGCTCCGACAACTCATTTCCTTCGAAGTCAACCAAGGCATACGCTCCTTTCTTAAGGACCTTTTTGACGATATAGGGGCCATACCACATCGACTTAAACTTTCCTGCCCCCAAGGCATCCTTTTCTTGGGCATAGACCAAAACAAGGTCGCCTTCGGAAAAGACCCTAGGCTTAACCGCCTTATCGTACTGGACTTTGACTCGGTGTTTATGTGCTTCGTTCAACGTGGCGGCATCTCGACGCTGCTCATCAAGATGCTCCAAATGAAGAAGCCGCTCTGCCAGACTAGAAGTGTCAGGAAGAAGCTCAACAGCCAGTTTAAGGGAAGGAATCTCGCATTCAATAGGAAATACGGATTCCACCCCATGGACTAACTGAAACGGAGTAAAGCCAGTTGCAGTTTTAACTGACGTCCTGTACGCCCAGAGTGCAGGATATAGCATAATGTGCCAGTTGGATCTATGTTTATCAATCGTCCGTTGAAGAATTGTCTTCAAGGACTTATTCACGGCTTCCACTGGGCCATTGGCCTGAGGATAATATGGAGATGAATGCTCCTGCCGGAAACCCAATTTAAGAGCCAACTCAGCCATCATACTGTTCTGAAAGTGACTGCCATGGTCAGTGACAATCTCTCTAGGTATACCGAAACGAGCAATGACTTGATTGAAGAAAAAAAGAGCTGCAGTCTCACCATCGTTCCCAAAAGTAGGCATAGCTTCGACCCACTTCGTAAAGTAGTCTACTGCTACGATAATGTACTTGTGACCTTTTGCCGAAGGCGGGTTACAAGTAGTATAATTCATACCCCACTTTGTAAAGGGGCCGACAGTAATGACTGGAAAAAGCGGAGCTGGATGAGCGCGCATTTTTCGAGTATACACTTGACAAGGATGACACTTCTTGACCGATTCAATACAATCTTTGAAAATCGAGGGCCAGAAGTAGCCAGCACGAAAAATCTTTTGGGCTGTAGCAAGCCCTGATAAATGACCCCCACAAGCTCCACCGTGAGAATCATTAAGCACAGCCTCAGCTTCTTCGAAAGTTAAGCAGCGTCTTAGGATTGAATCAACCCCTCGACGGTACAAAGCATCACCAATAATCATATAACTTTTAGCTAAGTGACGCAGCTTACGATGCTCATCTTTCGAAAAAGAAGAGGGAAACTTCGCAGTCTGGAGATATACAATGATGTCCCCATACCAAGGATCTTGTGGAGAGATCAGAAACAAGTGTTCGTCCGGAAAGGACTCATCATAGATCATCACCTCTCCACAAGGCAACTCGGAGATCAATTCCGCAAAAACTAACGACTTCTTGGATTTGGCAGACATGAATTCTAGATCAAATTCTTGTAAAATCACAATCCATCTATTATATTTGCCCCCAATCACTCGCCTGCTGAGGACAAACTGAAATGGATTGGCAGCTGCCAAGACATAAGTTTTGCGAAGAATAATGTAATGTCGGAGTCGCTGCACAGCATGGACTACTGCTAAGGCTAATTTTTCTATCGGGGTGTATCGAAGTTCAGGTCCTACCAGTCCTCGACTAAGGTAGTAAATAACATGCTCAACAAGAGCATCATCCTCCTGAACCAGAACCATACCGATGGTAGATTCTGCTGTAGCCAGATACAAAAGAAAATCTCTGCTATAATCGGGTGGACTCAGCAAAGGAGCAGAGGTCAATGCCTTTTTCAAGGCATCGAATGAGCGTTGAGCGTAGTCGTCCCAAAGAAAAGGAACTCCTTTCTTCAACAGTCTCATATATCCCTTTGTAATCTCAACATAGTTAACGATAAACCTCCGAAGAAAATTAGACTTCCCTTGGAGACTTTGAAGCTGACGGATTGAAGACGGGGGAGGCAACCGAAGTATTGCCTCAACCTTGAAGGGATCTACCCTTATCCCTTCATTAGACACGATAAATCCCAACAGCCGACCGGATGTTACCGCGAAAACGCACTTGTTCGGATTCAAACGACTTTTATAAAAACGACATCTCTCAAATATTTGCCGGAGGTGTCCTGGATGATCCATCCTCTTTCGAGAATGAGCAGCTAGATCATCTAAGTATGCCTCTATAATTTTCTTGATGTCGTGGAAGGCGTAAGACATGGCCCGCTGAAAAGTGGCTCCAGCATTTTTAAGACCAAAAGGCATTTTCTTATATGCAAACGTACCCCAGGGACAAATAAATGCGGTCTTATGTTGATCTTCTGGACGGATAGTAATTTGATTATAACCAGAAAAACCGTCCATGAAGGAAAAAATTTCGTTACCGGCACACTCATCAATAATCCGATCAATGAAGGGTGTGGGGTAATTATCTTTAGGACACGCCTTATTCAGGTCTCTGAAATCGATGCACACTCGAATTGTTCCTTGCTTTTTATCAACAGGAACGGGGTTTGAAACCCATTCAGTCAGAGGAACCGGGAAAATGAATCCCGCCTTAAGCAGCTTTTCAACTTCAGCTTTGATAGCTGCTGCCTTCCTAGGATTAACCGGACGAAGTTTTTTCCTGACCGGCTTAGCGTTTTCATACGTCTTGATGTCATGCTGGACAATAGATGGATCTATGCCAGGCATTTCCTCATAAGACCAAGCAAAAACATCCCTATACTCTTTGAAGAGCTCGGTATAGATTTGAACCTCTTCATGGGAACATTCAGCTCCAATGAAAACGTTCTCAATAATGTTGGGATTCCTGGAGATGTTCACCGGGATAGTAGGAGAGATCACAGCCATGTTCCCTTTAGCATAAACCTGTGCTGGTGCTAAGGGGCTCAAGACTGGGTGAACAGGTCCAGGAGACTGAGGACTTAGAAAACTAGCTTCGATTTCGCTCAAGTCAGGTAGGAAGTAAGACCGATGATGCAAGTCATCCCACGGTCTCTCTATACCTGTCATTGCTTCCAGGATGGCCTCTTCAGATGGAAGAGTGGTATCTAGACAATCCTGGGCAGAAGAAGAAGTAAGCGTCCAAGCCGGAGCCACATCACCATCCAACTCTTCCGGCGAAAGAGAAGCTGGATCAGACTCTGCAGTGTCAACAACAGACTGATATGCAATTTCAGCTGCAGAAATCGGGAATGCCATTCCACCCACTTGCCCTTCCTCCAAAGTGGCAGTTGGGGAGGGTAAGGTCCAAGGGTCCGAAAAATAATGAGTTCGAAAGAACTCTCTTCGAAGGGGAGCCTTGGAGGATGAAATAGCATTGATAGACACCTTAGGAGGAGGAAGATCAAAAGATCCCATCAGGGAAGAATACATTCCAACTCCCAGATTCTCGATAGGTGCCTTAGTATTGTCCAACCTAGGGACAGATGAGTCAGGAGGCGCATCCAGGTCTACAGGAGGACAGTCCAGTTGATCCACCGTAACTATCCTCCCTTCGTGGGGGAAACATACTATCCGAAATAGTGAAGATGCAATGGCATCCATATCATATATCCAGTTTCTCCCCAACAGAAGGTTGTAGTCCAAGGCCGCATCTACTACCTCAACCTCTATGTTAACGGTTTTGCCCCCAACACAGATGGGCAAAGCCGGGACAATACCATGGGGCCTATGAGAATGGCCATCGAATGCAGTAAGAATAGTGCTAGATGGAACAGCTTTGGGAGATCCTAGTGTCTTCCAACATGCGAGGGACATCACGCAAGTAGAAGCACCCTCATCAACGACCGTGCGAAAGATATTAGTCTTCCGGTACGATGATTTAATATGGAAGGCCATATGATGAGGAAGTCTCTTCTTAAAATTCTTCATATCAAAGGTAATCAGAAGAGAATTTTTCGGATCTATAGCTTCAATGGAAGTGAGCAAAGCACTGCGCTGAGCCGGACAAGACTGGAGTACCTCTAAAGCTGACATAGCACAAGGACTCTGCGCCAGATCTTCTACAATCGAGTAGTTCTGGGCAGCCCTCATGTTCGGATTAATCGTTGACCGTTTAGAGGATGCCTTCGGTATCCGAGGCATAGACTCGACAGTTGGCTTCGTGATATGAAGCGGCTCAGTAGCATCAGGAACTTCCTTAGCTTTCGAAGATTCCTCTCCGCCATAATCACGAGATCTCGTAGCGACATCCACGTGAGCACTCATCATAAAGATATTCGATGGAATTTCCCCTTCCTGAGGACCTCCAGAGGAAGCCCCAGGATTTTGATTCGCGCCAGCAATTAATTGCTGCCCTTGGGGAAAAGGGTTTGTTAGCACAGCCTGGGAACTAGAAGAACCCTGCTGAGATAACAGGCGCTGAGCATCCGGAATTTTCGGGCAAAGATGCGTGAGATGGTCTCCAGCACAAAGCTTGCACGGAAACTTAACTTTCTTTTTCTCCTTTTGCCCTTCACCAACACGCTCGTTGGTCTTATTTTCATTGCCCTTCCCATTCTTGCCCTTCTTCTTGTTATTACGTCCCTTCTTCTTCCCATCGGACTGTTGATTTCCTTTGGGTTCAGAAGACTGGACAACATTAATGGACAAAGACTGGGAAGGTGATGAATCAGCAGGCACAGCCTGACCAGAAGAAGCAGATTGTAAAGACAACTGCTGCAATTGAGAAAGCAGGCTGGCTGCACTACTACTGACCGATCCGACAAGTCCGTCACCATGCGGGCCAGGTTTGGGTTTCGAGAGATCCAATTTGGAGCGAGGAGCATTAGGCAAATACTTGCAAAGCATGCCAGACTGAGAATAGATCAACTCTAACTGCTGGGCCCTAAAGATGGCCTGCTCCTCGGAATATACCCCTGACATGGATACATCCTTTGAAATATCTGACTGAAGCGATTTCAAAAACCACTCGAGAAGGAACTCACCTGGAATATGGGCTTTAATTAGCCTCTTCCTTCTCCTCCATTCCCGAATATGATCAGAAATGTGAGTTGCCTCATCCTGCTTAAAATTAGCCAGGAGTTCGGTCCCAGCCTCATATCTGACAGGCAACTGGAAATGGTTAAGAAAAGTGACAGCCAGTTCTCCAAATGTGGCGAAACTGCCCCCAGTAAGCTCTATATACCACTTCGCGGTGTTTCCAGTTAAGGTGCGCTGAAATAATCTCAATCTAATCGAATCGTCGATCAGAGAGTTGGATGAACACCATAAGTGGAATGTGGTGACATGGTCCGCCGGATCTTCACCATTCTTACCTTCAAACTTAGGAATGTCTCAAGGAAGTTTGGTTGGAACCGGAGGCCAACCCGGACTATACCGAATCGGGTCATTAGTTAACTTCGCCAAGTCTGGCAAGTTTAACGTTGCCAGAAATGGTAATCGCGGCGGAGCCTGAGAATTCCATCCTTGATGGGATGGATTTCCAACATTCTGAAAAGAATAGCCTGGATTTGATGAGGCACCAGGCTGCCAGAAAGGACCCGTAGAAAATGGAGAAGAACCTCCTCCCCACGCCGAGTTACCAAGACCCAGACTAGTTCCCCCCGCTGAAGTATTGACTGAAGATGTAAGCCCCTGGTAGGGGTTCCATGCATTAGATAGAGGAGAAAAAGACTGATAAGCACTCGATGCAAGGAAAGAAGCATTCCCTGGATGACTCGCGATGAACTGATTCCCTGCCCCCGACGTTGCAAACATAGGATTCCACCCCATAAAAGCAGTCGAACTTGGCCCCTGAGCCCAAAGATTAAAACTTTGGGTCTGGGACGTAAAAGGAAATGACCCTAAAGAAGGATTAGGACTAGGAATATGCCCAGTCCCAAAGGGGAAACCCTGAAAAGAAGCTGATCCACTAGCCATGTTGGACATGGGCGTAGATCCAGCTGCACCGGCGGTAAAGGAAAAAGAGGGATTTCCCGCAATGGACATCCCTGAAACAAAGGGACCAGATTGAGAAGCATATGCTTGGGTGAACCCAGAGCCAAACATAGCAGTGCTAGAAGCACTCGAAGATAGAGCAAGAGTGCCCCCTGCCTCGACAGAAGCAGGGGTCTGAATGCCCGCAGCACTTCACGGTAGAAGCCGCGTTCCCAGTCGTGGCCATCGAAAGATAAGAAAGATAAGGAAGATCCGGCGGTCTCTCAGACTCCGGTCCGATGTACTCTATAACAAACGGATGATTAAGAGGAAGAGGAGATGGACCTGTAGCTGCAGGCTCAGGTATATCTTCTATCTGAAAATCTTCCTCCTGAGGAAACAATACCCTCGAGGTGAGCGAAACGCTCCTCTCGGAACCGACACCGGACTCAGCTAAGAAACCTTCAGACCTTAGTGGAGGATCTCTCTCCACAGCGTCAGACTCTACAGGGTGAAAACCACCTGCTAGATTGCTCCTACGCCTTCTCGAAGAAGGCTCTGCACTCTCGGGAGATAACCCTCGGACTCTCCTCGAACGTCGAGGCGCTTGATCAGCCACTTTTACAAATTTATTATATTAGACTCAAGAAAAGTGAAAAGCTAGGCAAGCTAGGAGCAAAGAGCACTCACTAAAATCAAAACCCTGAGAAACAGCAAGCAAACAACCTCCAAGTATTTCCGCTCCGGTTGATGAGGACCGGACACCAAAATACAGGAAAGCGAAGTATAGGGCCTTCCGAAAGCAGTCTGGGATGATTAGGGCCCAGAACAACTAGCGAAGGTATCAGAAGCAGTTACGCCGACCTCCTAACAATAGCCTTTGCCGGCTCAAGCACCCAAGCTTCGCAAGGGCACCCCCCAGAAGTACTGCTGGAAGTGATGCGACGTCTGCCTCAGGTACCACGGGTATTCCCCCCCGCAGTCACCTGTGTGGAACCTAGGAACAGCAACTATGGACACCAATCCGTATCAAAAGCTGGGCGGAACGGTCTTGAGGTTAGATTCAGCTAATCGGAGGGGGGTATCCCTCTTCTTAACCTTCACTTCCCCTCACGCTTGACTCTCAGATGAGAGCTTTCCCAGTCCACCTCACGGAGTTGGATTTCGCTCAATTAGTAAACTTCTATGTCTGTTTGAGCGGCCTTGGAGAGTTAACTCTCCTCTCTCCTATTCCAAGGCCCTACAACCTAGCTAGTTGGTGATCGACACTAAATAAAACTTGCTAGTTGATTTTAGATTTAATCGCTTATTTTAAGGGCTGTTATATTAAGTCATAAGGATATGGAGTTGAAACCAATGATGTTCTGACGCAAAAGAAATTAATAAAAACCTGACTACATGCACATGCAGTTCTTAGTCTTTCGATGAAGAGCAATTTCTATGTAAGTTCTACGAGGCTAAAATGTATTTTTCTTTTCGAATTACAAACTCACACGCACAAAAATTAAGAAGCTAACTAAATGATTCAATGCACCTAATGCAAATGACCACTAACATGTAAATTCTAAGATGCAGAAAGTCCCTTGAAACAAGGTGAAATTTCCGAAAGGCTCCTTCAGTTTCAACTAATCTTTTGATATCCAGAAAGCTAATTCTTGCAAACAAGAACTCTTAATATAAGACACCAAAATACTCAAGAAGAAGAAGAAGAAATCAAAAGACAACTTCCCTTCACAATCAAGCAGGAAACTAGAAGCAAGAAAATTCACTAAAGTCCCAAAAGATGAAGCCAAACGAAAATGAAAAAGGCAACAAAAAAAACAAAAACAAGCAACAATGTTTTTTGAGTTTTTGATATGCAAAAAACAAAAAGCAAAACAAATGTTTTTGGACTTTTCAGTTTTATAAAACAAGAGCTTCAAGAAAACCAAGAACAACTATCTCAATCCAAGCCAAAATGAGACCGAATTTGAAGCATAAACTCCAACTATGCCCCTAAACCTTATAAAACTAATGATAGCAAGATTAATAAGGGCAACGGAAGACTAAAAACTCAATCAAACAGCCAAGAGAAATAGTGCAAATTCGTTGCAATACAAAACTCCAAAGAAACAAGCAAAGATCTTCGAAAAATGCAACAAAACCCTAGCTTATGAAACTCAAGAATACCAATCGAAAACAAAGCAAAGAACGCAATGCAAAGCACAACACAAAGACAGGAGCGAGTCAATGAGCAAAAAGCTCTCTGTTCTGATAAAGCAGAACAGCCAAGAACGCTCAGAAAGCGATCTTGGAACTCAATCCAGGAGTGCTAGCACTAACAAGAACACTTCGCCAAAAAGATCTGTTTTCGGGCAAACGAAAGAGAACCAAGACTTAAAACCACTTCTGTCACACTCCAGTAAGTACAAAGACTCTGCAAACACAGGCTTCCACAGCCAGAAAAGACCAAAAACACCAGAATCTTGAAATTTCAAATTCAGCCTAGGTATACGCGACCTTGCAACTATGAAACAGGCGTGTATACGCGTCTGTGCCGAGGGAAATCCGCGTGTACGCGGATCCTTCTACACAAACTCGCGGGTATACGCGACTGTGTGCAAGCAAAACTGCGTATACAAAGAAAGATAATGAAAAATAAAAAGTACAAGCCTGGGAAAGGTATAAAAGCTTCAAACTGACTGCAAGAAAGCAAACTGGACTGTAAAAGACAGAAGAAACTGTTGGCAACCTACCAAACAGCTGAAACAACCCAACAGGAGAATCACAAAAATGTGATCCCTAGCGGAGTCGCCAGTTCTGTTTCGGGGATTTAACACCCTAGAGGTTGGTTGGGATTCAACCTCCACAGAGCAGGGGCGTACTATTTAACAGAGACTCACACGATCATGCACAGTCATGAAAACGAAATAGAGCAGAACGAGAGGTTTACCCGTTGGTCCTACGTTTGAAGTAGATCCACGTGGAGTTCAAACTCCCCGCAACCGTCCTTCCTCTTTCACCTGAAATACAAGAAGAAACCAGCACAAAGGACAAGTTGTACAGTATATTTCTACTCTATATGTTAGCGAGATTCATATAAAACATTAAATAAATCATCATAAATGCTTGTATAACAAATATTCTTCACACATTAAAGCATACACTAACACGTTTACTTCGGGAACAACATGATACTTCTGTATTATAAAAATAGTACGTACAAAAGTAAGTGGAGAGATCACCTGATCTTTTCAAGGCCTTCGCAGACCGTCGTCCGGATCCGTCCAGCCCTTGCCTCGCTAAGACTCCTTCCAAATGAGTGCATACGAGATAACATATAAAGGGATGTGTATCTCAAGGAAACAAGGGTTTCCTGAAATGAACTGGGAAAGTGCAGGAGGCACGGGGAATCAGACTTGGATAGGGAACCAACAGAGTATAATAATAATAATTCTCTCTCTCCCTTAGGCCATACATATGAGGTCCTTTTATAGTCCCCCCAAGTAGTTTCAGCAGTTGGAAACAGTTGGCCACGGGCTGGGGTAGTTGAACTACCTGAGTAAATATCAACCCAGCGCGAAATTAGGGATTTTTATATATTTTTTAATCATTAAAATGGCATACGCGGAAAAGTCTAGCTGTACTAGCGTATACACGCGGAAAAACACGGGCATAGTCGCGTATGAAGGATTTTCCACCGTTTTTAAGTGAATTTGAAACAGTTGGCCACGGGCTGGGGTAGTTGAACTACCTGAGTAACTATCAACCCAGCGCGAAATTAGGGATTTTTATATATTTTTTAATCATTAAAATGGCATACGCGGAAAAGTCTAGCTGTACTAGCGTATACACGCGGAAAAACACGCGCATAGTCGCGTATGAAGGATTTTCCACTGTTTTTAAGTGAATTTGTCCAAGTCTGTAGGAATGGGTGCCCATAAAGCCATGTAGCAATCATGAATCATGTCAAGGTGAGAAATGATGCTATAACAGAAACTTAGTAAAGTTCCACTTTATTCCATCTCCAAAAAGACCACCTTTGCTGGACTTCAAGAACTTGTAGAGAGGAGCGGCATTACCACCATTAACTTCGACCTACATCACAGAGCTGCCACTTAGCCCCAAAGTTACAAAGAAACAACTACAAAGATATAGATGAATCATCTTTCCTAACAAGAAAAAGAGATCCGAGGAGGTTTAAAAAAAAATGAAGACCTTTTCAAATATGGGAAACTCTGCTTTAAAGCGAGTGCAGGCCACTTCTGCAATTTGCTCATTATCACCTGGTTCTTGTCCACCAAACTGATTGCATGGGAAAGCCAGTACTTCTAATCCTGAAAACAGCTTACCAGATTCATTACATAAGTTTCGGAAATTTCAAAACAAAATGAAATTATAATTTCGAAACAAAATGAAATTATGAAAAGTGGTTTCATGGAAATTGCTGGTATTTATTGAAACATTCTGTAATTAAGTATATACTATTGAACTTTTAAATATGTTTTTAATTTAAAAGTGAAGAGTGTGGAAATAATGGATTTCATTTAAAAGTGAAGAGTATGGAAATTATGGATTTCATAGGAGTGATCCTGGTTCTAAGTTCTAATACTATGAAGGGGTATGAAGGGGTATGAAGGGGTTTGCGGTTAGACCAAAAACCGTTCTAATACTATGAAGGGGTATGAAGGGGTATGAAGGGGTTTGCGGTTAGACCAAAAACCCATAGATGTTAGTAAACTTTTTAAATTCCAACTTCTAATATTATGAAAAGGTTTGCCATGACATCAAAAATCCATAAATATTAGTAAACTTTTCAAATTCCAAGGTGGAAATTATGGATTTCCTAAAAGAATAATTCTTTCGAAAAAAAGACATTCAACTTCTGACTGAGCGATTTGGTAAAATTAACCTCCCAATAAACGGAATTTGCTTTAATGTAGCCCAATATAAATTTGGGCATGTATATTGTTGTTAGAAACCCTATTGCATGGCTTTAGGGTTGATAACCAGATCTCAATTATGGACTTGGTCTCAGGGTACTCTGATAACTGCTTATGGGGTTGAACGGTCACAGTACAGTAACGGAGCGTGTTAAATGAAAATAATTGGGTCAGCCAGGAAAGGACTTAAAATGTATGCTACATAAACCAATATGAAGCCACTCTCAACCAAAAAGAAGTCACTCCAAGGGATCCGATGCTCAAACCGGGGGGCCACACAAAATCCATGACTCCCTGTAGACCAACCCCTGAGACAAGATGCTGGTCAAGGGATCCTCTTGTAGAGACAGTAATTGAAACAGAAATGGAAATTGGAACAGAAGCAGAAACCAGTCTGTTGGGCAGGTTTATGGTAACACAGGACTGCATGACCCATTACAGCATATTGTTTACACTAATACAAACATTCTGAACAGGTTGAAATAAGAACTGGATCTCAAATGTTATAAAAGTCTGACCTTTTTGGTCAAAGATACACACTATTGTCTGCAACAGGAAATAATAAGACAGCTATTATGTTCAGAGTAATTTAAATATGTTCAGAACCAACCAATTCTAGAAAAATGTAAGTTTAGATAATACCTT
Source organism: Pinus albicaulis (assembly GCA_034641835.2). Classification (NCBI taxonomy): domain Eukaryota; kingdom Viridiplantae; phylum Streptophyta; class Pinopsida; order Pinales; family Pinaceae; genus Pinus; species Pinus albicaulis. The sequence goes on along the minus strand of CM076573.1, from coordinate 652,866,798 downwards.
GATCCTTGTACTTTGTATATACTTCATTCAACTCATTATAATTAGAATTAGTCAACCCACTGCAAAAACAAATAATAATAGAGAGGCCTGAATCAGTCAAATTTTAAAATGAGTATAATTTCACTTACAAAACAGATAGCAATCCGTAATCCAGGAAAAGCGTAGAAGATAATGTTGTTCTTTCAATACAATTTTTTTTTAAACAAATCATATAAAATGCCTTATTTTAAAGATTTACAAAGCTGTGAGGTCTAAAAATTCTATTTTTCCCCATTTAATCGCATAAATTCTATCAACCATGAAATCAAAAATTACCATTGAGAGGCAACATTGACAATGAGTAAAACCTTGCCCTTATAGATGCCGAGATCCACATCATTACCCCGGATGTCCTGCATACAACTTAACAGTATTAATTCAGAATTTCTTTATGTAAATGGATTTAAAGATAATAATATTAGAGAAAACATGAGTTCAAAGAAATGAACTAATATGGAGATAGAAATTACCTTGACTGTGAAATCATAAACAGAGGAAGACTGTTTTGATGAGCTTCCTGTCATTGCTGTAAAATTTGCAGAGAACCAAAAATATAAAAATCTCTTTGGTTTGATCGAGGAACAAAAGCGTGAAAATATTTCAGAAGTGGGGGAACCTAGAAAGGAGAAAGACGAGGAAGAATGGAGGTTGTAAGGGGTTTATATAGGAAATGGACGTAGAAGATTTGAAGAAATTGCCGGGCCGCATTCCATATAGAGAGGAATCAAAGCACGGCAACTAAGGTCGGAAAATGGCGTGTGAAGGTGTGAAAAGTGTTTTCTGATTTGAATAAAGTGCCACGCGTGGGTCCTCTTGTAGTCAGCTGGCCTCACAAAATGTGGACGAGATTTGTTTGCATGAAAATCGAATTTAGAACGTCATAAATATTGATGGCCATATTTTTATGTATGTTTTGAAAAAAATATAAGTGTATTAATGATAAACTATATATATCGACCATTAAATTTAAACAAATAAATTATCCAACAACAAATATATACAACCCCACACATTAATAATTCAATAACACAATAAATATTGTTGCCGTATCGTTATGTGTGTTTTAAAAAGAATATTAGTTTGATGTTAGGTGTTGGTGTCAGCAGTGTGGTAATTTAGAATGTAAGGTTTTGGCGGAGTGTAATGGTTTTGTCGGTGGAGATGTTCTAGAAGAAATGGAAATGGGCCTAATGTCTTGCGTGCATAAATCAAATACCATACCATGGACAAGTGAGGACACTTTTTAAATGCACTCTTATCTTCTTTAGATATGGAATTGTTGAAATCAAAGCAAACTAGTTAGCAGTATCTTGACTTGTTGGTTTTTGCAAAGAGATTTTTTACAATTTAGTATAATGTAGATGTAATTCATATAGAGTTAGGATTGCTTCTTCAAATTGAAGGATAAAGTTAGTAATTTTTTTATAATGAAATGTAAAATAAGAGGTTGAATTCCATTATTATATTTGTTTTAATGTTTTTGGTAGTTGTTATATAAAAGTTAATTGGGGTTATGCAGAGTTATGCAGAATGAGTGTAATGGTTGTTAATTTTTTTATTTAGATTCGAAATGTTTACTAGTGATATGACGAATTATAATATTTTAAGAAAAGTAGTTTTTTTTTCTAGATAAAATATACATAGAATTGAAAAGAAGGCATTGTAGCTCAAAGGTGAGTACGGCACCTGGAGACTACACTCAAACGGAGAGATCACTCTACATTCATTAATCAGAAAATACATCTTTAAGTACATCACAAGAAATCAAGAAGTTGTAAACAAACTCCTATATTCTAGGAACTTATCATAAACTAAGGAGATACGTTACAACTATGTAACCATTTCTCCATTAATACAAAAATAATATAATTATTTCCAACTCCCCCTTAATGGAGAAAGAATTATCCTGAACTCCTAACATCCCTCTAAACAATTCAAACTTTACACGTGCAAGAGGCTTAGTAAAAATATCAGCCATATTGTCACAAGTTTTACAATATTCAACAAATATTTCTTTTGACTATAGTTTCTCTCTAACAAAATGGAACTGAGTATCAATATGTTTGGTGTTTTTATGAAATACTGGATTGTATGCTAGTTTAATGGTGCTCTGGTTGTCGCTTTTAATGGAAGTTGATTTTTTCTGTTCTTCTCTTGCATCATTGAGAAGTCTTCTCAACCATATCGCTTCACATGTGGCTGCACACAATGCTTGGTTCTCAGCTTCACATGAAAATAAGGCTACAGTACTTTGCTTTTTGCTGCTCCATGCTATGACCCCGGATCCTATGCTAAATGCGTAACCTGTGATAGACCTTTGATCATCCAGGTTACCTGCCCAATCTGAATCTGAAAAACCTACTAGAGTAACATCAGATGTGTCAGTGTATAAAATACCATAATTACTAATACCACAAAGATACCTCAACACGCTTTTTGCTACAACCCAGGGACTTTCAAGTGGTTTAGACATAAACTGGCTCAACACACTAACAGAGTATGCTAAGTCTGGTCTAGTTGTTGTGAGATATATCAAACTCTCAATTAGTTGTCTGTACATAGTGGCATCCATCTCCTTAGTGCCATCGTCACTGCAAAACTTCAAATTCTGTTGCAATGGTGTTGCTGTTGACCTACACTGCTCCATGCTGAACTTTTCCAACAGACTTCTGGCATGTTTTCCTTGAGTAAGAAATTTTTTCCAGAATCTCTCCATACTTCCAATCCCAAACAGTAATGGAGATTTTCGAGATCTTTCATTTCAAAAACTTGTGCCATCAGCCGTTTGATTTCTTTGATCAAATTATCTGCATTGCCTGTTATGATGATGTCATCCACATACAAAGAAATCAAAATAATTTTCCCCTGTTTATTGCACTTGGTATACAAATTTGGGTCATTCATACTCTTATGAAAACCACGCTGTAAACAGAAAGAATCAATATTTTCATACCATGACCTGGGTGCTTGTTTTAAGCCATATAGTGTCTTTTTCAATCTGCAAACAAGATGTTCCTGCCCCTTATTAACAAACCCTTCAGGCTGTACTAAGTAAATTTCTTCTTTCAACTCACCATTTAAAAATGCAGACTTAACATCTAGCTGGTGTAACTCCCAATTGTGTTTTGTTGCTAAAGAAATAAGCATTCTGATAGTGTTTAATTTTTCTACAGGAGCAAAGGTATCATCAAAATCTATTCCCTCTTGCTATGAATACCACTTTGCAACCAGTCTAGCTTTTAGTTTTTCTATACTTCCATCTGCATTCATTTTAGGTTTATACAACCATTTACATCCTATGGGTGTTTTACCTTTAGGCATTTCAACTAAAATCCCAAGTGTTATTTCTAATAATAGATTCAATCTCTTCATCCATTGTAGGCCTCCATGCCTCAAATTGACTTGCTTCTTTATAATTTGTGGGTTCTACAATGTTTAAAATGTTTGACATCAAAGCATAGTCTTTCAATCTGGATGGTATTTGAGTCTTCCTACCTGATCTCCTTAGTAGGGGACTTACCTCAATTTTTTTTGCTTCAGACTTATTCGGGCTCGCATTATTGACTATATCACCTTCTTCCTGCTCTTCTTTCTGCTCCTGCTCTCGATCATCCTCGCTACTTTCCTCCATTAATAATGGAATGTGCCAATCATCATCAGTGTCATCCTTTCCTTCTTGAACCTGTTCATGAAATACTACATCCCTGCTTGCAAATATCTTATGAGACTCAGGATTGAATAACTTATATGCTTTAAATTCAGTTCCATATCCTACAAAGATGCATTTGATGGATTTAGGGTCTAACTTATTCCTATCAACTTTGGGTATATGGGCAAAGGCTTTTGACCCAAATACTCTCAAATGATTTATTGTTGGTTTGAGTCCATATAATGCCTCAAAAGGGGTTTTGAAGCCAAGACATTTAGTAGGACTTATGTTCTTTAAATAGACAGCAATGTTAATAGCTTCTACCCAAAAACTATTAGATAGACCCTTACCTTGTAGCATACTCCTTGCGCACTCCACTAGAGTTCTATTCTTGTGCTCTGCCACTCCATTCTACTGTGGTGTGTGAGGCACTGTAAACTGCTGAACAATCCCATGAGATCTGCAGAATTTCATGAATTCCCCTAACTTGTATTCTCCCCCTTGATCTGAGCGAAGAATTTTTATGCTTTTTCCTAACTGTTTTTCCACCAAGGTTTGAAATTCTATAAAGTACTGGAAAGTCTGGCTCTTTTTTCTCAGAAAATAAACCCATGAGTATCTAGTGCAATCATTAGTAAATAAAAGAAAGTAATATGCACCACCTAGCGACCTCGTCTGCATAGGTCCGCATATGTCAGTATGCACTAGCTCTAGGATATCTCTTTCCTTCCTTCTATCATGCACAGGAAACTCTTCTCTATGCATTTTTTCGAAGGCACATCCATCACAATTTAACTGAATACTGTGAAAAACAGGGAGTCCCTTGAACATACCTTTTCTCTGTAATAACATGAGGTCCTGCAAATTCAGATAACCGAATCTCTGGTGCTAGAGTTTTTCGGCTGTCGATCTAGCTGCAACCATGGCTTGATGTGGCATACTTTTTACATCTAATCTGTATAGGCTCCCCACACGCACGCCTGTTGCAACAATATCTTTCCTACAATCCTTTATGACACAGTGAGTCTTGAAGAATTCAACTTGCATATCCTGATCAGTTATCATAGATACAGATATCAAATTTTTCTTAATCCCGGGTACATATAAAACCTTTTTAAGACGAGTAATGTCACCATTTGGTAACTTTACCGGAATATCCCCATACCCTTTGATCTCGTATCCACTATCATCTCCTAGATAATTTTTTGATCCATATGAACTTTCTTCAAGAGTTTCAAAACATTCCTTCTTACTTGTCATGTGATAGTATGCACCAAAATCGACATACCAGATGTCATCCTCATTAGATGCTGAAAGGGCACAGTCATCTGTGAACAGTCGAAATTCATGGCTGAGATCTTCATCTTCTTCAACAAAGTATCCTCTGTGCTTCACCTGCTTTTTCTTTGCATCATCTACCTGCTTCTTAAGACATTCAATCTGTATATGACCTGCTTTCCCACAATAATAACATCTTCTTAAAGCATTATTTGCAGGCATACCTCTATACGGTCTCTTTTTCAATGTACCTCCTCCTCTCTGTTGTTGTTGTTGTTGTGACTGTGGTTGCTACTGTGGCAACTTCCCTCTGAAGTGCCATCATTTCGCCATTAGAGCAAGATCATCGCTCTGCAGTTTCAAATTCTGTTGCCGCTCTTCTTCTTGCAGCAAGATCCCTGTCAATTCTTTAAACGTAGGAGCTTTCTCCCTTGCCACCAATCCAGTGATGAACATTTGGTATTCATCCCTCATCCCATTCAGCGTGATTGTGACAAGATCAGAATCAGACACCTTCTCTCCGTTGTCTCCCAATCCGTCTTTCAGATCTTTAACTCGTGCGATGGATGCAGCAGCGGTCTCATTTTCGTCCATCTTCATTGCAAACAGCTTGCCTTTGAGTGCCATCATACGATTTGTGTTTTGGGTCTGATATAAATTTTTTATGGTCGTCCAGATCTCAATGGATGTTTTGCACTCTCTGATATGTAGGATAATGTTGTCTTTGACAGACATCTTCAGCAAAACTTTTGCTTTGTTTTCTCTCTTATCCCAATCTTGCTCCTGCGTAGTCAGCCCTGTGATTGAATTTAGTCTCTGCTCATCTCCTGTAACTATCGACCATGCATTTGCACCCTTAAGCAAGGTCTGTATCTTGAACTTCCAATTGGTGAAGTTAGATCCATCGAGTTTGCCAGACTCGTGGAGATATGATTCCATAGTGTTACTCATTCTAAACTGATCTATAGATGAATAAATCTACCAAAAAAATTTGTACAAGATACACTAGGAAAAAAAATTCAATACCTACCAGATCCTGACCACCGAGCTACCACTGATCTGCTAGTTCTCCTGATCCACCGACTGTATCTTCGATTCAGATCCATCACTACCAGGCAGATCTGCAAATTGATCTTGCTCCTCTGGGTAAATCAGGTGTTCAATATGCCATCAACAGACAATCCCGATCTGCCTCCACTAGGAAAATCTACGATTTCAAAATGTGACCACCAAACTAGTCTGATCTGCCTCCTCCAGACAGATCTGCAACTTATTGCAGAACTTTCAACGAAGGCGAGGTGGCGCCTTTTCACGCGAAAAATCCATGCCCAAAATAAAAACGATGCAAGGTCCAAACCTGGTGTAGATATCTTGTGCACTTCCGCGCCAATCCCATGATTTGGCACATCAGCGTGGGTATACACCTAACATTCACACTGATTGCGCTTCTCGGCGCGACTGTCAGCAGAAAATAAGCGCAAACCCCCTTCTGCTCAGAGATTAATGATTCATCTGAGACCATGAGCTAGGTGTTACTGCAGTTCACCTGCTCGACCGAGCACAAAGCTCCTGTGTACACGTAGCCACAAAGGTGATTTAGCCACAAAGGCGATATAGCCACTAAGGCGATGTAGCCACTAAGGCGATTTACATATAAAAAAAATCAGGCTCACCCAATCTGAGCTCTGATACCAAGATAAAATATACACAGAATTGAAAAGAAGGAGTTGTAGCTCACAGGTGAGTACTGCACCTGGAGACTACACTCAAACGGACAGATCACTCCACATTCATTAATCAGAAAATACATCTTTAAGTACATCACAAGAAATCAAGAAGTTGTAAACAGACTCCTATATTCTAGGAACTAATCCTAAACTAAGGAGATACGTTACAACTATGTAACCATTTCTCCATTAATACAAAATAATATAATTATTTCCAACTTTTCTTTGAAAAATAAACTCACAAATAAACTAATAATAAAAATAAAATTTTTGTTATTTATATACAATAACTTCATAAAAATGCTATCACAAACTTTGCAAAAGATCTCAAAATTCATTTGTTATAATACTTAATAATGATAAGTGAATTAGTTATATATCTTAACAAGGTGAATAAAAGGAATATCCAATTTTATTCCATATCTTCTTCACATTTGCTAGTTATATATCCTAACAATGCGAATAAAAGGAATATCCAATTTTATTCCATATCTTCTTTACGTTTGCAAATGTGAAAAGTAAAAATAAAAAATAAAAAATAGCAAAGTTAACTTAGCTTTTATGATCATTTATTATATATAATGTCTATTTTCCAATGGGAAAATGGTAATTAGCTTGCTAGAAAGTAGGAATTATTTATAAGTGGTGTGAAATAGATTCACTATGAGATGTAATTTCATTTTATAAAATGTAATTATTATTTAAAATATTGGATGTGATTTTTTTAAATTTGTAAGTAATTTTGGATATTGTGATTTAAATAAAAAATTATGTTAGTTTTTATTATAAACTAAAAAAATTTACATTAATTTTAAACGAATCTCAATTTTAGATTTATGTATCTATCTCATCACTTGTAAGGAATCCAATTAGCATTGATCTATTTTGACTCAACTCTAGTATGCACGGGATCAAATTTCTCAAAGTGATTTTTTTTTTTCTAAATTCCAAAATCTTGAAGAAAAATTACCCCTCAAAAGATTTGATCCCTCTTGAGGTTGATAAATCTCGAGTTAAGATGGATATAATTGGTTTTATAATTAATATTTTTTTGAAAAGAGAATACTCAATGTAATGGAGTATAATACATTGCAGGTGGAGATTTTCTAGAGGAAATTGGATATAGGCACAATGCTAATGTAATGTGTTGATTCAAAGAGCATGAAACAATTAGCAACATTTTGTAAATGTTTGTTCATGTCCATTAAAGAAGAAAGAGTAAAAAATTTAAAAAGTTAGCTAAGAGGAATTTTTATTCATAATTTATAATTATCATGTTTTGAAATAGGAGAAGGGGGAATCTTGGAGTGACTTATGTGATGAATATGTGTGATGAGATATAGAATTTTTTCAAGTGGTAATCTAAACACGTGATGAATTAGTTTTTTTTTAGGCTATTCAAACTAATGGGGAAATCAACACTTTTGACCTAAAATATGAATGAATCATTTTGAATCGATGGAATTACAGATATCAAATGTTAACATTGTATAGTATAATTGTGATAATATATTTGTATATAAAAATAACAATTTCATCATTCCAAACTTTCAATTTTAGCGAACATTACATAAATATATTTTTATTATGGCAAAGAAAAAAATGTCAAAAACATAGAATGTTTAGCCTTCCTAATTTTTGTAATCTATGTATCATAAAAATAAGCACTACAACTTGTGATGGGAGTAGAAACTCATCTTCAATATAATCAGACACTTACTATTAAATATGTTTCTATAACAAGGGAGAGTTAGTCAATGTTAGTGCTAATCACTCAAGTTGCTAAAGGCTCACTCGAAAGAGAGCCAATCAGTCAAATTCACCAAGCATTGAATACATTGTCCAATTTATATGAAGGCGCCTTAATATTTTAGATATAGCTTGTAAACTATGTGTGAATTCACCTTCAAATAATAATGGCACCCTACTAAAACCACAATCGAGTAGTGGTTTGTGTAAATCCCTAATATATTTGTTAAATTTAGGAACTCAATTATTCATTCAACATTTTGAAACCTTAGGTACATTAAAAAAAACATATATGTATATACTAAATCAATCATATATTTACAAAATAAAACCTCATTGAGAATATTTTTTAACGAACTATCTGATATTTGAACTTCATCAAGATGGTTCAATGTTTAAATGTCTCTTCATTATTCATAATCTATGAAGTGGATTATATATCAAGGCTATATAGTAGCATAGTTCTTGTTGAATTGGATTTTAATCTTAACCCATAGAGAAGTAATTTGATAGTAGTGTTGCACGTGTGCTAATAAAAAAATGTGTGTATGATGTAAAGAGGAAATGTAGTTGTGATTATTAGTGGATGTCCAACCGACAAAATTGGGTCTAGTTTGCAACATCTAAAAGCACCAATGTTGGTGCACTAATGTAATCGTACTTTTGACCAAACCAAACCATTTAAGGAGCACAACTAACCCAAAGTTTTTCGTTAAGCACCTGGAAGGAGTGTCACACACTTAAGTTACTATAGGTGGTAAACATAGAAAATGAAGAAATATAAGGCATCATTGGTTGGGTCTTCCACTCTTTGCTTATATTGACAGTGACATTCATGCCCAACACTCTTCCCCTTTTTTCCACAAGCATGTCATTATGTCAAGTAACTCTACATGAATTAACATGCATCTATATTATTGATCCAGATTTATGAATGAATGAAATGAAATATGGATATAAACAGTAACATAGAGATAAATAGAAAATAAAAGTAACTATGAAATGAAACTTCAATTCACTAATAACAAAGTACTAAAAATTGTTTACATGCAGAATAGAAAAAAAGTAGCTCAGGCGATGGTAGCTCACCTTTGAGAAGAGATGTGGTGGCTACATGCCTTCTCAACTATGTTAAAATGAGGCTTGATGGCCTATTTATTATTGAGAAACAATGGAAAAACCTAAACATCCAAAAACCTAACCCTAGGAGATGAAACACCAAAATTGTGGGCCCCTTTGGATTAAATTGGTACATCAACATCCTGGGGTTGTAACTTTGGCATACGATCTCTATTTTCACGCATGATACCTCGTTAAAAATATATATCTAGAGAATACAAATTTAAAATTAACAAGTTATTCTAAACCTAATGGTTTCCCGTTTTCCAAAAAAATGTCGTTTAGGGCCTCAAAACAACTCCAGAAGTTGAGGACCCGAAAACCTACCAAAAATAGTAAATTTTGCTACAATTAAGGAAATTGAAAGAAATAGTGGGGGTACAAGAGTTATATTCGGATGGCCACTGATAGCCACATGGATCAATCCTCTCCCCTTAGGAAGAAATGGTCCCCATTGTGTTGAGTGCCTCCATGAGATGGGGAAACTTCTGTTGAACTTGGTTCTTGATAATCCACTTGCATTGGTGCAGGAGTTGGCCAACTTTGAAAACCCAATACAATTGGATATTTTGCTAGCAAGTGTTCTTGATCTATGTCTCCATTATCCAATCAATTGTGGCTTGTTTCATGAAGTCTAGCTTTAATTATGTTGGTGTGAGTTGTTCTGCAATGTTTGATGTGTCCAGTAATGATTGAAAGTATGGACGAAGGCGGTCCAAATTGAACACTGTGTGCAGTCCAATGAATGGGGGAATTTTGAGTTCAAAACCATTGTTTCTCATAGCCTTGGTAATGGTGTAAGGCCCATATCGTAGTGGTCTAAGCTTTTGATGGGCTCCGATAAGGCATTATTTCTACAAATGCAACCAAACTTTGTTGCCCACCTAAAACCTGTGTGGCATCCGATGTTGATCATGTTGTTTCTTTTCCTTAGCATTGGACTTATATAATATACCTTGAAAAATTTGGTGGATGTGTTGGATCCGTTCAATAAATATGGTTGTTTAATTAGCCTCAGATTGTACATGTGTGGATTCTATCTATGTAGTCAAATGAGGCATGACAACATCAATCACACACAATGGTTGAAATCCTAGACCCACTTGAAAGGGACTGCGACCAGATGAGCTATGGAGAGATCTATTATAGCTTTGTTGCAGATATGGAAGGCTCTCAATCTAGGTTCGTGGATGATTATATTTGTACATGTAGTGTATGTGCACTATCATCCTATTGATGACCTTTTAGGTCTTGATAATACTAGTGTACCCCCTTATTATTTGTAGTGTATACTTATTGTTATTATGTTTTTGCCCATGTAGTCCCCATACTGTTATTATTTTTTCCCATAGGTGTAGCCCCATTATTGTTATTGTTTTACCCATGTGGTTCACATATTGTTATATTATGACCCCTTAGACTCCTATATGTAGAAGGTAGGCTTTTTTATTTGTATCATCCAATAATTCTTCATTTATGTAATGTAAAGGAGGTTTCCCCCTCGAAGAGGTTGATTTCTAAGCCGTGATCTATCTTTTCTTCTATTTTGTGAGTTGGTTGCATAAAATTTTGTATCAGAGCTTTGGATTCTATGGTTTTGGTGTTGCAAACAGACCATATTGGAATTTTCGCTATAACTTTATTTATACGAAGGCTCAGAATATGAAATTTGTACCACGAGAAGCCAAAATCCTGAGGAAATTCGTGTAAAAATTTTAGATCTTGGTTCGTTGTATTTTTGGATATATGATCTGAGGAAGTTAGGGTTTTTACAAGATCCAGAATTTCATCTCAAACAAGTGACCGAGGGAAAATCATCATAAATTTTGTTTCAGACATCGGATTGGAATTCTGTAAAACGTGGGCAAAAGTGCACAAACTGTAATTTCTTGTGTATCAATCTCCTAGAAGAAGTTAAAAATAGTAACACATGGAACGCCATAAACCTTCGCTCTACTAAACCAATCCATAATTAGGTCATTTTGGGAGATTGGGCATAATGTTATCTTGAGGAATCCAAATTAGGTTTGACTTGTGGCATTGGGAAGAAGACCTATAGGGATACAATGGGACCAAATTTCACATCTTGGAGATCCTAAATTATAGAGTTACAACCATTTCAAGTTCAATCTCCTAAAAATAAGAAAAAGGTGTGTATTTTTTTTAAAAAATTGAATAACTTTTGTTTGAAAAATCAGTTTGAAGTGATTAAAAGAAAATATTGAAGCATATATATCAGTATTGAGTTCTAAAATTCCTCCAAAAAATAATTCCACGCCCATTAAGCCCTTAGAAATATCTACTATGACACATGAAGAGAAAGAATTGCAGCATGATATCTCAAAATTACAGGACCAAGTGCAAGAAATTTCGCTCTCACATAGAACAAAGAAAAATGAACGAGAAGCTAAGAGGATTATTTGAAGGATGGAATGAATGGCATGGAAGCTAAGATCGATGCTATAGAAGGAAACATGGAATATTTTAATAAAGACATGGAGTGTTTGAAGGAATATTTGGCAAAATTGCTACAAGAAAAGATTCCTAAGGGAGAAAAGGTAGTAGATGAAACTCATGATGAGAAAAAAATAAATGTTAATCATGATTTCATAGAGTCTAATGTTGGATTTAAGACCCACCATATTCCAAAGATTGATATGAGGAGTTTTTATTGCAATGATCTCATAACATGGATACTACATATGGATAAATACTTTGATTTCGCTAATGTTCAAAACACACAAAAGGTACACATTGCAAATTTATATTTAGAACCCAATACATTTGTATGGCATCGATGGCTTTTCTCTCGTAAACAAATTTTCACTTGGTCAATTTTTATGAAGGAAATGATAGCACATTATGAGGATACAAAGAGCAACACCTTCTTTGGCCAATTGATAAATATCAAACAAAATGGTTCAATGGTGGAGCACATCGAGGAATTTCGAAAATTGAATATAAGGGTAAATGATATTCCAGAGGAGCATGGGATTGATGTATTCATAGGGAATTTAAAGGATAACATACAAAATGAGGTTCTCCTTTGAGAACCTGATTCATTGGAGAAGGAATTCAAGTTGGAAAGAAATATTGAAATCAAAATTATGGCGACAAGGAAGCCTACAACTCACAACTATAAATATGGAATTGTTGCTACTCCTAGAATTCCAAAACCTACAAGATTGACACCACAAAAATTGGAAGAAAATAGAGATAAAGGTATTTTATATAGTTGTGATAACAAATACACTAAAGGTTAGAAGTGTGCTGAGAAGAAATTATTTTTCATAAATTGTGTTAGGTCCCTATATTACTAGTATAGTCCCTTATTGTTGTTAGTGTAACCCCCTTGTTGTTATTATTGTACCCTTGTAACCCCCATATTGTTATTATTGTGCCCTTAAGTTATTATTGTTAGGTCGGCTAGGATTACATTGTGGCCCCACTAGGATTACATTGTGGCCCCATGGACTCCTATATATAGAAATGAGGTTTTGTAATTTGAATCATCCAAGAATTGTTCATTCATGTAATGTATTGAAGGTTTCCCCCTCGAAGTAGCTTATTTCTAAGGTGTTGATATCTCTTTTATTCTCTTTTTGGAGCTAGTTTCACAACATTTGGTATTAGAGCTTTGAGATTCTAGGGTTTCGCTGCTCCAAACAGGTCATCGTGGCATTTTCGCTATAACGTTTTTTCTACAAAGGTTCAAAATCTGAAATTTTTAGAGTGCGAAGCCAAAATCCTAAGGAACAGCGTCGCAAAATTTTAGAGCTTGGTTCGCAATATTTTTGAAGATATGATATGTGCAAGTTAGGTCATTTTGCAGGCACCTGAATTTCATCGTGGTATTTTCATAATAACATTTTTTCTACGAAGGTTCAGAAGCTGAAATTTTTACAATGTGAAGCTGCAATCTCGAGGAACATCTTCGCAAACTTTCAGATATTGGTTCGCAATATTTTCGGAGATATGATCTGTGGAATTTAGGGCTTTTTGAGGCTTCTGAATTTCATCTCAAAGAGGTGATCATGGGAAAATATTCATAGCTCTCTCTCTGAGCATCGGATTGGAATACTGTAAACATTGGCCGCAAGTACACAGACTCTAGTTTTCATTCTATCAATTTCAAAGCCAAAGGATGAAACAGTGATGCGTGGTAAGTCGTACAAGTTCGCTCTACTGAACTAGTCCAAAATTGGGTCATTGTGGGAGATTGGACATAACTTTGCCTTGAAGAATCCAAATCAGATCAGACCTGTGGCATTTGAAAGAAGCTTCATAGTGCTACTAGAGGGCTAAATTTCAGATATTGAGGATCTGCAATTATAGAGATAATTTAATTTCAATATCGAGCTCCTCAAAAGCAAGTCAAAGGTGTGTATTGTTTTTTTCCGAATTGCATCAGTCTTGTTTGAAGAATCAAGTTGAATTGATTCCAAGGGAATATTGTAGAATAGATATCAATATTGGATTCTAAAATGGCCCCTAAAAATAATTCAACACCCATTAAGCCTTTAGAAAGCTCTACTATGACTCATGAAGATGAAGAATGGAAATGTGACATATCAAAATTACAAGAGCAAGTGCAACAAATTTCGCTCTCGCAAAGAGTAACAAAAAATGACATGGAAGTTTTGAAGAAAGGCGTGGAAACTGTTGGGGTTCCCATGTTTTGGCCAGGTTGACAAGACCAAAATATGAGACAACATAGAACCACTTCAGACCCTAGGATCTAGCCCTCCTAGGTCCAGAGAGGGATCTCTCTATAATTGTCAAAGGTTTTATTTCTTTGAAGCTCGAAGTTGTGATTTTAGGCTAGCTATAGGCTCAGCGTTGTTTGTTTGATTATTTATGTTTGGTTGTTGGGAATTAGGAAAGAAAGGTCCAATATAATACAAGGATGAGCAAAGAGGAAACTAGGCAAAGATAGATAACTCAGGGAACATCAAGGCCATTGGGCAATGGAGTCAAGAAAGGGTTTACTTGTGTTCAATGTGCAAGCTTTCAGTTGGGCTAGTTGTTTAGAGAATTTGGATCTTTAAGGATGATTGGTGAAATGGAACATTAAGGATGGAATGTGAAAGAAGGAAAGACAACCAAATTTTTGTATATAGATCAGGTTAGAGGTCATTTAACTCCAGACCTGCTTGGACATACTCAGAGGCAGCTCTCAAAGAGGGACAAAGGGGCTGCTTATAGATCAGACCAGAGGTCATTTAACTCCAGGTCTGCTTTAGCAACTCCAAGGAAAACAAGGATAATTTTGACAGAAGGGATCTTAGAAAGGTTCAATGAGATGGAAAGATCCTAGTGAGGCGGAGACAGGGTTCTAGACCTCCGAGTGTTCTCAACTCATCCAACTAAATCCTAACAAGAACATCTAAACATAGATTTCATTAATTCATACATAAGAGAGCAGGAAATGACATCCACTACTGGTTAAATCAATTGAAATCAATATTCAGATACACATATAAGCAGAAAACATAAAAGGCTGGGAGAGCAGCAACATAAGGTACCTATCAAGGGTAAATCTTATGCCAATACTTCTGATGCGAGCCAGTAGAAATGGAATGAAATGAAATCAAACACAGAGATAAGAAAACATCACCAGCTACTTTAGATCAGGATCCAAAGAAATGTGCTTGTCATATTAAAAACAACACCAATCAGGTACATCAATGCCCATAGCTTGAACATTCAATCTGAATACATCAAATCTTAGCCTATCTTACAATATTACACAGAGAACTTGTCTCGAGAGGAAAATGCTTGCAATCTACTGATATCCAATCAACAACCTTTACACTAATTTCCTTCTATGTTTTATAGCAGAGGATGAACAGAAGACCAAATGAGGAGGTAGGTGAATTACTAAATGTAACATTAAACGCAGAAAAGAATAGAGGGCTGAGGCCCATTCTGCTTGAATGCTGAGTATTTAATCTCTGTCACCCCCTTTTTGCAAGAATGATCTTCTCCGGATATGATTTTGATGTCTTCGGCTGCGGTGCTATACTTGTGGTGGATAAAAAAAATGCCAATGAACACTGGGAAGTCTGCTACATAAATGCTCTAATTGCTTTGAATTGTTGTCAGGGCAGAAATTCCCCTAGCGGCATTGTGCATAATGAAAGTTGTATGGGCGCCCTGTACTTGACGAAGAAAAAAATTCTGCTGATGAATGAACCTGGATATTACCTTTTACTATGCATAGGACCTTTTGATTGATCCTCGGGGTCCTCAATCTGATGCTTTGCCTTGTAAACCACTGATTTAAGGCTCAAGATCTTCATTAGTGTGTCTTAATCTCCTTTGTTTTGTACTGAAATCCTTTGTCGCTCCATTGTTGCTTCTGACAGGTTAGCTCGAGCCTTAATGGCACAGGAATGTTTTCCACAGAGTATTAAACCCTTCTTTTCAATGAAATTCTTGCCTTTACCTTCCCGGGTCTCTGTTCATAAATTCTGCTCCTGCGTGACAGAGCTGATGAGCTATGGCGGTTTTCCGCGCTTGAAACCCTGCAAAAACACGAAACCTGTGAAGAGAAACCATGGATGGGGACATGGATGCGGTGTGGATGCAGAAGACGGCCATGCAGACGCTGAATTGGGGGCGAAATCATGAAAAAAGGTGACAAATCGCTCTGGTGGAGGTTCGGCGGTCTGCGGAGTGAATTTGACTGAGAAAAAATTAAACAACATGAATATGGACGAATATATGCAACAACGTGAATGGGGGTACGATTGACACACGTGACAGGAGTGACGTGGCGGGCGGACCCGAGGGTGGTCAACGGAGGACAAATAGATCTGGACCGTTGATTATGGTGGAGATCGATGGTGAGGGTGACAAACGGTGGGCCAGTGGGCATGGCGGAGATAGATTAACGTGTGAGCAGCTCAGACGAATGATGACCGTTGGATGGGGCGCTTAAGATCCAATGGTGTTTGTGAATTTCGCTACGAGGTTTGGACCGAACAATAACGTGCGAGGGATGGGCGGTTTTGCCGTCGTACAAAGGACACGCTGCGGCAACTGTATGGAATCGCTGGCCGATGGAGAAAAACCACCCTCCGCCCAAAGGCGGTGTGGAATAAACAGGCGGTTTTGGAACAGTGCACGGGCGGGGTCCACCAGGCGGATGGGCTCCGCGCCGTCGATCTGTCGGGGAAACGGACGACGATGGCCTGGCATGGAAAAGGCGGGGAAGACACGGGCGCTGAAGATTTAAAGATTGTCGTCCGATCAACTGAGATCAACGACCGATGCTGCGTCTGATAAGGCTTGAGATAAGCGCTTTTTGCTTTGGCGAGTGGTCACAGCGCTGGGCTACATAGAGGAACAGGGCGCGGGGCTACGGGGAAGGGGGCTCATGCCCTTATAATATGAAAAATATGGTTTTTAGGCCATTTTTAATGCAATTGGAGGACGAAATTTGGCAACGATAGAGGGGAAAAGGGGAATTTTAATTAGACAAAGGGGAAGGGAGGGATTCGATGGAGATTTTTGGAGGAATTTGGGAGTGTAGGGGGAACTTTTAGAAAGGGAAAAAGGATAAAATGAGGCATCCTATAGGGATACCAGGGGTAGGTGCAGGCCTTTAGGGAAAGGAACCAGCAGAGGGGACTTGTATAAGGCAAAGCACAGAGAGACTTCAAGGATGATGTGTCTTCAGGGGAGATGCATTCCTTGAAGGTCTCCAAAATGACATAGCCCCCAGCTTGCTTGTCAAGAATTTCATAGGGGGGCTAACAGTGGCTCCACATGGGGATGGCTTCTTCTTGAAGGAGTCAAGAAACCAGAAATAATATTTGGAGTAGGCCAGATGCCTGTTGCTTGGAACATCCCTCTCTTTGATCAGCTGACACAATATGAATATGTCACATCAGTAGAAATATTTCTCCCAATCAAACTACCTACCCAAACTACAATCCTAGCATTTTTTCTCCTATTAGGGTGCACTTGAGCTAGCAGACCCTTTACATGATTTATTTTTGAAACAGAAAACAAACCTATTCTGCTTCTACCCTTATTGCTCCATGAGGCCAGATTAGACTGTTGGTCTCATCTTATTCTCTACTTAATCTACTACCTGTTGGGATTAAACTGTCCAATAGGTTTCTTCTCCTACATTCTAAGACAGGAAATTGAAAAACAACCAAGCCAGGATTAAACTGTCTGACTTGCTGTGGAGTGAAACAAAACTTTGAAGGTTTGAAATTTGAACTTTTGAAGTATCCTTATCTGTTTGTGACTCAGATTTTGAGCATATTAGAGTCACCTTTTCTTCTTCATTTTCAGCTCTGGTTTTAGGCATGTGAGAGCTGATTCTTCCTTTTCCTTTGCTGGCCCATATTTTGAGTGTGTTTGGACCAGTTGTCTTTCTTTCTTTGGCTCAGGTTTTGATCATATTAGAGCCAGTCTTTGCACTTTTCAGAGGTCCATGTTTTGAGCATGTTTGAACCTCTACCTTCTCTATTTTTTGGAAATATTTTCTCTATTTTCTTGAAAGTAAAACTACAATGGTATGTACAATGGAAATGGAACTGGGAATGAAAATGAGCAGAAATAATGTTTGAGCATCCTGCCATTGATAGGACCCCCAAACAGCTCTATACCATCAAGTTCTTGTAAGAAAAATGCATTAGGACCCACAGTGGCCTGGATGACAAATGGACCTTGCCACAAGCTGTCAAACTTGCCATGTTTACCTTTGTCCTCTCTCCTTGAATCCCATTTCAGAACCTTGTCGCCAACTTTGAAATCAGCAGCTTTGGTTCTTTTGTCAAATAGCCTTTTAATGTTTTCCTGAACTCTAACAGTTCTGTTATATACCTCCTCCCTGATTTGCTAAAGATGGATTGTCTGATTTATCCTTCTTATCATGTTGTCCTCTTCTGATTGGATCTCCTAGACAAGCTTGATCACTGGAACTCCAAGGCTAGTAGGAAAAACTACTTCTGTTCCATAAACCAGCTGGAATGGTGACATGCCAATAGATTTCTTTGTGGTGAGCCTGTCAGCCCACAAAGCATGTATTAACTTTTTATGCCATGAATTTTTGTTCTCTTCCGGCAACTTCTTAATGATTGTGACTAGGCTTTTGTTAGATGATTCAGCCAATCCATTACCCTGGGGGTAATAGGCAGTTGAATGACCAAGCGTGATATGGTACCTGTGACAGAAATCAACCATTTTCTTGGATCCAAAGGTAGCAACATTTTCAGTGATTATTTTCCTTGGACAGCCAAACCGAGATAGGATGAAGTCCTCTAGGAACCTAATGCTGACAGAATCAGTGGCATTCCTAGTGGGTATGGCTACTATCCATTTAGTGAAGTAATATGTGGTAGTCAGGATCCACTTGTGTTGTCCTGAAGAAGAGGGGTGAATCTCTCCAATAAAGTCTAGGCCCCATTGCATGAAGGGACCTTCTACAGTGATGGGCTGTAAAGGGGGGGGAAGAAGTTTTCTTTTTCCTTAAAAGATCTGGCATTTGTGGCAAGTGGTTATCATTTTATGGACATAATTAAATAGTGTAGGCCAATAATAACCAGCCCTGAGTATTTTATTTGCAGTGGCTTTCCAACTCAGGTGGCCTCCACATTCTCCAGCATGAAATTCTTGTTTAACATTTTCAGCTTCAGTTTCAGAAAAACATTTCAGCAATAGGCCGTTTGGATTTTTCCAATATAAGTTTTCATTCAGGATGCAATAATTTATAGTTTTGAGTTTTATGAATCTGGCCGTGGTTTTGGACAGTTCTGGAGGGGCATTGAGGTTGGTGAGCACGTAAAGGATATCAGAATACCAAGTAGAGTTTTGAAACTGCTCCTCAACAGTTGGATGGGGCAATCCTTCCTACTCATCTAAGGCGTTTATCATGTTAATGTCAAGGGCCTGCAAGTTTGATTCAGCCATCAACTGGGCCAGGCCTTGACCTTTGATCAGCTTGGTGGGTTTTATTTCAAGGTTGTATTCTAAGATTGTAGCAATCCATTTGCCCCTTTTCCCATCAGGGTCTTGGGACAAGATATCTTTGACCACTATATTCGGCACATAAGCAATGGTGTGAGAATGCAGAATGTACACCCTAAAGTCTTTTAAGGCTTTAATAAGGGCATAGGCCTACTTTTCCATAATGTTGTACTTCAGGGGTGCACCCCTTAAGGCTTTACTGAAGAAAGCTATAGGCTGTTCATTACCTTCTGAATTTTTCTGCAGTAAGACTGCAGCTGCGGTATGCTGGGAGGCAAATGAAAAGATCAGAAAATCTTTCGAGAAATCAGGGCTAATTAGCACAGGAGCCTGAGTGAGTGCAAGTTTTACAGATTCGAAAGATTGTTTGGCTCCTACAGTCCATTTCACTCCCACACCATTCTTCATCATGTTAGTCATGTTCCTAAGGTGTTCAACTAGATTGGGAATAAATCTCCTAAGGAAGTTGATTTTCCCAATGAAGGACTGCAATTCCTTTATGTTTCTCGGATGTGTGATCTTCAGTATTCCCTCAACTCTCTGTGGATCTATCCTAATCCCTTTCTCAAATATAATGTGACTAAGAAGTTTACCTTCTTGGAGCCCAAAGTTTTTTTTCTTAGGGTTTAGAGATAGAACGTACCTTCTACATTTTTCAAAAAATTTCCTCAGATGTTTCAAGTGTTCCTCTTCTGTTTTGGAAAAGACAGTCAAGTCATCAAGGTAGATAACTATGAAGTGTCCTATCTCATCTGAGAAAGCTATGTCCATCACTCTCTAGAAGGTGGCTCCAGCATTCATCAGTCCAAAAGGCATTTTCACGTACATGAAGGTGCCCCATGGAGTGGTAAAAGTTGTTTTGAGCTGATCTTCTGGGAGTACAAGGACTTGATTGTATCCTGAAAAACCATCAAGCAGGGAGATTCTCTTAGAGCCCACTATCTTCTATAAGATGTGTTTCATTCTAGGCAAGGGGTAGTTGTCTTTCAGGGAGGCTCTGTTGAGATTTCTGAAGTCTATGCACAGTCTGATTTCTCCTGTTTTCTTTCTCACAACCACCAAGTTTGACACCCAATCAGAAAACCTCACAGGGACTATTATGCCTGCATCATACATCTTTTTAATCTCCTTTTCAACTGCAGGAAATTGTTTCGGGTTGATCCTACGGAGTTTCTGTCTGAAAGGCTTCTGATTTTCCTTTAGGGGTATCTTGTGTTGTATGATGTTGGTGTCATAAGCCTTTAAGTCTTCATAGCTCCATGCAAACACATCAATGAATTCTTTAAACAGCTCAATGTATTTCTTCTTCATGTCTGCAGGTAAAGACTTAGCTAGTTTAATCATTTTGGGTTTGTCTTCAGTGCCTATGTTGCATTCTTCCACATCTGAATCTGCATGTTCTATCATGGGCTTTTTTGCTACGTCATCAAAGTCAAAAAGGTCCTCTAAGGGTGCCAGGCCTCTGGGTATATTCTTATCTTTGGCCTGCAACACCTCTATTTTTGCACTGTCTGCATTTTCACATTTTATGGTTGAACTTCCAGTTTCCTCAGAAAAAAGAATTTATTTCTATGCTATAAGGCGGGGATTCTTCATCAGAGGATTCCTCACTAAGGCAGCTATCTTCAGATTTGGAATCTGAACCAGAAAATTCAAACTCATCTCTGCCTGTTAAGAAATCCTCAATCTATTTTTCACCTTCAAAGACCTGCCAATATTTTTCGTTGTCTGGCACTGCAGGTCAGAATTTGGTTTGAATGATGATTTGTTGGTCAGCTGGAGTCTCAGGATATGAACTAGCTAGACAAGCTAATCCATTCGCAATGAAATTTTGACCCCTGGGAACAAATACCAATTCATATTCCATGAAAGCTTTCAATATATCCATGGCATCGTTCCTATATGCTCTTAATCGGGGATGTTTCACTGCATATTCACCGTTCGCTTGTTTGATCACTAACTTAGAGTCTCCCCGTACAGCTATCCTGTGGGCTCCTATTTTTTTCAACAGATTTAAACCAAGGATAAGAGCCTCGTATTATGCAATATTATTTGTGCATTTGAAATGCAGATTCACCGCATGGCTCTCAGCATGGTCATTTTCTGTGTTACGCAGCCACACTCTTGCTCCAGCCCTTTTTCTAGTATAGGACCCATCAAAATTCATTTCCCACAAGGGTTCACCATTATGTTGCGTTGGGGGGTCTGTACTAGGTTATGGGTTGTCTTGTTCTTCATGTGGTGTATCGGTTTGAAGGGTGTGACTAATAGGCTGACTGCATTGTGTTCCTGATTCACTCTGAGTTTTTTTTTCAGCACCCTGCCCATGGTTTTCTTCATCATATTCTTCTAGGGTAACCATTATGCTAAAGTCCACGGGCTCTGTGTCCTCGCTTGTATTTCTACATTCAGACTCTGGCCCTCCTAAGGATTGGTCGTTATAAAGAATGAAAGAATCCAGATCTATGTGCATAGAGTATAATGGTGAATTTTCAGGCTTCTTAGGGCTACTGACTAGGAATTTCATCTGGGACTCTCTATACAGTCTTCTAAGTTGGCCAAAGATAGGGATAGTGGCATATGAGCCATCCATCTGCATTGTTCCCTGCAACTTGGCTCCCCATGATCTCGATAATAACATGCCATACTTGGGTGGCACATCTGCCACCACAACATCCATGACCATACATTTAGCTGGAATCTGGGTCAAGCTCACACATAAGTCCTTGATTAGACCTAGGCATTTTTTTTTTTAGACTGTAACGGTTATTGGTATTAATGGGCGGCAAAACAGCTGCCGCATACTGAAGGATTACAACAGTTTCTGGGATTGAGATTTCTGTTACATTTGGATGTATCACGATCTTTGAAGCAGCTAGAGATGGCTCCGTGGGCGCCTAGCCTCATAAATTCAGAAACCTGAGTTGGATTAACCCAACATTTGCAGCGGAGATCTTGATAGTGTATCGGCGCTTTTGCCTCTTCCATATTGCCTATTTGGAAGCAAAGGTTGGAGTTGTTAATCTGTCCAAGGAGACTATGCGCTGGCGGGGTGAAACGACTTTGAGCACCCTTAAGTTGATTGAAGCGGCCGGTAAATCGGATTCCCAGCCTGAAACATGAGGATTGCTGCTTTATTTTGATGGACTTCCTATTCAGAATGATTTCGCCCTTAGAGCCAGACCCCAGATTTCGCCTATTGCTTGCCCAGCTACTGAAACAGTAGAGAGCGTAATTGGTCAGAAGAGAGGTTGGCATGTTGATCCAGGAAAGGATCGAATTCAGATTCTTTGACTGAGTGCTTTTGATCGAACTTATAAGTCTGTAACATGAGCTCAACTTTGTGAACAGGTCGACCCTTAGGAGATTAAGGGATGATGCATTCAGATTCATCAACATTTACTAACAGGGATATTCTGCAACGGGTAGAGCCCAGATTGGCTTCAAGATCAGCTTGCTTGTTCAGCTGCCTCAGAATATGGAAAAAAGATATATGACGGAATTGGGCCAGAGTAAGCCTGATTTTCTTAAGTATGGAGATTAGATGAATCTGTGTAGGATTTGACTTGAGATTCAATGCTTGTATGATCAGCTTGGAGTCTCCAAAGACCGTCAGAGACAATATGTTCTTTTTGATAGCCTGTTTGAGCCCTTGCCACAGAGCCAGAGCTTCAACTCTGTTATTAGTTTCTATGCCCAGCCCCCATTGATACCGAAACTCAATTGAACCATCCGGATTCAGAAGAACCCCACCTCCACCTGCAGCTCCGGGGTTGCCTTTAGAGGCTCCGTCGAAGAAGAGACAATGTTCATCCAGTGCAGAGTGCCATTTGATAAACTCCTGTTCTTCAAGGCGTATTTCCCAGTTAGCATGGGGAGTAGCAGGGGGCAGGGGCATGAAAACAAGATTTGGAGCAATGTCTTTGAGCCAGAGCTCCTCCTCACAGTCCAAAGCTGCTTCATTCCTCAATGAAGGTTTGGATTCCAAAGTCTCGCCCAGTAGAGCTTGGATTTTAACAATTATTTTACCTGGAGTGCAAATTTCATCCCTGAACAGTCTATTGTTCCTCTCCAACCACAGCTTCCAGCAGATGAATTTTGGAATCCACATCCAGGCTGTTTTGAGGAGGCTTTTTTTAGAGAGACAGAACGGAGATAAGATGGCCCAGGTGTGAAGCAGGTCAGGAATATTACCAGGGATCTCAACTTTGTCAGCTCCAGACCTCAGGACCCCCCTCCAGACATCACGGGCAAAGGGGAAGAGCAGCAACAGATGATTAGCGGACTCTTCCTCTAACACACACAGAGGACATCTAGAAGGCCCTTCCATTCCACGTTTTCTCAGAATATCTCTGGTGAGAATGCTGTTATGAGCTAAAGTCCAGCAGAAGAAGTCAATTTTGGGGAGCGAAGGAAAGGCCCAAATAAATCTCCATTGAGTAGGATCAGAAGGAACATTAGGAATCGCTGTCCTACTTGTGTAACCTTCAGAGACTGTGAAAATGCTAGAAAGGGAGCCCCACCCTCGTTTGTCCTTAGCTGTTGCTTTGGTTGGAGATTTCCCTTGGAGCATATCTAAAAGAATCGTTGCTTTAGCCTGCAGCCTTTGGGGGATCTCTCCCAGGTACCAGCTGTCCCATTTTCTTCCAGAATCATCCGTCCAGATTGAGATGTCCCACAGGGTATTCAGGTTGTTGGACTGAAGCCAGATTTTAATGTTTGCCAGGCCTTCAATGTGGTTCAGAGTCTGATCACCAAGGATCCGATCATCCCAGATTCTGATTTTTTTCCCATTACCTGGTATCCAATAAAGATTGTGACAGAATTGCTTCATAGCTTGAAGACAGAGTTTGAAGATCGGAGAACCTTTAATGGTTTTTGGAGGCTGTTCCAAACACCTTAGCCGCTGTCCCTTGAAATATTTCTTCCACAGAACTCTCTTACTCCAGGAAGCCTTTCCAGCAACTACACTCCACAGGATTTTGGAGCCCAGAGTGAGATTCTGGGCACCCAGATCTCTTAATTGAAGACCTCCTTCCAGAATTGGCTTTTTAATAGTGTCCCAATTAACTAAATGAAGTCTTTTTTCATTATTTTTCCCCACTTCCCAGAGGAATCTTCTCAGCAGACTGTCCATTTTACTGAGGTAGGTTTTGGGAGCCAGCAGAATGGAGTGTTGGTAAAGAGGCATACTTGTGAGAACATTTTTCATCAGGATAACCTTCCCAGCATTGTTCAGCCAAGAGGCACCCCAAGCTTGGATTCTAATTTTTAGTTTTTCAAGCAGGGGCATCCAGTGGGCAACTTTAGTAGTGGATTTGAAAATTGGAATCCCGAGATATTTAAAAAACTCCCAGGAATGAATTCCTTTCATCTCTAAGAGTCTGGCAATGTCAGCCAGCTCCTTGACCGAGCAGTTCCAGCCGAAGATAGTGCTTTTTAGGTAATTTATCTTGCTGATCGAGACCTCCTTGTAGATGTCCAACTCCTTCTTAAAGGATCTTGCTGAATTTATGCTCGCTCCTCCAAGAAGAAGCGTGTCGTCGGCAAATTGGGCATGATTAATATCTTTAACATTAGGAACAATTCTGAGGCCTGGAAGAGAATGGATTTGTTGACAGCGGACAAGTTGGAAGCAAAGCACAGAGGCTTGAATAGCGAAGAGGAGCGGGGATAGCGGGCAGCCCTGTCTTAAGCCCCTAGAGGCATTGAAGAACTTTGTTGATCGGCCATTAACCAGCGGCGCAATCCAAGGGGAGGCTATACAAGCTTTCACCCAGTTTATGAAGGTTATAGAGAATCCCAGTTTCTTCATAACAGCAAAGAGGAAATCATGTTTCACCCTGTCAAAGGCATTAGCCAAATCGAGCTTTATCACCATTCCTTTCTCTTTTCGCTGGCAGCTTGAATGAACTGCTTCTTGCACCAACACAATATTGTTCAGAATCTTTCTCCCTTTGATGAAGCCCCCTTGGTTTTCCAGGATGATGTCCGGAAAAATGTTCTTGAGATGATTGGCTATTGCTTTGGTAATCAGTTTATAACTTGTGTTACACAGTGAAATGGGCCGAAATCTACCAAAATCAGAAGCTCCTTTCTCTTTCGGAATCAGAGCAAGAAAGGTCGAGTTGATGCTGCCTCCGATCTTAGAACATGATTGAGACTTCCTGACCATTCTCAGGAGGTCTTTGTTAATGATAGGCCAGCAAGTCTGATAGAACCTGGCATTGAACCCATCAGGCCCAGGAGCTTTATCCGGCTCCATGCTGTCCAAAGCCTTCTTGAGCTCATCCACGCTAATCGGAGCAGTCAGCATGGAGTTAACAGAGTCCTGAACGGAATGAGGAATTTGGTCAAGAGGATAGGCATGAGAGTCTATAGGAGGGTTTTCAGGAGCCGTATAAAGCTCTTGGAAATAGGTGAAAGCAGCTCTTTTGATGCCTTCAGAATCTTTGACCACCGCATCATGGGAGTGGATTTCTGAAATAGCTTTGAATTGCTTGCGAGCTTCGGCTTGTTTATGAAAGAATATGGTATTTTTTTCGCCGGCCTGTAACCATAAGTTTCTTGATTTTTGTCTCCAGTACTCCTCTTCCTCCCTACTAGCTCTATGAAGATTTTTTTGCAACTCAACTTCTCTTTGAAGCTGACTTTGGGTAACAACAGAATTTTCCATTGCTGATTGATGGGCAGCAAGGTTATCTAGGGAATCTTTTCTCTTGGCAGTGGGTGTTTTCAGAGATTTAGCCCACTCCTTGAGTCTTCTTTTAAGGCCCCTCAATTTTTCTTCCCACACATAGAATGGGGATCCCAGAATCTACCGGTTCCAGGCTTCTAAAATCACTTCCTGGAAGCCCTCTTGCTGAATCCACAAAGGACTGAATCTAAAGGGAATTGGACCAAGGTTACCATCAAGGGAGAGCTCAAGGCTAATGGGTTTATGATCGGAAGTGCAGTTTGGGAGGATTTTAGAAGAGGCTAAAAGACCACAAGTAAGGAAAGAGGATTGGACAAGGAATCTGTCCAGTCGAGCAGCTATGTGGTTGGGCCCTATTCTTTTGTTAGTCCAGGTATATTTCCCAGCAGAAGGCTTGATGTCCTCCAGATCCCAGTCTAGCATAATGTCTTCCACCGATTCTCTAGCTGGATCCCTTACTAGGGAACCCCCCCTTTTCTCATCGATGGCTAGAGTGACATTCAGATCACCTGCAATAATGATGTTTTCTGGATTGTGCAATAAAAGAAAGGACTGAAGCGAGTCCCAGCAAAATATTTTCTCCGCAGGAAGGACCGGAGCATAAAGATTGAAAATACTTACTTGTTGACCAGAGTCTTTGTGGAGGAGCTGAATGAAAATCCAATGAGGGCAGATTTCTTCTTGAATCAATTCATATTTGGAGCTGTCCCAGAAGGAGGCAAGCCTGCCAGAGGCTCCTCTAGCACTGACAGCTCTTCCGGGGCCTTTACGCCAGAATGTCTTACTAGTTTGGAGGAGCAGATTATCCTCCATCTTTGTCTCCTGGATGAGAAGGATTTCAGGTGAGTGCAACCTAACAATGTCTTTTAGGGCTTCTTCTTTCAACCTGCTGCCTAACCCTCTGCAGTTCCAGGAGACGTACTTCATTATTTACTGATTTGGGAGGTGGTGACTCCTTTTGGATCCCTGCTCTGCTTGCGCCCGGATCTGGTGTTCATCATTCCTTTGAGAGTTTTCTGGGAGCCTTAAAGGACGTCCAGATAAGTTTTCTCCTCTCTCTGTTTTTTCTTGGATTTCCGACCCCTCGTCGACTTGATAGAAGTGATTTGCGAGCCATCTGAATCAGAGTCTCTCTCTTCTGACTCGCCCCCTGAGTCAGAGGCTAGGCTGATGTGCTCCTCATTACCTTCGATTCCCCTTTGATCAGCAGCTTCTAGGGGAACAGATGGTTTCCCGGCGGTTTCTTTCATTTTGTTCGATTGGTCTTCAGTTTCTTCGTGATTCTCTGAGGTATTCTCCTTCTCAGCTGATGAGGGGCCTTCTTTTGTGATTGGATTGGCCTAAGGAGTGGCCTGGGGTTTCCCCATTGTTCCAGATTTTGTCTGTTCAGAGGGCTTTGAGACTGCCTTGCCCTTTTTTATCTCTTTCCATCCTTCTTCTTCCACCTTGTCCCTTGGTGGGGCTTTAGGACAGTTTCGTTGGAAGTGACCATGCTCGTGACAGATTCTGCACTTAAAGGGCAGTTGCTCGTAATCCAGTTTCTGAAAGTGATGCCAATCTCCAACTGTGAGTTTTATGGCTTCCGGCAGACCAACTTCCAGGTCAACTTCCACGCAGATTCTAGCGCAGGTGTATTGGCCCCTATTGTCAGCTTTGTCTATGAAGCGACCCAGCCCGTTACCAATCTTCTGCAAGGATTGGTAGCTCCAGCAGTGGATCGGCAGATTGGGGAGCCAGACCCAAACAGGAACCTCCTTCGGGACATCGACAGAAGGGTCGAAGTCAGGGGTCCATTTGTTGAGGAAAAGGCCTTGGTTTCCCATGAAATACAGACCATTTCTGAACACCAGGTCACGGTCTTCCTTGGTAGTGAATTCGAAAATAAAGAATCCTCGACCGACAGTGTAACAGATCACGTTGTTTGTCAGCAGAGGCCTCCAATTCTGTTGAACCCATTCATCTATCACTTTTTTTGATGGCCAACAACCCGTAAACTGCCCGACCAAACCTCTGTCAGCTAAGGCGAGAGCTATTTTGATCGGCTGTTCTTCAGGCAGAGCGATCTCTGGTATTTCATCAAGTTTTTTAATGAAAGTTGGGACTTCAGGTAATGGGCGTTTCTTCCCTTTCTAAGATAGGAGATTACGAAATGCCACAACAGAAGAGATAGGAGGGGGGGGGAGAGGGCTCCCCGCCCCCAGGCACATCCATGGCGGTGGCAGACCAGCTATCCCAGACCTAATCGCAGCAGGAGATGAGGACGCGCGCGCATTTTTTTTTTTGATCGATTAGACCTAGGCATTTTACTCTGCTAGAGTCAAATGAATATAAATCTTTGTAGGGTCTGGTGATTTCTAGGCCCAATCTTTCCATCACCACCTTAGGCATCAAGTTGTGGGATGCTTCAGAATCGTGCATTGCATTGTGTAGGATCTTATCGTGGATGTTGAGACTGATATAGAAAGGTGGAACTACCCCTTCCTGAAACTTTCCCTCAATCTTTGGACCAACTAGGAGGGCAGGTTCATCATCACTCAAATTCACAGTGTCGTTGTTTTCCCCTAGGTTTAATGCTTTCAAAATTTGGCCTTTATATACATCCTAAGTGGCCAGCTCAGAGAGTGGGAGAGAGATCTTGATTTTTGCAATCTCACTTTCCAAATTGAAAGTGGACTAGTTCTTGGAAATGCTTGACTCTGTTTTATTTGCTACTGCCTTAGTGGCTGAGTCAGTTTCTGATTTCTCACTATGTACAGGATCAGGAATTGTTTTATCAGGAGCACTAACTACAGTGCTAGTGATGCTGGTTGGTTGGCTTTGATTTTCAGTGTTTTGGTTGTCTTTTTCTTTGTTTTTCCTAGAACTTTCAGCTGTTGTTTTGCTATTTTCAGCAGTCACCTTAGAAGTTTTATTAGGTCTTTTCTTGATGGCAACCTCATGAGCTTTTGTTTTGGGATTTTCTTGGTTCTTTTTGCTCGTAAGTTCATATTTTTCTCTGACCTGCATCATGGCATTTTCAAATCCTAATCTGTAATCTTCAGTTTTGAACCACTCCTCCTCCCAATATGAAGGTGAGGGTTGATCTTCCCCTGAATCAAAGTTAAGGACTGATTCTTCTGTTTCAAACATGTTTATTGCATTCCCTTCAGACTCTTATAGTATTCCCTCATCTTCATCGAGAAAGTTTTCGTGGAATGGGGGAATTACTTGTTGGTATGAATCTCTTTGTCTGTTGGGAGTGGCATTGTTGTTCCTTCTAAATTTTTGGTTCTAGTTTTGATTTCTGTTTTGGTTATTGAAAGTGACAACCATTATCTTCATCATTTTTTGTAGCTCTTCCATGTTTTTAGAAAATTTTTCATAATTTGGATCCGATGTGGAGGCTACATTATCATCCCTATATGTTACCCTCCTCTCGGTTCTCTGCCTTGCTCTTTTCTCAATCAAACTGGCCTCTATATTCACTGCTCCTTTCTGCATATCCTCCAATGTGGTGTACTCTTTATCCCTAAGCTCATAGGCCATGTCAGCATCAAACCCATCAGGGTACTTTGCTAGGGCCATGCCTTGTGGAGGTTTCATATGTGGGGGGAGGGCATTGTAAATGTTGTTAAATCTTGTTGTGTAATCATGGACACTCTCTCCCACGTTTCTTTTAAGGCTCATGTATTCAGCTAGGAGTTGGCGAGGATTTGCCCTAGTTTCCCATTTGTCGATGAAATTCTGGTATAGAGCAGGGAGATCTTGGATACTACCTGCAAGTAGGTTTTTAAACCAATTTTTCACCTCACCTCCCAAGCTCTGGGAAAATATTCTCATTTTTATTGTTTCATCATCAATTTCCATGTAGTCAAAAGAATCCTCCATCTTATCTACATGTTACTGAGCTGTGATGGATTCTTTAGCAGTGAAGTGTGGGATTTTTGATTGGTAATCATTTGGTAAGGGTAACAAGGGCTGGGGTAATACTAAGGGAGTATACCAGGTTGCCATGATGATATTATGATGAGGTATAGGGTTGATTTGAGCAGCTGGTATATGGATGATAGGGATATTAGGACCAGCAGAGGTCTGTTGAGTAGATCTAGGGTGGGAGAGCCCCAAGTTTTGAATGAAGTGGATATCAGGTGGTGTAGATGGAGGGGTTCCTCTGTCCCTAGTGTGTTGACCACTATGAGATGGTGTACTGTGAAACTCAAGGTCTGGCTGGTCTAGCTGATTGAATGACCTAGTTCTTGGTGGAAAGTTTGGAGGGTCTAGGTCAGGGAATGAGCTTGATAAAGCTGTAAGGTTTTCTGGTGCAGATTAGCTCTATAGATGTCGCTGGAAATAGTTGACCTTTTAGGTGCAGGAGATCCTTTGAGAATACTCTCAGGGTTATCAACTATTTCAGGTGGGTCAGGGTTGGGATAAGCTCTCGTGTGAATGGTTCTAAAAGCCAGAATGTTGTTTCCTAGCCAAGAAGCTTAACCCTACTTGTTACTTCTGTCGTGGTTAATGTTGTTTCAAAGGCTTGTCTCCCAGTGGAGTCTAATGTGACACCAAGTTAATCAGTAGGCCTACTGATCACCAGTGGATTCTTTTCGTTTAGGAACAATAGAGTCGCCAAGTGGAGGGTTTTAGGGTATATCTAAGGGGTTACACTGTCCACCACAGTGCTCAGGCACTATCACCTTTCAGGAATCTCCTCAAAAACAACAAACTCCAACCAGAGATTGATTGGGAGGGCATTTACCAGATATGTCACCTCCGAAGAGGGTGAGATTCGGAGGCTTCCTGGCCCTTTCTAGGCTCTGTCTAAGAGTATGGTGGACACTCAAAAATGGAGGTCAATTCAAGGAAGGGGTGACTTACTATCAACCTAACCAGAGATTGTGGGTCTTGAATGCCTAGGGATGTTCAAAGTGTAATGCACTCAATTCCCCAGTGGAGTCGCCATTATGTCGGGGTTCCCATGTTTTGGCCAGGTTGACAAGACCAAAAGATGAGACAACATAGAACCTCTTCAGACCCTAGGATCTAGCACTCCTAGGTCCAGAGAGGGATCTCTCTATAATTGTCAAAGGTTTTATGTATTTGAAGCTCGAAGTTGTGATTTTAGGCTAGCTATAGGCTCAGGGTTGTTTGTTTGATTATTTATGTTTGGTTGTTGGGAATTAGGAAAGAAGGGTCCAATATAAGACAAGGATGAGAAAAGAGGAAACTAGGCAAAGATAGATAACTCAGGGAACATCAAGGCCATTGGGCAATGGAGTCAAGAAAGGGTTTACTTGTGTTCAATGTGCAAGCTTGTAGTTAGGCTAGTTGTTTAGGGCATTTGGATCTTTAAGGATGATTGGTGAAATGGAACATTAAGGACTGAATGTGAAAGAAGGAAAGACAACCAAATTTCTGTCTATAGATTAGGTTAGAGGTCATTTAACTCTAGACCTGCTTGGACATACTCAGAGGCAGCTCTCAAAGAGGGACAAAGGGGCTGCTTATAGATCGGACCAGAGGTCATTTAACTCCAGACCTGCTTGGACAAAATCAGAGGCAGTACGAGGGATCTTAGAAAGGCTTAATTGGGATGGACAGATCCTAGTGAGGCAGAGACAAGGTTCTAGACCTCCCAGTGTTCTCAACTCATCCAACTAAATCCTAACAAGAACATCTAAACATAGATTTCATTAATTCATACATTAGAGAGCAGGCAATAGCATCCACTACACTGGTTAAACCAATTGAAATCAATATTTAGATACACATATAAGCAGAAAACATAAAAGCCTGGGAGAGCAGCAACATAAGGTACCTATCAAGGGTAAATATTATGCCAAACTTCTGATGCGAGCCTGTAGAAATGGAATGAAATGGAATCAAACACGGAGATAAGAAAACATCACTAGCTGCTTTAGATCAGGATCCAAAGAAATGTGCTTGTCATATTAAAAACAACACCAATCGGTACATCATTGCCCACATCTTGAACATTCAGTCCGAATACATCAAATCTTAGCCTATTTCACAATATTACACAGAGAACTTGTCTCAAGAGGAAAATGCTTGCATTTCTCTAATATCCAATCAACAACCCTTACAATAATTTCCTTCTATGTTTTATAGCAGAGGATGCACAGAAGATCGACTGAGGAGGTAGGTGAACACTAAATGTAACATTAAACGCCTTAAAGAAAAAGGGCCGAGGCCCATGCTGCTTGAATGCTGAGTATTTAATCTCTGTCACCCCTTTTTGAAAGAATGATCTTCTCCGGATATGATTTTGACATCTTCGGCTGCGGTGTTGTACTTGTGGTGGATAAACAAACAGAAAATGAACACTGGGAAGTCTACTACATAAATGCTCTAATTGATTTGAACTGTTGTCGGGGTGGAAATTCCCTTAAGGGCATTGTGCATAATGAAAGCTATATGGGCGCCCTGTACTTTGACGAAGAAAAAATTTATGCTGATGAATAAACCCTGATATTACCTTTTATTATGCATAGGACCTTTTGATTGATCCTCGGGGTCTTCAATCTGATGCTTTGCCTTCTAAACCACTGATTTAAGGCTCAAGATCTTCATTAGCGTGTCTTAATCTCCTTTGCTTTGTACTGAAATCCTTTGTCGCTCCATTGTTTCTTAAAACGGAGTTAGCCTCGAGCCTTGACAGCACGGAAGGTTTTCGAGTATTTAACCACAGCACTGACTGAAAGTCTGCCCTTTACCTTCCCGGTCTCTGGGCCTTCGCAGTCCCTGCTCCTGGCCCAAACGGATACGGTATTCTATAGGTTTTCCGCGCTTGAAATGCAAAAACACGAAACCTATGAAGAGAAACCATGGATGGGGAAATGGATGTGGTGTGGATGCAGAGGAAGGCCATGCAGACACTGAATTGGGGGAGAAATCGTGAAAAAAGGTGACAAATCGCTCTGGTGAAGGTGGCGGTCTGCGGAGTGAATTTTACTGAAAAACCTTAAAAAACACGAATTTGGGCGAATATATGCAACAACGTGAACGAGGGTACGGTGGACACACGTGGAAATGACGTGGCGAGACTTGGAGGCGGAGGAATGGTCAACGACGATCGGACAAATCTAGACCATCGATCATGGTGGAGATCGACGGCGAGGGCGACAGACGGTGGGCCAGCGGGCACGGTGGAGACAGATTAACGGGTGAGCCGATCAGACGAATGATGACCGTTGGATGGGGTGCTTAAGATCTAACGGTTGCCGTGAATTTCGTTGCGAGGTTTGGACCGAACAATAACGCGCGGGGGATGGGCGGTTTCAGAATCGTACAAGGGACACGCGGCGGCAGCTGTATGGAATCGCTGGCCGATGGAGAAAAACCACCCTCCGCCCAAAGGCGGTGCGGAATAAACATACAGTTTTGGGACAGTGCACGGGCGGGGTCCACCGGCTGGAGGACTGTGGACCATTGATTCGACGGGGAAATGAATGGCGGTCGCGCGATCTACGAAATGAACGGGGGAAAACGGAGAGCGTCGGGATTCACGCTCATCGTCCGATCAAACAAGATCGACAGATGGAATCTCGCCCGAAAAACCCACGGGACTAGCGCCTTCGGGGTTAGCATTTTGGTCACGGCGCTGGGTCGCATGGAAGGACAGGGTGGGGGGGCTATGGGGAAGGGGCTCAGGCCCTTATAATATGAAAAATATGGTTTTTAGGCCATTTTTAATGCAATTGGAGGACGGAATTTGGCAACGATAGAGGGGAAAAGGGGGATTTTAATCAGACAAAGGGGAAGGGAAGGATTCGATGGAGATTTTTGGAGGAATTTGGGAGTGTAAGGGGAACTTTAGAAAGGGAAAAAGGATAAAATGAGGCATCCTGCAGGGATACCAAGGACAAGGGAAAGGGACCAGCAGAGGGGACTTGTATAAGGCAAAGCACAGAGAGACCTCAAGGATGATGTGTCTTCAAGGGAGATGCATTCCTTGAAGGTCTCCAAAATGACATAGCCCCCAGCTTGCTTGTTAAGAATTTCATAGGGGGGCTAACAAAAACTAAGATGGATGGTTTGAAGAAAGGCGTGGAATCTAAGATGGATGGTTTGAAGAATGGCATGGAATCTAAGATAGATGGCATGGAAGCTGGCATGGAATCTAATATGGATGGCATGGAATATAAGATATATGGCATGGAAGCTAAGATTGATGAGAAAATGGAAAACATGAAAAATGATCTAAAAGCAGACATGGAAGGTTTGACAAAGTTGATACAAGAAATGTTTCCTAATGGTGAAAAGATAGTAGAGGAAACTCATGATGAGAACAAAATAAATGTTAATCGTGACTTCATAAACTCTAATGTTGGTGGGAAGAACCACCATTTTCCAAAAATGGATATGAGGAAGTTTGATGGAAAGGATCATGTAACATGGATACTACAGTTGGGGCAATATTTTGATCTCCATAATGTGAAAAACACACAAAAGGTATGCATTGTAACTGTACATTTAGAAAAAAATACATTTGTGTGGTATCGATGGCTTTATCCCGTGGTAATTCATCATGATGGCGATTTTACGGAAGACGATAGCACATTATGGGGATACAAATAGAAACACCTTTTTTAGCCAATTGATAAATCTCAAACAAAAGGGTTTAGTGGTGGAGCACATTGAGGACTTCCAAAAATTTAATATAAGGGTAACTGATATTCCAGAGGAACACAAAATTGATCTCTTCATAGGTACTTTAAAGGATAACATCCAACATGAAGTTCGCGTTTTGGAACCTGATTCATTGGAGAAGGCATTTAGGTTGGCAAGAAAAATTGAATGTAAAAAAATTATGGTGACAAAGCCTACCACTCACTTCTATAAAGATGGAAGTGTTGCTACTCCTAGATTTCCACAACCTACAAGGTTGACACCACAACAATTGGAAGAGAAAAGAGCAAAAGGGCTTTGCTACAATTGTGATAGCAAATACACTAAAGGTCATAAGTGTGCTAAGAAGAAATTATTTTACATAGATTGTGCAGAGGAAGAAGAAAATGAACAAGAATCTTCAAAAGAAGAGGATATACACTAGGAACTAGCCCTAGAAGAGGAATAAATGAGTCCGACCATATCGTGTAATGCATTGGCAGAAATTACCACTCCTCAAACTCTCAAGATAGAAGGACATATCAAGAAGAAAAATGTAATAGTGTTGATTGATTCATGTAGTACCCATAATTTTATTCATTGTAAGGTAGCCAAGTTGAATTGTTTCCTATACCCGGCACGAGTGTCAAGTGATGGTTGCAAAAGGAGGAACTATAAATTGCTATGTAAAAGGCCATAATATCAAGCTAAACATGGGGGAATATGTATTGAATAGTCCAATGATTTCCATTCCAATGGGAGGTGCTGATATTGTACTAAGAGTACAACGGTTACAATCTTTGGGGATGGTAGCTTTTAATTTTCAAGAACTTTTCTTCAATTTTTTTTCAGAGAATAAGAGTGGGTTCGGGGTATTGCGGGGAAGCCGGGAAAGATAATAAGCTCTAATATCATGACAAAGCTTCTAAATAAAGAACAACGAGGCATAATTGCACAATTATGCTAACTGGAAGTTCCAACATCAAAATCATCTATTTTTGTAGATCTCCAACAAGTCTTGGACAATCATTCCAAAGTGTTTGAAACTCCCAAAGGACTCCCACCTATTCGTGATCATGATCATGCTATTAATTTGATTTTAGGAACTGTTCCTCCAAACATTAGGCCTTATAGATATCCTTATGTCCAAAAGAGCAAAATTGAACGTATCATTGTAGAAATGTTAGAGGTAGGTATAATTGCAGAAATGTTAGAGGTAGGTATAATTCAACCTAGTCAAAGTTCTTTCTCTGCTCCTGTAGTATTGGTACACAAGAAGGATGGATCATGGCGAATGTGTCCTGATTATAGGGAGCTCAATAAGCTCACCATTAAAGATAAATTTCCCATTCCTGTGATTGATGAATTATTGGATGAATTACATGGAGCAATTTATTTTACCAAGTTGGATCTTCGTTCAGGATATCATCAAATTAGAATGAAGACTGAAGATATTCCGAAAACAACATTTCGAACTCATGAGGGTCATTATGAATTTTTGGTCATGCCTTTTAGCCTTACCAATGCACCTTCTACATTTCAAGGGTGTATGAATTCCATTTTCAAACCCTTCCTTAGAAAATTTGTGCTAGTAGTTTTTGATGATATACTAATCTACAGCAGGTCTTGGAAGCATCATGTTGAACATGTTGACAGGGTGCTCAAAATATTGCAGGAGAAAAAATTATATGCAAAAACATCCAAATGTTTTTTTGGAGTACAAGATGTTACACCATTTTTTGGTCATCTAACCCATTATCGTTAGATAAACCCAAGTACACCATGTAAGACCAATTTTACCCCAAGTAAAATTGCTTTCACCACATTTGTTTACGTTTCTTGGTCATATTTAACCCAAAACAAGGTAATCAATTAAATAAATCATTATTTATTTAATTATTTCCTAAGAATAAGTTATTAAAATCATTATTTAAATAATATTCTTAGTTAAATTTGACTAAATCACATATAAATAATTAAATAAACCATTATTTATTTAATTATATTCCCCTCATCTCCCTTAAAATAATAAATAAATCATTTATTTATTTGTTATTTATAAATAAATGAATTGACCCAAGTCAAAAGCCCTTTTCCCTCCAACAAATATAATAAAATATTCCTAAAGGGTGATTCTAGAATTTGATTAATAATATTTTATTCATGCACCAAGTTCTAGAACACCCCAATATTTTGTTATAAATAGGAGGGTTTTCCCCATTCATTAGTCACCTCCATTGCATTAGATCACACTATATCTACTCTTGGTCACCAATTTCATTTGTTTGCATTTTGAACTCCCATTGAGTTCCATGTTTGTTAGGGTTTTCCACATTAACCAAAGAGAGGAATTTTAGATCTGAAACACTGAGGACTTCCAAGAACCCATCCCACTGAGGAGAACTGGAACAAACCTTTCTTGTTTTCCTCTCAGGTGCCCCATTCACTGATATAATATAAAATTCTTTTTATACATTGTTCTTGTCTTGTTCATTGGATGCATGGAGCCATTTTACATTTCATCTGCTTAATGTCTTTTATGCTTAGATCTAATTTTATGCAGCAAACTTAAAGATATTTTGCAGCCATACTTGATGTAGGGCTACTTGATATGCATAGCTAAAGTGATCTCTTACGACGAAAGAATCATACTAACACAAGAGGTGGAATATCTGGGTCATATTGTATCTCACAAGGGTGTTAAGTAGACCCTAACAAAATTAAAGCCATTAAGGAATGGAAAGTCCCCACAACCATAAAGCAGTTGCGAGGATTTCTTGGGATAACAGGGTATTATCGCAAGTTTGTTAAGAATTATGGGAGAATAGCAGCACCTCTAACATAATTATTGAAGAAATATGCATTTTCATGGACTCCTGAAGCAAATAAGGCCTTTAAACATCTTAAAGAGGCAATTTTCTTAGCACCGGTCTTAGCTACGCTAGACTTCACAAAAACCTTTATTTTCGAATGTGATGTCTCAGGAAATGGAATTGGTGTTGTTTTAATGTAAGAAGGAAGACCCATTGCTTTTGAAAGTCATCCAATCAAAGGAAAGTATTTACAGAAAGCTATTTATGAGAAGGAAATGTTGGCAATACTACATGCACTAAAGAAATGGCGACCTTACCTAATGGGAAGACACTTCAAGGTAAAACCTGATCATGATAGTCTTAAACACTTTTTGGAACAAAGACTATCTTTAGAAGAGCAGCAAAAATGGGTCACAAAGATGTTGGGTTATGACTTTGAAATAATATACAAAGAAGGGAAGCTAAATGTTGTTGCAGATGCACTCTCAAGAAAGAATGAAGAGGTGGAAGCATTGCTTTGTGCCATTTCTATTATCCAACCAGATTGGATAACCAAAGCAAGAGATGAATTGAAGAAGGGCAAAGAAGTGTGGACACTCATTCAAAAGTTGCAGCAAGATCCTAGTACATCTAATACATTTAGTTGGAAAAATGATTCCTTATGGTACAAATATCGCTTATATCTTTGTAATAATTCCCAACTAAAACAAAAGATTATTTTGGAATTGCACACTTATCCTTTAGGAGGACACTCGGGATTTTTAAAAACTTACCACAGGGTGAAGAAAGATTTTTTTTGGGATGGCCTTAGATCTGATATTCAAAATTTTTTGGTAGAATTTTTGGTTTGCCAGTAGAATAAAGTTGATACAATTAAGACTCCGGGTCTTCTACAACCTTTATCCATTCCAAGTCAACGTTGGGAGGAGAGGTCAATGGATTTTATCATAGGTTTACCTAAGTCTAAAGGAAAGAGTGTCATCATGGTGGTAGTTGATAGACTTACCAAGTATGCACAATTTTGTGCATTATCTCATCCATTTAAAGCAAGTACAATTGCTACTACATTTATGGACACAATTCAAAAGCTACATGGAAACCCAAGGGTTATTGTGAGCGACAGAGATCCCATTTTTACTAGAAATTTTTGGATGGAGTTATTTTCTTGTTTGGGTACTCAATTAGCTCATAGCTCATCTTATCATCCTCAATCTGATGGTCAAACTGAGATAGTAAATAAATGTTTGGAAGGATATCTTCATTATTTTGTATCTGATAAACAAACACAATGGGTCAAGTGGTTACCTCTCGATGAATGGTGGTATAACACTTCCTTCCATACTGCAGCAAAAATGACCCCATTTATGGCACTTTATGGATATCATCCACTATCCATCACATCATCTTTAAGAGAAAATTCGAAGGTTCAAGCAGTGGAAGATCACATCGAGCATCAACAAGAAGTTCTCCAACTCTTAAAGGACAACTTGAATTTGGCACAAAATCGAATGAAACAACAGGCATATCAACATCACAGTAAGAGAAGTTTTGATGTAGGAGACTGGGTATTTTTATGGCTACAACCATACAAACAAATGTCCCTCAAGCAAGCTAAGAAGGATAATAAATTATCGCCAAAGTACTATGGTCCTTACAAGGTGTTGCAAAATATTAGTACTATGGCATACAAATTGGAGCTTCTTGCTTCTTCACGAGTGCATCCAACTTTCCATGTTTCATGCTTAAAGAAGGTTATAGGTGAAAACATTCCAGTTCAAATAATATTGCTAGAACTTGATGAGGAAGGAAAAATCATATTGGAACCTGAAGCAGTCACAGAAACAAGAACTCGACAACTACGGAATTGATCAATTTCAGAGTATCTCATCAAGTGGAAGAACTTACCCATTGAATATTCTACATGGGAGGATGAAAATTTTATACAGAAGCACCCAGAGCTACTGAAGCGTTGAGGACAACACTTTTTTGAAGGAGAGGGGCATGTTAGGTCCCTATATTACTAGTATATTCCCTTATTGTTGTTAGTGTAACCCCCTTATTGTTATTATTGTACCCTTGTAACCCCCATATTGTTATTATTGTGCCCTTAAATTATTATTGTTAGGTCGGCTAGGATTACATTGTCGCCCCACTAGGATTAGATTGTGGCCCCATGGGCTCCTATATATAGAAAGGAAGTTTTGTAATTTGAATCATCCAAGAATTGTTCATTCATGTAATGTATTGGAGGTTGCCCCCTCAAAGTGACTTATTTCTAAGGCATTGATATCTCTTTTCTTCTCTTTTTTGAGCTAGTTTCATAATATATTGTGAAGAGGAGGAAGAAACGGAACAAGAAACTTCAAAAAATGAGGATATACACTAGGAATCAACCCTAGAAAAATAAGAAATGAATCCGATCATATCTTGTAATTCATTGGCAGGAATTACCACTTCTCAAAATCTCAAGATAAAAGTACATATCAATAAGAAAAATGTAAAATTGTTGATTGATTCAGGTAATACTCATAATTTTATTCATTGTAAAGTAGAAAAGGAATTCAATTTATTCTTATACCTAGCACCATAGTGTTAAGTGATGGTTGCAAATGGAGGAATTATAAATTAATCTGTAAAGTTCCATAATATCGAGCTAACCATGGGGGAATATGTATTGAATAGTCCAATGCTCTCCATTCCAATGGGTGGTGTTGATGTTGTACTAGGAGTACAATGGTTACAATATTTGGGGACAATAGCTTCTAATTTTCAAGAAATTTTCATGAAATTTTTTTTAGAAGGAAAGGAAGTTGAATTACGAGGTATCACAGGGAAGCGGGAAAGATAATCAGCTCTAATGTCATGACAAAGTTTCTGATGAAAGAACAATGAGGCATAGTTGCACAATTATGCTCACTAGAGGTTCAAACATCAAAATCATCTATTTCTCCAGATCTCAAAAAATTCTTGGACAATCATTCCAGCGTGTTTGAGACTCCCAAAGGACTCCCACCTATTCGTGATAATGATCATGATATTCATTTGACTCCTGGAATTTTTCCTCCAAACATTAGGCCTTACAAATGACCTTATTCTCAAAAGAGTGAGATTTAATGTATGGTTGCATAAATGCTAGAGGTTGGTATAATTCAACCTAGTCAAAGTTCTTTCTCTGCTCCAGTAGTATTGGTGCACAAGAAGAATGGACCGTGGCATGTGTGTCCGGATTATAGGGAGCTCAACAAGCTAAATATTAAATATAAATTTCCCATCCCCATAATTGATGAATTATTGGATGAATTACATGGAGAAATTTACTTCACCAAGATGGGTCTTCGTTGTGGATATCATCAAATTAGAATGAATACTAAAGATATTCTAAAAACAACATTCATAACTCATGAGAGTCATTATGAATTTTTGGTCATTCCTTTTGGCCTTAATAATGTACCTTCCACATTTCAAGGTTTGATGAATACCATTTTAAAACCCTTCCTTAGAAAATTTATGTTAGTATTTTTTGATGATATACTAATCTACAACAAGTCTTGAAAGGATCATGTTCAACATGTTGATAGGGTGTTCAACTATTGTTGGAGAAACAATTAAATGCAAAAACATCCAAATGTTTCTTTGGAGTACATGAGGTGGAATATTTGGGTCATATTATATCTCATGAGGGTGTTAAGGTAGACCCTAACAAAATTAAATCTGTTAAGGAATGAAAAATCCCCACAACCATAAAGCATCTTCGAGGATTTTTGGGGTTAACAGGGTATTATCGCAAGTTTGTTAAGAATTATGGGAGAATTTCGAAACCTATAACATCATTACTGAAGAAAGATGCATTTTCTTGGACTCCGGAAGTAACTATGGCCTTTAGACATCTTAAAGAGGCAATGTTCCAAGCACCGGTCTTAGCTATGCCAGACTTCACAAATTTTTTTATTGTGGAATGTGATGCCTCAAGAAATTGAATTGGTGTTGTTTTAATAAAATAAGGAAGACCCATTGCTTTTGAAAGTCATGCAATCAAAGGAAAGTATTTAGAGAAACCTATTCATGAGAAGGAAATGTTGGCAATACTAAATGCACTAAAGAAATGGCGGCCTTACCTAATGGAAATAAATTTCAAGGTAAAACAAATCATGATAGTCTTAAATACTTTTTAGCACAAATATTATCTTCAGAAGAGAAGCAAATATGGGTCACAAAGATGTTGGGTTATGACTTTGAAATCATCTACAAAAAAGGGAAAAAAATGTTGTTG
The DNA here is from genome assembly GCA_034641835.2 of Pinus albicaulis. Classification (NCBI taxonomy): domain Eukaryota; kingdom Viridiplantae; phylum Streptophyta; class Pinopsida; order Pinales; family Pinaceae; genus Pinus; species Pinus albicaulis. The sequence continues at coordinate 652,824,866 of CM076573.1, read as the reverse complement.
CAGACACACTCTCAAGAAAGGATGAGGACGTGGAAGCATTGCTTTGTGCCATTTCTATTATCCAACCTGAGTGGATAATCGAAGCAAGGGGTGAATGGAAGAATGATGAAGAGGTGTGGACACTCATTCAAAATTTGCAACAAGACCCCAGTACATCTGAAAAATTTAGCTGTAAAAATTATTCAGTATGGTACAAATATCGCTTATATCTTTGTAAGAATTCCCAACTCAAACAAAATATTCTTTTGGAATTGCACACCTCTCCCTTAAGAGGGCACTCTAGATTTTTAAAAACCTTCCACGGAGTCAAGAAGGAATTTTTTTGCGATGGCCTTAAATCTGATATTCAAATTTTTGTGGCAGAATGTTTGGTTTGCCAACAAAATAAAGGTGAGACAATTAAGACCTTGTGTTTGTTAAAACCTTTATCCATTCCAAGTCAACGTTGGGAGGAGGTTTCAATGGATTTTATCACATTTTTACCCAAGTCTGAAGTTAACACTGTCATCATGGTGGTAGTTGATATACTTACAATTTATGCACACTTTTGCGCATTATCTCATTCATTTAAATCCAGTACAGTTACTATTGCATTTATGGAAACAATTCAAAAACTACATGGAAACTCACATTAGAGGAAATTTTAGCCTAAAAGTGGCCTCCTAAGGAAAAATGATAAATAATAGTTAGAATAATAAAATAAGATTTATGAATTTTGGAGGGAAAACAAGAAAACTATTTTTTTTAATTGTATTTCCATCTTATCTCCTTATAAGTTTACGAAAATTTCAAGTTTAGAAACTTATTATATGGGTAATTAAATTCCACATCCAATGAGTACCCATTATGCATACTTTTGAGAAGTTCCACATTGATAAAAATTGTAGATACATTAAAAACATGTGTTAAAACCTATTTTTTTAATGTATTTGCAATTTTTATCAAGGTGAGTCTTCTCAAAAGTATGCATAATGTGTACTCGTTGGATGTGGAATTTAATTCCATGTCTAATGAGTATCTAAACTTGAAATTTTAGTAAACCTATAAGGAGATGAGTCAAAAATACAATTAAAAAAAGTAGTTTTTCTTCTTTTCCCTCCAAAATATTTATTGGTACCCCTTTTTAAATTTAAATAATTTTTATTGGTTTACATATTATGAAATCAAAATTACTTGAAAATTTCATGGGCACTTTTAGGCTGAAATTTCCTCTAATGAATATTATTGTAAGAGACAAAGATCCCATTTTTACAGGAAATTTGTGGACGAAATTATTTTATTGTTTGGGTACTCACGTAGCTCATAGCTCATCATATCATCCTCAATATGATGGGAAAACTAAGATAATGACCAAATGTTTGGAAGGATATTTGCATTGCTTTGTATCTGATAACCAAACACAATGGGTCAAGTGGTTACCTCTGGCTGAATGGTGGTATAACACTTCCTTCCATACTGCAACAAAAATGACCCCATTTGTGGCACTTTATGGATATCATCCATCATCCATCACATCATATTTAAGAAATAACTATAAGGTTCAAGCAGTGGAATATCACATCGAGAATCAACAACAAAATGAAGCAACACATGAAGCAATGGGAAGATCAACATCGCAGCAAAATAAATTTTGATGTAGGCAACTGGGTATTTTTACGGATACAACCATACAAACAAATGCCCCTCAGGAAAGCTAAGAAGGATAATAAATTATCACCAAATTATTATGGTCTTTACAAGGTGTTGCAAAATATTGGTACTATGGAATACAAACTAGAGCTTCCTGCATCTTCCTAAGTGCATCGAGTTTTCCATGTTTCATGCTTAAAGAAGGTTATAGGTGACAAGCTCCCATTTCAAACAATATTTCCAAAACTTGACGAGGAAGGAAAAATCATATTGGAACCTGAAGCAGTCACGAGAAAAACAACTCGAAAGCTACAAAATCAATCAATTTCAGAATATCTCATCCAGTTGAAGAACTTACCCACAGAATATTCAACATGGGAGGATGATAATTTTATACATAAGCACCCAAAAATATTCAAGCATTGAGGACAACACTTGTTTGATGGATAGGGGCATGTTAGGTCCCCATAATACTAGTGTACCCCCTTGCTATTGTTAGTGTAACCCCATTGTTTTTATTGTTGTGCCCATAGTCCCCATATTGTTATTATTGTGCCCCATAGGTGTAGCCCCATTATTTCTAATGTTGTGCCTGTGTGGTCACCATATTGTTATATTGTGACCCCTTAGACTCTTATATATAGAAGGTATGTTTTTTCATTTGTATCATCCAAGAATTATTCATTTATGTAATGTAAAGGAGGTTTCCCCCTCGAAGAGGCTGATTTATAAGTCGTGATTTATCTTTTCTTCTATTTTGTGAGTTGGTTGCATAACATAACCTCTGTCTAGCAATTAGTCTAGGGATGGAATGCAGTCGACTTGGTGAGCTTGATGTCCAATAGTGTCCAGAGGCTCGACCAGAATGTGCTTAGGAACCTATTATCCCGATATGATATAATGGTCTGTGGGATCCCAAAATGTACCCATACTCATTCAAAGAAGAGTTTAGTAGTGTCCTCTATTTTGATACTCTTCTTGCATTCCGCTAATATAGTCATCTTAGAAAATCTTCCCCCAACCAAAAATAAGCATTCATTACCATGATTGGTATAAGGGAGGCCAGACCTATAACCCATGCAAATGGATTCCCAAGGTTGGTTGGGAGTAGGCAGAGGAGTGTATAGTCCTTGCTTCTTGATGGTTGGCTTGGCGATGGTGCAGACAATGTAAATTTGATATATTTCCCAACATCTTATTGGCATTTTGGATAATAAAAGTACTTTATTAGTACGACCACAATTTTCTTCACACCAAAGTGTCCTGTGACCTAACTGTAGTGTGCCTCCCAAATTATCTTGGCACGCTTGCTTGAAGGAACACAAAGGTGGCCTAGGTAGCATAATAATATCTCATGGAGGTGGAAATTTGGAACTTTCTTTCCATCCACTAGCATCTAGTATTGTGGATGTCAACTCTGGATAATTTTTATACAGTTGCAGCCATCTAGAGGTCTCATGGCCACACAAGTTTAGAACAGTAGTTAGTGCTGCAACTGGGGGGTGACTAAGGTAGTCTATAACATGATTGGTGCTTCCGTTATTGCATTTAATGTTAAAGTGTAATTGTTGCATATATGTAGACCACTTTTGATGGCGATTATTCTAAAACTTACCTTATGTTTATATAAAATGAAGAGGTCGATGATCAGTGTGTATGACCATCTTCTTCCCTAGAATGTAATGCTTCCATTGTCGGGAAGCCTGTGCGGTAGAATACATCTCTTTATCATAGGTGGGGTACTTACGAATTATATCGGAAAGTGTCTCACTATGATAGGCCACTGGATGCCCGTGTTGGGTGAGGACTGCACCTTTAGCATAGTCAGAGGCATTTGTCTCAATTTCAAATGCTCAACGCTGGTCTGAAAATATGAATATCTGTGCAGAGAAAAGGTGGTGCTTCATCACAAAGAACACCTTATGTTGGGATTCAGACCAAAAAAAATTTGCTTTCGCTCCTCCCTTGGTAGTCTCACTCAAAGGCCAAGTGATATAGGAGAATCCCAACATGAACCTTTGATAAAAAATTTCAAGGCCCAAAAAGTTGTGAAGCTCTATGAGAGTGGTCAGGGTTGGCCCAATCTTGAATGACTTGGATCTTAGATGAATCCATGTACATGCCCTCACTAATCTATGTTGTAACCCAGATATTGGACCTGGTTCATGCCAAAGGTGCATTTCTCCAAGTTGGCACTTAGGTTGTGTTGTTGCAGGGTTTGAAGGACCTGCCAAATGTGTTTCAAGTGCTTGATCTGTATATGCATGTGCTTGAGGTGTATGTAAATTGCAAGTGAATAAAATGAGTTTTTATGGCTCTTAAGTTAAATTCATAAATACATTAAAACATGAATTTAAACTCAGAATTTGCAAAAATTTGGATACAATACAACCATAACAGTAACCAAAAAACAACAAGTGATGAAGGAGTTCACCCCTCCTGGGCTACGTCTCATCGTATAGCTTTCAATTCTTGGCCCTATATCAATATGATAAATAAAATGTGATTACAATATGTTAAAGTGCTCAAATGGATTCAATACCTTCTCCAACAGATTTAGAGTTATCAAAAACCCCTGTCTAGCCTTTTTCTTCTCCCAAAAAGACCAGAAACTGAGAAATTTATGCCTCTTTTCATCTTTTCCAAATTCTACAGCTAAAATCCCCACAATTCGGGCCAAACCTAGCATGGGCGCCCCGAACGCAGAAAGTGTCCTCCAAACCTAGCATGATTCCTGCTCGATGGGAGAAATTGTAGGATTAACAAGATGGCCTTTAAGGCCCCAATTCTGCAAATTTCAGTCACATGGGTCCCCATAGGACATGGGGCTAGCCCCCTCCGCTAGTGATCTTCTTTGTAGGTTTTAACCCTGTACAAAAATTATCTGGAAACGAATCTTAAAAATAGAAAATAAACAACAAAAAGAGAATAAAACATAAAACATATATACAAAGAGATTTTCCCAAGGATCCCAAATCAAGACGACCAGATTTATTTTTCATTATATTCCTTTTAGTGTTACAACATATATATAAACATATTGAAGCATACATAAACCCCAATCCATTAACCTTGGATTAGAACATAACCATAGTTCCCTTGACTGGATCTACAAAACACTAGGGGCTAAAAACCATCATGCTCCAAAACCATGTGCAAACCCATGCACAAAACCATCGGTGGGTCCGCCACCGGAAAATAAGGACTAAAAAAATTTTCCAGGGTGCTGCCTTGGACCCCAATAGGGGGGGATACTGCCCCCCCCGTTACCCCCCGGCACGTGAATAGTTGTGGAAAGAATATAACACAAACCCAACATTCTTAACAGTCTTATTAACTGACGGATTGGTCACATGTCATGGTTAGGTGGAAGTGAGTACTGCGGTTGGAAGTATGTAGTTAGTCTAATGGTCATGCAGACCATTCACATGGCGCGGTTAGGTGGTGATTTAGCTGGCGATGTAAAGGTGCGGATATATGGTGATAATGTCATGTGGTCAAGCAAGGGTTTAGCCCCCAGCCCATGGTGTTGTGGCACTGGGGTGCCCAGGGGCTAGGCCCTAGCCCAACCCTCTCCCCAAATGCGCCAACCATAAAATATAAATAAAATTTTTCTTCCATACATAACAGAAGTCACATTGGTAGTCCCGTGGTGGAGGACACGATTAGCTAGAATGAGATCTTCGGTTCGATTCTCGGTGGTGCTAATTCGACCTTAAACCAAATATTTTAGTGGCTACCAAGGTGCCATGTGACAGCCTCTAGCTAGGCCATGTGGCATCTTGGGGTTGGTCCACCTCGCAAACCTTAAACCCAATCAAAATCGACCCAACCATTACTAATGAGAGAATTCCAAGTGTCACGCTGCCATTGGCTATTGAAGCCCAGTGACCCTGCCCAGTTAGTAGGCCCAGTCAACTGTACAAAGTGCTGACTGGGTAGCTTGCACACTATATTTTTAATAATTTAAGTTGTTTCCAAAATATATTAGAACTCATTTCTGGGAACATACGATGTATGTTTTCCATGAAATGATTTGCGTCGGATTAAAAATGATGAGATTTATACAGTCATTCAGTTTTAGAGCCATTTCGACAACTTTAATTTTTGAGCATATTTTTTAGCATTGGATCACTCCTCCCCATTGGAAGCTTTTGGACCCCAAAATATCACTTTTAGTTTACAAGTATATGATGGTATAGTTCCCTCACCTATCCAATCTTGATCCATTTGGCTTTTCTTGGATTTGTTCCTATGAGCCCCACATGAAGGTACTCCACATTACCTCGTTTTCAAGTCCTTGTTCTTCTGTCAAGAATGATGTCTTGTTGTAGTTACTGAAGGTATTCAGGAGAGAATCCTCAATAGAATGAATTTGAACATTCTCTCCTTCATATTCAATCAAAGGAGGCTCATACAACCTTAAATTCTCAGCATTAATAACAACATAAATTTTCATATATGAAGGAAAATCCAATCTAAAGGCATTATCACCAATCTTTTCTAAAATTTTGAATGGACGATATCGAATGGGTTTCAGTTTTTTAGCCTCTTCTTGAAGCCTTTATTTTCTAATGTGAAGCCAAAATTCATCGACGACTTGGAAATTGTGATCTACACAATGCTTGTCATGTCTTGTCTTGTACTTGACTTGGCTCTTTTCCAGTTATTCTTAAACTGTTTGATGTACCAATTGGATTTGTTCAATGAACCTTTTAGCTTTGTCTATGTCACTATGACCATCAATAGCAACATCTTTCCCAAAAATGTTTTGGAGGGGCAGAATTATAATGAGAAACCCCACCAATTTCTATGTGCCTCATGGGAACTAACACCCTTCATGCCCTCCACTTGGGAAAAAAGTTTATCCAATATTGATATAGGGGTGCAAAACCATCGGATGGAACCATGACTGAGGACCCGACCCCTCTTTTAACATTATTGGGGGGGGGGGGGTGTTGTTGTCTTCATTTCAATCGAAGATGTCAATTCAACGAAGGTTGTTGATTGGTCGAGGGGGAAGGAGTGTTATCTATGTGTGTGTGTATGTTATAATGTAAAAAATATTAATTTGAAGGCTATAAGGGTGGATCGGTAGGGACCACAGGGTAGTGACTTGATAATTCCACGTAAATAAGCATGATTATGTGGATTAAGGTGAAATGGCGCGATAGTGGTGTGCCATGCAGCACCCATAACTAGCCTTTTGGTGGGGCCAAGTGACTCATAAATGGATGAGATGTGGCACTCACAGAGGAGACCACATTGACTAGGTGACATAAGTATGACATCACCCCAATGGTTTTCAAAGGAGCACAATGAGCATAGGAGAAGGGTGTTCTACCCAATGGATTTGGAAGGGTGACGCTAGAGTGACACCACCCTGGGATGATGTCATCTCAGAGGTTTTGTGTGTGTGCCCACGAGGATTCATCCTGGTAAAAAGGTTTGAAGTGAGGTCGAAAGACACATGGATGTGCCACAAAATAATGATAAAGGCCATAATGCCACATGGAATTCTCAGGGGGTATGCAAACAAGGAATTAAAAGTCCAAAAACAATATTTCGAGCAATTTTCAATATTTATCTTAAACATTTGTAGTCTTCCCTTGTCTTTAACATCAATGACAAAAACATTTCCAACAAATTCTTAAGGAAGAGGAAAAGGAAGAAGACATTGCATCTCGTATATAAGCAAGTCCAATTGTGCATGTGATTGATTGAATACTAGAGGATGAAGATTTATAACAGAAAATTTTTCCACTATGAATAAGCAAGGAATGATAGAAAAGAAAAAAACTAAATAGGTTCATATTCCTTGGAGCACCAAGGAAGAAAAATATGACTAACATATGGTGTAGTGGAAGAGATCCAATATGATGCCAATGATTCTAATGATGGGGATGAAGATAATAGTGGGAGGGACATTATTATGTCTACACAACATCCAAAAGTTAATGGCCTAAGAATAAGTGGGAATTTGATCTAGGTGGATATTGGTGGTTCTCCACCTATTCCATTGTCTCAAATACCAATTCTTCATCTTGGAAGATTTTCTATAGCTTTCAAGTTCTAAACTTCTGAGGCCATTTTGAGGCCCCAAATAATGTTTTTTAGACATGGAAAGGGTTAGGAAATAAATTTTTTTGGGGAGGGGCCATACTAGATTGTGTAATTCTCAGCTAGACCTTTTCAATAGACTACCGAATGTGCTAAACAGAGATCATATGCAAAAGTTACGACCCCGGGAAGTTGATGTACCAACTAACCATTGGGACCCACAAGCCTTTTTCCATTTCATCTCCTAGGGTTAGGCTTTTGGATGTTTAAGGTTTCCTCATTGTTTCTTGTGTTAAAAAGGGCCTTTTCGCCTCATTGTAATGAGTTATGGCGAATGCGCATAACCCTCACATCTCTTCTTAGAGTCAAAGATAAGCTACCACCATTCGAGTAAGTTGTTTCATTTTGCATTTGTACAATTTTGGTTCTTTCCATTTATTAATAGAAGTCAAGTTCATTGTATTTGTTTGTTTATTTTATAAATTTGTATTTCATTTTTTTCCCTTCACAAATCTGGAGAAGCATTGGTGTTCATATGCAAATGAAAAGATAAGAAGTACAACGGGTTGCACTGAGTTTAGTATGGAGCTATCTTGCTCCATGAGAAATCTTATTTCGATGATGAAAAGCTTGATGAGCCATGGAAAATTTTTCAAAGACAAAGCAAAAAGCCAAAAGTGGTCCAAAGTATGGATCGAAATGATGAAGCAAAAGATACATAATTTTTTGTGTTCACATGGACATGGCATGCATTTTGAGGGAGAAACAACAATTTTTTAACATTGGCTTATGGCCTCAATGTTAAGTTGTGCTTTTCTTTGTACCTAGAGAGCTTAATGCAAGGAATCAAATAGGGTTGCCATATAATCTAAACCCTACATTGGTTTTCCATTTGATGGACTGTGGAAAATCAACATGGTTGATGAATTGGTAGCAAGAAAGGTAGTTGGGCCACCATAGAAATCTTATCCACGTGTTCGTCACCTCATCTCATGGTTTTGAGGTCATCTTGTCCTGATGATGAACCACACTGGCTGGTTCGAAACACGTCGACAAAATTTTAATACATGTGATTTTCACCGAAATTTTGTATACACAAATTCAAAGGATTTCAACAGAAGGAGTAAAGGGTTCTTCAAACTAAGAAAAGAAAAAAAAGCAAAATTAATTACGCTTAGTTGAAGATGGAGACACCTTGGTCCATGAAAAATATTATTGCAATGATGGAAAGTAATTTTCGATAGGAAATTTTCCAATGGAAAAGAAAAAAACCAAAAGAAGTTCAAGTTTGGAGTTCAAGGGTGTAGCAACCTACTTTTAAAATATACAAATAATTACATCAATTTATATGTTTAATAATCAACATCCAACTATTCAACTATTTCACATAGAATTTTCAAAAAACACAAGTAGAGGCGACTTACTTGTATCGATGATATTCCTTACTTGTGATTTTGGAATTGAATAACCTTTGAATTCGGCTAACCGCAATAAAAATTTTGGGGACGACTCTCCACCCAACCATAGGCTCAACGGAACATAATATTTCTACAGGTGGCCACCCTTGAGCCCTCAATCAAGGTATTATTACCAGTGAATCTTTTGTCTTAAAACAATTTTCTCCCAAGAGAATGGATGAAGCAATGAATGAATCTCATCTTCCTCGTGGTCCATTAAATAGGCCAAAAAATAAAAAAGAGGATTGCATGCACACATTCCATGTGTCAACAAGCAACCTTTATTAATTTATTTTAAATTTTACTTTACTTATTTATATATTTTACTTTTATATATATTTATTTAGAACTTTAGTTTGTCATTTACTATTTTATTTATTTTTTATTATTATATTCTCTTCATTATTTATTATTTATTTACTATTATTATCTCTTCTTTATTATTTATTTACTATTATTATATTTTCTTTATTTATTTGTCGTTATTATTTTTTATTTATTTACTTATATTTTGAAATTATATTATTTTATTTATTTATATTATTTTTAGGAGCCATTGCATGTTTGTATGCATTTGGACATGGAAAGTATATTAAGGGTGCAATAATAAAGTTTTAACAAAGACATGTGGCTTAACATGAGGTTGTGTTTTTCTTTTAACCTAGAGACCTAGGTGCAAGGGAATTAAGCATGGTCACTACAAAAATCTCAACCCTATGTTCATGTTCCATTTGATGGAAAATAGAAAATCACTTTGGTCGAGGAATGGCTAACAAGAAAGTTAATTGGCCACATGTAAATATTAGCAAGGTATTTGTCACCACATTGGATGGTCCTAAGGTCATTATAGCAATTAAAGGAATTTTAATGGGAGTAGAGTGCTCATCAAAATGAATTTATGCTAATGATGTTCTTTCCATATTATGTTCCATGCATTCCCATGGCTTTCCTTCCTGTACATAAATCCTTGTTTGAATTGAGTTTGGTGCCACGTGATTTTGGTAGAGTTATCATGGTCAGCTTTTTTCCATGTTGGTCAAGCCACTCTTGGCATCATTTTAGTGGAGACGTTTGAGGAAATTTAATAGGGTTGTTGAGATTTAAGAAATGGAGGGTGTTTCATTTGAGAGGTAGAGTTTTGAGAAGAGGGTAGCTTGTTAAGAAGATAACTAAGAAAAGTAGATGTGCTTAGGAAGATAAAGAAGAGATAAGAGGGGCATGACTTTATTTAAAGAAGAGGAAGTAGATATATGAGTAGAATAGAGGAGAGTTGAAGAAGATTCCTCTCAAAAGAGAGGAGAAACAATTTCAACAAGCTATTGGGTAGGATTTGTAACAAAGAGAAGGACAATAGAATGGAGAAAATAGAAAAAAGAGAACCAATAGTTCCAACAAGTTGATTGGTAGCACCTTTATTAATGGAGACTATTGGGTAGAATTGTGTGGTTGTTTCACCATAGATTAAGAAAAATAAATAGAAGAAGAAAAACTAAACGCGAGAGAAAAAAGAAGAAGAAGTGGAAAGAAAAATAGATGGACACGGTCTAAAATTGAAAGAAAAGATTGAAAAAAATGAAGAGAAAAGAGCCACAAAAACACCCAACAACTACAAAGCATAATAAACCCAAATTATTTTATTTTATTTTGAACATTTCTCTTTGAATTTATTTAAGACTAACTAAAACCTAGATAAATAGAAAATTACCAATCTACCAATTAAATTTAAAACTTAACATTCAACTTTGCCATTACCTCCTCAAGTATATATTGATAGACACATTACCATGCAGTTTAATGTATATATTGATAGACACATTATTATGCAATTTTAATGTATATATTGATAAACACATTATTATGCAATTTAATGAAAGATTTATTTGTGCAATTCTAAATTATCTATACACTTATGCATCACTTTTAAAATGTGACTTAAGTGTGTTTCTTATGTTTTATTTTTGCTTTTTGCTTATACCCTCTAAGGTATAAATAAATAAAAATAAAAGTTAGATATGTTTCCCATATTTTATTTATGCTTCAAAGTGTAAGTACGCAACCCAATGCCCTTACATTTTAATTCGGAGTTGTCTTTAGTGCGACCTTTTGGAGTTTCCACTTCCAGAATCTGTGAAATTTTTTGAAGTGAAATCTTGATTTATGTTATTTAAACTTGTTTTTTGACTATATATATGGATTCAACACCCTAAAAAACCCCTAGGACACTTTAGTTGTGCAAGTTTATCCATCAAATTTATGTTTTCACTTAATTCCTCCCAGATTTTAGAGAAATTAGACCGGAAAAACCTTCAAAAACTCGCACTAAAGACAACTCATTTTAATTCTGACTTACGACCTTACTGTCTATGCCTCTTACATTTTATTTATAATATTGAGTGCAGCTTGGCTATCCAATGCATTATGCTATTGCATGCAGCTTGGCAATCCAATGCCAATGTAGATTGTGTGCAGTTCAAGGCTACATCATATTTTAATTCTGACTTGTACATACATAATTTTCTTACTATCATTGTTATAAAGTTTAAAGACATCTTTTGTAATAATCCTCTAAAAATTCCCTATGTGTGTTTAAGTCATTCAAACCCATTTGCATTAAAGATGGGCAAGCTCAATAACCAAAAGTATGATTAAATGATTATAATAACACAATGATCAGATCCAACAGTCTTCACATTCACCTCTATCCAATCATAATGAAGGATCCAACGAAAAGAGGGATTCAATTCGTTAACTCTAACAAAAGCACATTGACACTTTATTTATTTACTATTATTATATTTTCTTTATTTATTTACTATGTATTTACCATTATTATCTTTTCTTTATTTTTTATTTATTTATTTACTTATATTTTAATATTATATTATTTTATTTATTTTTATTATTATTAGGGGGCATTACATAAGATGACAAATACATATATATGTTTGTATGCATGTGAACATGAAAAGTATATTAAAGGAGCAATAATAAAGTTTTAATAAAGACATGTGGCCTTAACATGAGGTTGTGTTTTTCTATTAACCTAGAGACCTAGGTACAAGGGAATTAAACATGGTCACTACAAAAACCTCAATCCTATGTTCATGTTGCATTTAATGGAAAATAGAAAATCACTTTGGTTGAGGAATGACTAACAAGAAAGTTAATTGGCCACAAGGAAATCTTAGCTAGGTATTTGTCACCACATTGGATGGTCCTAAGGTCATTATAACATTAAAGGAATTTTAATGGGAGTAGAGTGCTCATCCAAATGAATTTATGCTAATAATGTTCTTTCCATCTTATGGTCCATGTTTCCCTATGGCTTTTCTTCATGTACATTAATCCTTGTTTGAATTGAGTTTGGTGCCATGTGACTTTGGTAGAGTTATCATGGTTAGCTTTTTTTCCATGTTGGTCATGCCACTCTTGGCATCATTTTAGCTGAGACATTTAAGGAAATTTAATAGGGTTGTTGAGATTTAAGAAATGAAGGAGGTGTTTCATTTGAAAGGTAGAGTTTTGAGAAGAGGAGGGTAGCTTGTTAAGAAGATAAATAAGAAAAGTAAAGGTGCTTAGTGTAGAAATTTGCTGAATAAAGAAGATTTATCCACTGAGATTATCCTGGTCACACACTAATTCGAATTCATGTATAACACATAACCTCTTCTACCATTGATCAACAATTTGCGGAAAAGAAACAGTCGCATGCGCACATAAACACAATATGTAATGGGGAAAGCTTATAGCTGAAAACCCCCAGCTATTTTGTATATTATAATAGAAGAGAACATGTAACAATTTCAATACAATACTCCTCACAAGTACTCAGTACTGTCTCCAAAAGTTACACACAAAGTAGCTCAGTTTTGAACAAGTCACAGGTTCAAAACTCATCCACTATTTGCCTGCCTCTATTGCGCAATCCAAGTTGGTCTAATGAGAGATCCAAGTTCGAATCTCCTTGACTCCAACTGCGCAATCCTCATGGGAAATCTCCTCCAATGCTTGTGCAAATCTCATGCACAACTCATGTCGCAACTAATAGCAAACTCACCCTTTCATCTACCTCTTCCACTGGTCTTCACTGAACTGTCCATGCACTGTAGTGAACTGATGTGTTCTTGAGTTGAATAATGAGTTAATAATTAGTGAATTAAATAATATTTAATTCACTTCACTCATCACTAGTGTATTAGCCAGTTAAACTAAATACAACTTGTTCAACTAAGTTAAACCGAACACAACTCCACCAACTGTCTCATCAACTCCACCAAACTCCGCCACTTGAGTTCTAACTGAAGTCAACCATGCATGAGCTCACCAAACCCCTAGGAATAGCGTAATTCCTTCTGTCAGGTGCATGGGCCACATTCGTAGCTCCAACTGAAGTGCTGTAAGAGAATAAACTGAAGTTTATAGTCCAAATATTATTAAGGGCTAATAATATTTGACTGACCTATTTTTAGACAGGCAGTCTAAAAATAGACTTCGAACTGTATGTCTAAAAATAGAGGTCCATCTATTTTTACCAACTCGACCAATCATCCAAGAATAGCATACTGCAACTCCTAGACCATGCTCCATATGTCTAAAAATAGACATAGTCTAAAAATAGACTTTGCGCCAAAAATAGCATGTGGGCCCACTTAGTGAAGGTGACTTCATTTCACTAAGCTCCATCATCTTGTTGCATTTTCAACACTTAGGAAGAGAAAGAAGAGATAAGAGGGGCATGACTTTATTTAAAGAAGAGAAAGTAGATATATGAGAAGAATAGAGGAGATTTGAAGAAGATTCCTCTCAAAAGAGAAAAACAATTTCAACAAGCTATTAGGTAGGATTTGTAACACAGAGAAGGATATTAAGATGGAGAAAATAGAAGAAAGAGAACCAATGGTTCCAACAATTAAAATGGAGAAAATAGAAGAAAGAGAACCAATGGTTCCAACAAGTTGTTTGATAACACTTTTATTAATGGATACTTTTAGGTAGAATTGTTTGATAACACTTTTATTGATAGATACTTTTGAGTAGAATTGTGCGCTTGTTTCACCATAGATTAAGAGAAGGAAATAGAAGAAGAAAACTAAAATGAAAAGAAAGAAAAACAAGAAGAAAAAAAAAGTGGAAAGCAAACTAGAGTGAAATTAAAAGGAAAAAAAGAAAAAGAAAAAAAAAACACCTAACAAGTGCAAAGCATACTAAACCCAAATTATTATTTTATTTTATTTTGAACATTTCTCTATAAATTTATTTAAAACTAACTAAAACCCAGATAAATAGAAATTCTCAATTTACCAAGTAAATTTAAAACTTTAACATTGCCTCTCATGTATATATTGATAGACACATTATTATATAATTTAATGTATATATTGATAAACACATTATTATACAATTTAATATATTGTATATATTGATAGACTATAATAAAAGATTTATTTGTGCAATTCTCAATCCTCGGCTTATACACTTATGCATCACTTTTTATATACACTATTCATCACTTCTAAAATATAAAATAAGTGTGCTTTTTATGTTTTATTTTTGCTTATGAGGTACAAATAAAGAAAAATAAAAGTTAGATATGTTTCCCATATTTTATTTATGCTTCTGAGTGTACTCGCGCAACCCAATGCTACATTTTAATTCTGACTTACGACCTTACTGTCTATATCTCTCACTTTTAATATAAAACTCAAGTGAGATTCCTACATTTTATTTATGCTATTGCGTGCAGCTTGGCAATCCAAAGCCAACGTAGATTGCATGCAATTCAAAGCTACATCATATATTAATTCTGACTTGTACATGCATAACTTTTTTTTACCGTCATTGTTATAAAGTTTAAAGACATCTTTTGTAATAATCCTCTAAAAATTCCCTATATGTGTTTATGGCATTCAAACCCACTTCCATTAAAGATGGGCAAGCTCAATAACCAAAAGTATGATCAAATGATTGTAATAACGCAGCGAGCAGATCCAACAATCTTCACATTCACCTCTAGCCAATCATAATGAAGGATCCAACGAAAAGAGGGATTCAATCCGTTAACTCTAACAAAAGCACGTTGACACTTTATCCAAAAGAATAAAGATGTACAAAGAAAACAACAATGGCATTCCAAGAGCCACAATCAACCTTTTCAATCTGCAAATCCAGCATACGGAATCAAGCGAAAGAGGTTTTGATACCATGAAAGAACACAACCACCCAGAATACTCAACCTAAAAGGAAAATCCCTGACAGAACCCAACAACCCAGAATACCCAATCTAAAAGAAAATTCTTGATACCTCACTCCACAGCAGATGGCAAAAACAAAAACAAAAAAACCTGCAAATCCAGCATACGAAATCAAGCGAAAGAGGTTTGATACCATGAAAGAGCACAACCACCCAAAATACTCAACCTAAAAGGAAAATCGGAAAACCCTGACAGAACCCAACAACCAGAATACTCAATCTAAAGGAAAATTCTTGATACCTCACTTCACAGCAGATGGCAAAAACAAAAAAAAAAACTTGCAAATCCAGCATACGAAATCAAGCGAAAGAGGTTTGATACAATGAAAGAGCACAACCACCCAGAATATTCAACCTAAAAGGAAAATCCCTGACAGAACCCAACAACCCAGAATACTCAATCTAAAGGAAAATTCTTGATACCCCACTCCACAGCAGATGGCAGAAAAACAAAAACTGCAAATCCAGCATATGAAATCAAGCGAAAGAGGTTTTGATACCATGAAAGATCGCAACCACCCAGAATACTCAACCTAAAAGGAAAATCCCTGACAGAACCCAACAACCCAGAATACTAAATCTAAAGGAAAATTCTTGATACCTCACACCACAGCAGATGGCAAAAACAAAAGCAAAAAAAGAAAATGCCAGATACCTCACCCCACAGCAGATGGCAAAAACAAAAACAAAAAAAGAAAATCCCAGATATCTCACTCCACAGAAGATGGAAAAAACAAAAACAGAAAAGAAAATTCCAGACTCCTCATTCCACAAAGGATGACATAAACAGAAAACAAGAGTTAAGAAACAAATAATGAACATAAATGGTTGAAGAGTGAACAAACTTGTCTATTGAAAGTGTATAAAACTCTCCTAAGGATTTTTGAATAAAAACATTTGACTACTATTTGACGGCTTTGAATACACATATAAATACTTGTCTGGGCTGTTGATTTGAAAATTTCAATACATAAAAATTAAAGCAAGAACCAGATTGTACCGTTCATCCACAAACCATTTATCCACATTTAGCTCTCTGGCTCTCTATCCAGAGGTAGAGAAAAAGCTCACTGCTCTTACAATAGAATAAAACAACAAATACAATAGTCATCTTTAATACATTAAAGCAAATTTAAACAGAGCCCAAATTATTAAATCATTTGTGTAACTGCATTCTTTCTGCTTTGCTTTATATGTAGCATGTCCAGCAAAGAGCTTCCTATCTCCTCGACTTCCAAATCGATTAAGGTTTCCAATGGCACTTGCCAAATCTCTTTTAACTTGTATCCAACAGCAAATACTTTTACTGGAACATTTGATGTGCCAGTTGGAAAGGTAATATTTCAGTTCACTTCCAACCAAAAAGATCTATTTATTGAAGTGTGTTGATATTTCCAAATCCAAGGCTTTTACTTGATGTGGCTAAATCATTGCAGCAGTATAAAGAATGATGTGGCTAAATTATTGCAGTAATACAAAGAATGTATTCACTTGTAAAGATATGGATTATTTTTCAAATTCCTTCCAGATCTGAAAGTGATTTATTGATAGCAAAAGAACACAAACTTTAACTAAATGTTTCCATTTTAGGTATGCTCACCACTAAAACCCTTAGCTTCTTCATTGGAATTCAAGAATGCAGGGTAGGGCAGGGCAAGCAAAGCAAAACCATTTGAGATTTGATGAGTGCCGTTGCAAGAAACCATCTTCAACACTGAGCAATTGCAATTTCCACATTATGTAGCATTGGATGCAATTTACTCTGAAACATCTTGATCCCCGCACTTCCACTATTGAATAGAGTATAGAAGAATGAATGGTTGACTACATATGTTTGCTGCAACAAATCATGCGAACTCTATTGCGATGTTGAAACCTCCTTAATATTTCTTCTCAAATCTTTAAGATGATCATTCATCTGCATATCATTTTCACTGTCCACCTCCACACGACACTTTCCTGTCTATTTTGAAACTTCGGCAAAGGCTTCTAGCCCGATCCGTTCCCATATTCTTATGGTCATATCCCTGTTTTCTCCCCTACAACTGCAGGGAATGTCTAAGAATATCTTCTGATTCTATCTTTTAATGGCCTCATAACTGATTTGAAGTCTTTGTTGTATCAAAATGGAAAGTACCACATGAAGTAAATAGAATTGGTTTTCCCATAAAGAAATGCCCCAAACTTTCTCAAAAATTAAAGCAATCCACCAAATCCTTCTAAAAACTGATCTACTAAAGATTCATAGCTTCAAATTGCATCAAATTGGTCCATTTGATTTACATCATCTAAAACTATTAAGGCATCAGAAGATGAAAGATACCTTTGGAGCTTCTCTATGCCTTCATCAATAACGCCTATTAGCAGATCCAAGCCAAACAAGCTCTTAAGAAGTTCGCTTTGTAAATGAAGCAAAGGGCTTTTGCCTTTGACATCAGATAAGAAGCAGGATAAGGTGTAATTTGAACTCTTTAGATTGAAAAGATCTTTTGCGAACGTTGTCTTTCCTACTCCGCCCAAGCCGACAATCTCTACTGCCTAAACCTTTCCAATCTGAAGCGTTTTGTTCGACGAGTTGGGTTTCCCCCTTCTTGTAATTCCTGCAGATCCCTGAAGATTTTCAGTCCATGTAAAAGGGGATGGCACCGATAGAGATAAATCACGATGCCGTAGTTGGAATCGCCAGCGGTAGAGTTGGATGCAGCGATGGAGAGGGATGAGCACATTGTCAATACGGGGAGATTCAAATGGTCGATACAGAGTGTGAGGGAGTAGATCAATTGGAATTTCAGAGAGAGAAATGATCGGGAAGATTGTAATGAAAATATTGATAGAGTGCAACAATACATATACACCATTATCGCTGGTCAATGCGCGCTGACATGAAACCCACTGTCCAATAAAAGAAAATGTCAGTTTCTTTCCCACCCACTTAACATGATGTGTTTTCTTTTAAATCACATGGACCTGCCGTTGTCTGAATCACCATTGGACACGAAATGGAGCATAAGACAGTGTGCACGCATACATTTGCATCACTACTTAAATACTAAAAGCCGTGGACAACTTCCTTCCCATGTTATGTTATAGGTTATTTAATGTGGTTCCGCTGTATATGCTTATCGTTCTTTAAATTGCTGTAGTCTAATTTGACTATTTATTTTGCTTTGTAAATCATGGAAATTTGAATAAGATGCTAAGAAAATCTGGCAGGGATTTAAATCCAGGTTACAGGGGAGGGATGCTATTTGTTGGGCGCCCTCCATGACACGTAGCAAAACAACCATGTTAGAATCCACTCATCTGTACGACACATACCACTAAGATTGCCAGTTATCGTGTTGTCGGTGAGGGCCTTAAATCCGCCAACTTGCCGTACGTCTAGGGTTTCAAACGCAGAGTTATTCATGATGTGTCGTTTGAGCTGTGCAATTCTGTTCGGGGTGGGATGTTTCTCAGAGAGCTCCGCCAGTCGCTACGCACTATGTCGCCAGTGTTGGTGCACCTCCATCGCAGTTGTTAACCACATGTCCGCCTTTGTTGTTGCTGTTAGGATGCCTTGCTACCGAGGGATGGTTTCGTTCATGTTGCTCCTATGCCCCGTTATGGACCTGTTCGTCTCCCGCGGTCGTGAAACTTTGCTCCTCCACTGTCAAACTGCCCTCCTCGACTAGTCAATGCTGCGTGGAGTTGTCGACGGCTTCGTCCCCTGTGTTCGTTTGCAGAAGTTCCATGACTGTGCAGGTAATTTATGGTTTTGCAGGTAAATTTGTTGTTTTTCTTGCATTTTTGAGAGATTTTTCCTTTATTTTTGTTAATTTATGCTCATTTCCATTGTGTTGCAAGTATTGCCGAACTATGGCAAGGTCTGGCTATCCAGTTGGCTCTTGCATCGATGTTTGGCTCTCCAGTTGGCGTCCTCACCTCTCGGTAGGAATTATTTTCCTACCAATCCACTGTTGTGTCTTTTAACACTTGAAAAGATGTGTTTGTTAACACTTTTAATCTTCTTCGATGTAATTTAGCTCTTTTAGCTCTTCTTCAGACTGTTTGTTCTTCTTTGAATGGCACTGGTTTTTCTTGTTTGATTTGACATTGGTTTTAGGGCTATACCTATGTTCTTGTTTTGTTTTAGGGCTGTATGTTCATCGTGCCTTGACATTTCTCATCCCTCTGTAGTTGTTCCATTGGTGCAGTCTATAGTATGTAGTCGTTCCATGCCGGTGGAAACCCTGAGAATACAACTTGGTTTAGGGTTTGGTTTCTGAAATTCCTCCTATCCCTCCCTCTGGTCAAGCGAGTAGTTCCTCCTCATTTGCAGCTTTGTTGGTGTTCATCTCCTCTTGTTTCCCTAGACTGAAAGGCTTTTCTGCTCCATCTCTTTGCTAGTTAGTTGAAGTTGTTCCCAAAGCTTGATTTCCTTTTTGTTCTTAGCTGAAGGGATCATTCCAACCCATTCTTATAGAAATGTAGTTGTTATAAGAACAGACTTGTAGAGAATACAAATTTTTTTTTGTGAATTGTACTTGTATCTGACATGAGTCCCCATTTGTAAGGGCACCAAATTCTGTATTATGTTGGTTACTTGAATGGGTTCCTGCAAGTGTGAAAGAGAAACATAGAGTCTACAGGTAGTTTTTAGAAGGCACTTGGACCAAATTTTGTATTATGTTGATTACTTGAATGGGTTCTTGCAAGTGTGAAAGAGAAACGTAGAGTCTCCAGGTAGTTTTTAGAAGGCACTTGGACCAAATTCTATATCCTACCGATTACTTTAATAGGTTCCTGAAAGTGTGAAAGAGAAACGTAGAGTCTACAGGTAGTTTTTAGAAGGAACTTGGACCAAATTCGGTATTCTACTGAATAAAGTTTTGACTGTGGTTTTGTTATAATCACTTTGAGGGGTATGATAATCTTTTCACTGTGGTTTTGTTATAATCAATTGGAAGGGTATGATAAAAGGTTATTTGATGCAATAGTGCCATTGTTAAAGTTTAATTGTCAACATAAAGAGGCTTCAAATAAATGCAAATACCTGGTAAATAATGCACCTTGAAGTAAATTATACATTCCTCTATCTCCATGTGAATTTGACATTGAAACAGTAATAGGAACTTTTAGGTTGCAAAACAACTATGGTGTGATTATGTACTCAAGCTAGTTTGTTGAATCTATCTATTAAGTTAAGATGTGTATTGAAGTAGTGATAAATTTTTGACTGTGGTTTTGTTATAATCACTTGGAAGGGTATGATAAAAGGTTATTTGATGCAATAGTTCCATTGTTAAAGTTTAATTGTCAACATAAAGAGGCTTCAAATAATATGCAAATAGCTTGTAAATAATGGACATTGAAGTAAATTATACTTTCCTCTATCTCAATGTGAATTTGACATTGAAACAGTAATAGGAACTTTTAGTTTGCAAAACAACTTTGGTGTGATTATGTACTCAAACTGGTTTGTTGAATTTATTTATTAAGTTAAGATGTGTATTGAAGTAGTGATAGAGTTTTGACTATGGTTTTGTTATAATCACTTGGAAGGGTGTCGTAAAGTTTTGGATCGTGGTTTTGTTATAATCACTTTGAAGGGTATGATAAAGTTTTGATTGTGGTTTTACAATCACTTGGAAGGTGTCGTGAAAAGCCTTTGCCTGTGGTTTTTTTATAATCACTTTGAAGGGTATGATAAATTTTTGACTGTGGTTTTGTTATAATCACTTAGAAGGGTATGATAAAAGGTTATTTGATGCAATAGTTCCATTGTTAAAGTTTAATTGTCAACATAAATAGGCTTCAAATAGTATGCAAATAGTGTGTAATTAATGCACCTTGAAGTAAATTATACTTTCCTCTATCTCAATGTGAATTTGACATTGAAACAGTAATAGGAACTTTTAGTTTGCAAAACAACTTTGGTGTGATTATGTACTCAAACTGGTTTGTTGAATTTATTTATTAAGTTAAGATGTGTATTGAAGTAGTGATAGAGTTTCAATACCTCCCATAAACTAAAAAGTAAAATTTTCAAATCTCAATTCATGTACTAAGAAAACGTGCAGCTCAAACGACACATCGTGAATAACTCTGTGTTTAAAACCCTAGCAGTATGGCAAGATGACGGATTTAAGGCCCTCACGAACCACATGACAGCTAGAAAGCTTAGTGGAATGTGTCGTACAAGCAAGTGGATTCTAACGTGGTTGTTTTGCTACGTGTATATTGAAGTAGTGATAGAGTTTCAATATCTCCTATAAGCTAAATAGTAGGTTTTGTAACTCTAAACATGAATGTCTTGGTTGTGTAATTGAGCAAGAGGTTAGCACATGCATCTCATTATGAGACTTTCTTGGCTCATTAAGCAATCTTTCTATAAGTCTTAGAGACAATGTTGCCTTAGAGGGGTACCTTAAGGCTTAGATTGGTCAACCTTGAAGCTTAAAAGACATGTTATCTCTTTACATGTTCCATCTGTTATTTGTTTCTTCATTCTTGTTTTATTCATATTATGTTATGTGTTTCAATCTGTCATTATTTTTTTGAGTCTATTCCAAGTATCAAAAACTAGGGGCAAGCTAACATGTCTTTTTGATACATGTCCTACGTGAGATGTATTTTTGATAGTTGTCCTTTTTAACAACTATTTAAGAATTCAAACATTTTATTTTTTTGGAAATTATAAGTAAATATGCCACTAGGAATTGTCCAACAAAAAAATAGTTGCTTCCTTGTCTTCCATGAGATTTTAAAAAAAAAGTGTCCATCCCCAGTCCAGGAATTCTTATTATTGTTGGCTTGAAGTTTTGTCCATGTCCAGTCGATCCTTTGAGAAGACATTTGTTTCAGTGTTCATATTAGAGTAGATTTTAAATAGCTTACTTTTTGGAATAAAAATAACAGTATGGTTGTGTGGTTGAGTATATCTTTTCATCCAATTGATAACGAACATGGAGTCCCATAAACATGCGAAGAGTGTATACAGTATACAGAATTTACAGTATAAAAAAAATAACACATCTAACAACATTGTCATGTCATTCTGTCAGAATGTAACATTTTAATAGACTATAGATGTTCCTTCCTTACAATGCCGCATATAGTATGGAATAAATCAACCTTCATGTGACAAGAAAAATATACAGTCCATCCAAAATCCACATCATAATGTGGTTACAACCAAAAACATATAACACCCCTATTCTTTATGGCCTTGAGAATTTTCAGTGCCAAACCCCGAGTTTCCTGATTGAGCCAAGTAGGTTGGCCTCCCTAAGAAGGGTTGATTAGGTTGTGGTTGATTATTTCCATATAATTGAGACCAATTTGTCTCATCCAACCATGAAGGAATTGAGTACCCATATGATGCAGGGGCATTAGACACTAGCCAGCAATGTAGGAGGTTTTGTCCACATGTTGTGGCTAGGAGGGTGCGAAAACATTTGAATTGTAACGGCTAGGTGTCAATACCTCAATTGAATGTTTCATTTAGATTAGTTAGAGTTGCAGAAGTCGAATGGTTAGTCCATCTGTCATGTTTTTAGTTTTCGAATAATTGTAATTAAGCTCTTGAATTACCATAACAGTCCTCACAGAGGAACCGAAAGGACATATGTTGAAGTATATAAATGTAATCCCTAGGATTTATTGAGGGAGGAGGAGGAAGAGAAGAGATTCTGCAATAAAATCTGTGTGTTTACAATTTCTTCCAGTTAAATGATTTCAGTGCACATTTGCCGTAGAACTGTCTCGAATCTTAATTGTGAAGAAATTGTTTAATTGTGAGGTGATTGAACCCTGTGTATGTATAATTAGCAATCTGAACTATTGTGCCGATTCTGCACCCCTCTGTCTATGGTTTTCTCGAAATTTATTGAACAAAACCTTGTTGAATAAATCCCACCCATAGGCAGGGCCTATGCAGAGCAACTGTGGCCGTGAACTCTGTTTAAATGGTAGAATTCCTGCTTACGCCGAGATAAAATTGTTTGGCTATCGGAACCCTGACATGAGTTAATGAATCAAAAGGATAGTGCAACCCCAGACTAACCTTGGTTAATCACTGTACAAAAAAACCACAAGTGGATTTGTAAGGCAGATTGCCCATATCGCATTGCTTTTGGTAAATAAGTGATATTTCCTGGTTGGGGAGCAATTCCATAGAGTGTTTGACGCGTGGCAAAGTGGACCCCCGAAAAACCACCGTTTAAACCGCGCCATCGCACGTTATCGTTCGTACCAGGACGCCGAGCGATATTGCCGTGTGCCATTGATTTGAGAAGGGGCCATCGGACAATGATTGCATGCTGGACTTGCCCGAAGTTTAATAAAAGAGCCCAGATCATATCGACAACGATCGACGGTTTAGATTCATTCCGGGAGGGGACGAGCCAGGGATTGCCGCCATACTCAGAAGCCTCCACAATGACGTCATGGGGAAATTGACCATAGAGGTGGGGTCCAGAGCCAAAGGGTTATTATAAGTCATTTGTTTAAAAGGCGTAGAGTATTATAATAAAGTCTGAAAGGGTTAAACTTTGGTTATAAAGGTTCGGAGGTAAATATATATGCCGGGAGATATAATTAAACATTTGAAGTTGTGATTATATTTATTTGTCAATTTCTTTGAAATTGATAAATAAATTAAAATAAGATCAAGGAGACCACGTGGAGGTGAACCAAGTATCTGAAAGGAGAATGCGGACAGAGCCACGACGACGGTTGACCATCTCTCCTTGGGGCTAAATTTTAGTTTTGTTGCGTCATTTTTGGTATCAGAGCTGTTGTTTTCGAGTTGTTTTGTAGAGAGCTGACATGGCAATCCAAATTGGTAGAGGAGCTATCAGAAGGAGACCTGTTGCCAACACAGAGGTGTTGGAGATTTTGCAGAGGTTCAAAGCCAGAGTAGATGCCGTGGAGCGAAGACAGACCAAAGATCCTGAAGACATCAGTGAACTTGAAACAGAAGAAGCTGAAGAAAATGTTGAGATTCCTCCTGACATGAGACTCCTTAGAACTGTTCTGGGGTCTGCAGTTAAGCCCAGAATCGAAGTGTCGAGCTATGCAGGGGGACTAAATCCAGAAGAACTAGTGGATTGGATTAATGAATTGAACAAGTGCTTCGATTATGAAGAAATAAGCGAAGATAAAATGGTCAGGTTTACAGTGACAAAGCTGAAAGGACATGCTGCACTTTGGTGGGATGGAGTGCAGGCAGAAAGGAGGAGAGTTGGCAAGCAACCTATCAAGAGATGGACCAGAATGATGGCTAAATTAAAAGGTAAATTCTTGCCTAGTGATTATCAGCTGACATTGTATAAGCAAATGCAGAACCTGAGACAGAGGTTGCTGACAGTAAAAGAATACATAGAGGAATTCTACAGAGTAAGCATAAGGGCTGGGCAATTCCAAGACACACTAGAGAAGACTGCCAGATATGTGAATGGTCTCAAGCTGGAGATCCAAGATGAGATAGGTCTTCTGTCTCCTAAGACATTGGAAGAGGCCTGCAGTGTTGTCCAGAAAGCGGAGAAACTCTGAGAAGCAGTCATCGAAAGTACATCAAGGCATAAAAAGGTATCTTTTTAACACCTATTTATCTCACATTAATTATCAATCCGGGAGCGACTTTTTATTTCAAGAGTGTACTCAGTCTGAGGCAGCAATTTATCCAAGAGTAATGTTGTGAAGATGTAGTACAGAACAAATGCAAAGGTAACAAATGTTTGTAAAGAAACCTACTTACAGTGACATGAATGGAAAGATTAAACTACATCAATCTTGCAAAACATCGATCAGGGATGCAGTAGCAATAACTCTTTCCCTTAGAAATCGATGCAAGATTACCAATTCTGGGGACTTGGAAGCAAAAGCCTCTATCCTCGACAGTTGGAAATCTTAAAGCAAATGAAACACAAGAAAATTCAATAAAAGCAATTTAAAGGAAACGAATGCTAGAAATGAACATCAGCATGTAACTGTAACTCATCTATTTGCTGATCTAAAGCTATGAATCAGAAATAAACAATAAACAGAAATGGAATAGCAATATGAACAACAATCAAATAACTCTGTAATCATAATAAATCTAAATGCAATTATCACACAACAGAAATAAAAGAATAGAAATACAAACAGCGGATCGCTCCACCAGGGTCGGGCCCTCAACCGCCGGTGAAAGCGCCGTTGGGCTACTGCAGAGCTTGAGAAATGGAACAAGAACACCTCTTTGTATTAATCAAACATGAATAGCTTTTACATCAGTTGCTCTTTGCTCACAAGAGTCAAGGAATTACAATGATACAAAGGAAATTCAATAATCATCCATTCTCCTCCATCCTCCCCCAATACACAATACATGTTCTCCTTTTATAATCAGAAGGAAGAGAAATTAAATAGCAAATACAATCTTCCATAACAATATGATCAACCAGAAAATACATTTCCAACAATCTTTCAACAAGAGCAGGGCGAATTTGGCTTTGCAGCTGAGATTTGGAGGACGGCCGCAACAACAGAACTGAGAAAATCGTGCTTAAAGAACATTGCGTATCTCTCAATACAGGCCGAATTTGGGCAAACCGTTCTTTGCTAAAGTTAATTGGTTCCGTTCTGAACAAAACCCATGTTCCGGATTTTCCAGATTCTTCTTCGTTTGCTCAGAATCTCAACCGCAAAACTG
This sequence comes from Pinus albicaulis, assembly GCA_034641835.2. Taxonomy (NCBI): domain Eukaryota; kingdom Viridiplantae; phylum Streptophyta; class Pinopsida; order Pinales; family Pinaceae; genus Pinus; species Pinus albicaulis. Next base: position 652,798,792 of record CM076573.1, on the reverse strand, counting down.
TCACTTCTTATTCCAACGAATTTCTGAGTTGGAATATCTCATGATGATTTGGAAATCAAATTTGTAATCTGGAAATTATCTTTGGAGGCTAAAATGATAAATAATATTAATAAACCATCATTGATAAAATTATGCATAATAATAATCAATTTATTAAAAATAAAGGAGAATAATTAATATTCATCCATAAGAGCATAAATCATTATAAAATGGATTTATATGATAAATTATAATAAATGACATGATAAAGAAGAGTGAAAATGAATGAAATAAGTGTTAAGAAGTGGTTGTATTCACGGCCCAACATACCCCCAAACTGAATATATTGCATGCCCTCATGCAATCCAAAACTGAATGTATTGCATGTCCTCATGCAATCCAAAGACAAAACTCATGTGTTAACCAAGCAAAGGAAATTGTTCATCTCAATCTCATGAAATGGATGGAACAAATGCATGTTTCCTCAAATAATGAATATTCAATTTTAGCAATAGAGGCATAACAATTTTTACAGTTGACGTTCAACTATATGTATATGAAGTTGCAGAAAAATGTGACATATGTAACAACAACCCTCATTAATCATTTTTTCAAAAATCAGATCGTTTTGATGCACGGATCATGAGATAAAAAATGGTTGTAGGTGATAGTGCATAATTTTCGAAATTTTATGAACTAATTTAGCATGAAATTATCTGGGTTTGTGTATTTTAATGATACCTCTCTGTTATCCAGAAATCACAAGAATTCAGTTCATAGTTTTAAAGATATATGCAAATCAATTTCTGCACTATATACAAATGAAATTGTATGCCTTAAATGAGAAAGAAAGTGGAAAACATCCATCATGTGTAGCAATTCCCCCCCAAACTGAAGAATTAGCATGTCCTCATGCGATGCTAGAAAACAAAGAGAGGTGGTTGCTATAATATGTTGAAATCGATGCTTGGGGTAAAACATGGAATAAGGGAGATGTTGAGAATGAATAAGAATATCCATGGATGAAAAAGAATATTACGGACATGGTCATAAGAAAGAAATGAAGGAAATTAACACTCCCCCAAACTGAAAGATGAGACGTGTCTAGAAAAATGGGAAGTGGTAAATATATGGAATGAATGATGATAAATAATGCTCAATGGATGTTCATGAAATTCTCCTAAATTCATAATAAATCAGAAAATTATGCTATTTTACCTCAGGTGTTACCTCCGAAAAAAATGTAGAAGGACATGTAAGGACTGACCTTTGTTGAAGCTAATGTAGGCTAAGCGGTTACTGAAAGTGATGCAAAAGATGGAAGCCATGTGCGCGTTCGTGTGCCTTTGCTGTTAGTTGCAATAGTGTGATCGTGCTGCAAATAGAATTTTCCCCCATACTTGTTGTTCTCTTGTAAACAAATCACAATTCTGTATGCAATTTTCTTGAATCCACAGTTTTAGTTTTAAATGGAAACAAATAAGACAAATGCAAAAAGTTCAATCAGCAAAAATTCTGTAGAAATGCAGTATGAATATTGTGGCAAAATGGCAGCGTACTGCACAACAATTATACAACATGGAAAGACATACATACTTATGATACAATCAATGAAATTATAGCATTTACTGAAATCCACGCATGTAATGAATCGTTAATAAATAGAAAATCATTTTGTAATGATTTAAATACGAGGAGAAGGGACAACATATGATAACCATAAGTATAATTGCGTTATTTACCACTTTGGATTAATATGATCGACTTATAATGATTTTCATGTATAATAGGTTCGGAGGTAAGGGATTCATATTTTCATTTGACATTTAAATAAAGATATAGGAAAAGGGTTAAATATAACTATTGATGTGTATAAGTGTGACTCCAATACCATTAGCAGAGCTCTGCTGTCCACATGTGTCCATAACCTTGACAGAGTTGCTTTCTTACCCACGGAACCATTGTCCTTTATGTATGCTGAGGAAGTGCTTTTTATTGAATATCATGACGGAGGCCATTGTGCTGGCTTGGTGACCAGATAAACCACAATGCCGTTCACCGGGAAGAAGTGAAAGGTGGGCAGGCCGGCTCGTGATGAGACCTCTTGTTCCAAGGACTTCTTGATTTTTTCAATTGTCTGTTGGACCATTTCCCTGGTTTGGTGGCCATAATGGGAATGCCACTTCACTGCCTTCCCTATGATCACGGTAGGCTGGCTCTTGGTGAGACCCCCTATCCTCCATCTGCAAAATCATTATTAATGGAATATATACATATTTTTTCTTCTTTTCTTTTACACACAACACTTTTCCTCAGTTAATCATAAGGGATGGCTCAACACTCCTTAAGAGTAGGGATGGTGGAAGAAGTCTGAACATCTCAATAGAAAAAACAAATATGCCCTTGTTCCTACTCCATAAGTAAAAATCAAATAAAGTTATAAAATATGGGAAAGAACCAACATGATAAATATAATCGATCATATGAATTTAGTGGTAATAAGACAACAAAATCATGTTATTGATTATGTCCCTTTTTCCTTTTTCTTATCATTACTAAACAATTTCCTTAAAAATGACGATTTCTTTTGATTTACGGATTACAGTAAGCTTTAATTTGTATGATTATGTATCCTTCTATAAAGTGTATGTTTGTCTTTCAAAAAGTTATGAAAAATTCAAAAAAAAAAAATCCTCAAAAAATTGTTCACAAACAAGAAAAATGCACTCAAAAAGTGTTGCTCCTTTGGAAAAGAACATTAAAAACAATTTGCGAAAATGTTGTTCCATTGGAAAAGAACATTAAAAACAATTTGCGAAAATGTTGTTCCTTTGGAAAAGAACATTAAAAACAATTTGCGAAAATGTTGTTCCTTTGGAAAGGAACAACAAAAACGATCGGTGTTGTTCCTTTTTGAAAGGAACATAAAAAATGAGCGGTGTTTGTTCCTTTCCGAAAGGAACAACAAAAATATGCAACAAAAATGTTGTTCTTTTTGAAAAGAACAACAAAACAAAAAGGAAAAAAAATAGAGGAAAAATAAAGCTAATATGCAATCCATTGCCAAGCAAATCCAATCAAATAGAAATGAAAGTTTATATACAGGTTTCAAGAAAATTTCTTTACAGAATTGTTGCTACTGAAGAATTGCCTTCTGCAATTGAAACTTGCATTGTGGGGTTCTTATTGTTCAATTGCCACTGCAGCGGAGATTTGAAGATATTAACACCTGAAACACAAAAACATAAAAGAAATCAGAAAAAAACAACATTTTATTAAGTTACAACAACTATGATGTTATTTCTAAGAGAATATCAAATCTATTAATGGAAAAAATGATCTTTTGAAAAATGTTCTGGAAGCAGTAACATGAATCTTGAAATGGGAACCAATTTTTCATTTCTTCTTGTTATGAATCTGTTAGGTAATAAACTGGATGAAATTCCCTTGTTTCACTAAAATTTCTCTCCAGAATCGCTCGTCCATAAATTGCCCTTCTTTGTTTGCTAAGACCTGCAAAAAACGAGTGTCTACCTACAGTAAAACATTAAATCATGGAGAAAGAGAGGTTCCCGGGCTATCCTAATCCAAGAATTATGAAAAAAAACTAACAAGTAGTTACTCTGTAGAACAAATCCATGGGCAAAGTAAAATTAATTTATTACCTGCGAGAGAGCAGTGGCCAATCATGCTAACCTGCAGTGTTTCAATCATAACTTCTTTGTTTTTTGTTCGATTCGAGTGATTCCAAAGCCAAATGAGAGCTAATTCAAAGTTTCATCTCCAATAGAAACATGTTTTAAAAATTCCATGTGATGGTATGTTAAATTTTCTTAGAACAACCTGCATAATAGAGTCATTTTCGATTTTCCAGCTCAGACCAACAGTTGGTATTTCATGCACAAATTATTCATTTAATGGCGGATTGAACTGATTCAAATTGGAGCTTAAATTATATTCATTTATTTATCTCCAATAGAAACAGGTTTTGAAGACAAGAAGAATTGATGGGTCAAATGTGTTAAGGAACAGCCGGGAAAACAGAGTTTCAAGAGTGCTGATTTATGATAGGCAGTCAGTATTTTGGTCATAAATTCCTCATACGATATCGAAATTGAGTGATTCAAATTGCGTTATAAACTAGATTCATAGAGGAATCTACCATAGAAACAGGTTTTAAAAATATAATCATTTAGGCCTTCAAAAACGGACTGTCCCAACTCTGTCGTTGAGCTGCCTACTAGACACCCTGTCAATGTTTTGGTTCTAACTTTTTCGTTTCAAATAAAAATTGAGTGATTAAAATTGGGTTGGAAATTAGACATTAAGGAATACTTAGGATAGAAACAGGTTTTAAAAATATTAAATTTTGGTCCCCCAAAACATGACTGTCCCAACTGTGTTTTCAGAAATTTCATCAAGCCCGCAAGCCAAAAAAATATGATATTCAAGAAATTTTTCCATATTGATGATAAAAATGATATGAGTGTTTTTAGAATTGTTGTTTGCAATATAATTCATCTACATACACAGATAAATTAGAATATTTATCATCAATGTTGATTTCACAGCGTGTTGCAACAAAGAAACAACTATTTTTACAAAAAAGAAAGTGTTTATTTTATTTCCTTATTTATTTTATTTTCTCCACTATCCTACTCTTATTTGGAGAATGGATAAGATTACGTATAAGAGTATTTCCAGTTCAGCCATTTCCGAAATAAGGCTTCAATTATGTACATACCCAAATTTGAAAAATGTATGTTAATAAAAATTAGGGTATGAGAAGCCAACTTCCCTTGAAAAGATGATGCCAAAAATTGTTGAAGTATGGAGTGATGTTGCAAACAAATGATAGAGTGAAACCAATATTCAATATATTCTTTACTTCCTTGATTTCCCATATCCATCGTATCATGAAGTTCTTGAGCTTTTAAAATGGTTTGTTGATGCAAACTAGAAGAAACCTCATTTTCTCTCATAACTTCTACAATTTTTGGATTTGATTCATTCTGAGTCTCAGTGTAAGTTTTCTCCAATGGTGCATGTGAGATAGAATGGGTGGGAAGGGTGGGTGAATTTTGCAGTTCAACATTGTAAGCATGTTGTACTGGTTTATTATGGTGAAGGTGTGGAATGAGTTGAGCAGGAGATTGTGTAGGGAATGGAGCCTCTTGATGATGTAGTTGATTGTGTTGAGTGGATGATTTTGATCGGCAAACAAGGTGTTGTGGAAGAGCTGGAAGATGTGTTTGTGCTACAAGATGAGGGAGAGTAGTCATGCAATCATAAGGTGAACCATGCCAATCTTGTAGACAAGATTGGTAGTGGTTATATTGAGATTGGCATGGCTGCCCTAACATATGAGTATTCCATAACGAATTATGCAAGTAAGAGAATGGAGAGGAAGTGTTTTGAACCATACCTGTAGGCCATGATTTCCATGGTTTTGACCTTGTTGCAACTTCCCCATCTCTTTGATATGCTACTTCCAAATTAGATAAGGAAGAGTGAGTATCTATGGGATGCTCCTTTTGGTAATGAGGGCAAAACACTTCATCAAATTCTTGATTTCTCTGAACCTGCAAAACATTCAATTGTGAATTTAGAGAGCTAATAAAATCATATTTAAAATTTTCAATTAAAACCTTGATTTCAGCTCTTATGTCTCTTGTTCTTGTAGTACATTTGGAAAAGAAAGAAGAAACTTCTCTAGAATTCTTACCAGCCTTGGAAATTCCTCTTGAATACCTTATGCACAATTCACAAACATCATCATATGATAAATGAAAAACATCACCTTTTCCTATCAGATTTAAGAGTTCTAAAAAATCATCTTTGATTCCTTTAAGAATGAGTGTTTTCAAGATCTCTTTTTCCAAATGCTTATGCTTTGATTTTTGAAGGTTGTATCGAAATCGCTCTACATAGTCCTCCAAGCTTTCATCTTCCCTTTGTGTCATACCGAAAATATCTTCATTGGATTTGCAATAGTCTTGGTACTTCTTCAAGAATATGTTCTTCATGTCCTCCCATGTTTGGATATAGTTTCCACCTAGGCTCATGAACCATCAAAGAACTGCTCCTTTTAAAGTAAGAGGAAACACTTTCAACCTTTGATCGTTAGTACAATAATCATATCCTCTACAAAGTATTTCAAACTCAAATAAGAATGTATCTGGATCTTCATTTGTCAAACCATGAAAATTTGGTAGAGACAATGGGGGAATTATGTGCATTTGTGTCACTCCTCCTAGATCTTTGATAGAAAATTCAAAAGTTGCAATGTTAGCCATTTCTTACCATAATAGAAGATGTTCTTCAGGTGTTTCTTTAAGGATCCTCCTTCCAATGTTCCTGTCAATTGGTTAGTGAAATGGGTGGTGCTTACATCACCACTCGAGGGGAATTACAATATTTTTTTCAAAAAAGACTCTACCTCTAAAATTAAAAAAAACGCAAGCATTCATTCCTACCTTAAGCTTTTACTCAATTCTGCTGTGAAGCGGGCCAGTGAACAAGTGTGTTTCTTGCTCGGTGCGCAGGTTCATACCTTCCGTCTTTAATACCCAAATGTTGAGGCATAAAAAGTATCTTTTGAACACCCAATTATCTCACATTAATTATCAATTTGGGAGCAACTTTTTATTTCAAGAGTGTACTCAGTCTGAGGCAGCAATTTATCCAAGAGTAATGCTGTGAAGATGTAGTACAGAACAAATGCAAAGGTAACAAATGCTTGTAAAGAAACCTACTTACAGTGACATGAATGGAAAGATTAAACTACTTCAATCTTGCAGAACATCGATCAGGGATGCAGTAGCAATAACTCTTTCCCTTAGAAATTGATGCAAGATTACCAATTCTGGGGACTTGGAAGAAAAAGCCTCTATCCTCGACAGTTGGGAATCTTAAAGCAAATGAAACACAAGCAGGTTAAACAAAAGCAATTTAAAAGAAACACAAACTGAAAAGGAACAGTAGCATGTAACTTTACTCATCTATTTGCAAATCAAAGACTAAGAATAAGTAATGAACAGAAATGGAACAGAAATTACAATAAACAATTCAACAATAATTAACTCTGCAATCGTAATGAAACCAAACACGATTATCACACAACAGTAATTAAAGAATAGAATTACAAACAGCAGAACGATTCCACCAAGGTCGGGCCCTCAACCACCGGTGAAACGCTGTTGCGCTTTACTCCAGCGTTTGAGAAATGGAACAAGAACGAACTCTTTTATTAATCAAGCATGAATGATGTTTACAAATAGCTCGTACTCTTTCAACAAGAATCGATGCACAATTCTGCAAATTACAACCAGAAAAGTCTCTCCATTCTCCCCCAATACACAATACATGCTTCTCCTTTTATAATCAGAAGGAGGAGAAATTAAATAGCAAATATAATCTCCCATAACAATATTGGATTTCTCCAAACAACTTGATCAACCAGAAAATAAATTTCCAACAATCTTTCAACAAAAGTAGGGCGAATTTGGCTTTGCAGCTGAGATTTGGAGGACGGCCGCAACAACAGAACTGATAAAATCGTGCTTAAAGAACCCTGCGTATCTCTCAATGCAGGCCGAATTTGGGCAAACCGTTTTGTATTAAAGTTAATTGGGTCTGTTCTAGACAAAACCCATGTTCCGGATTTTCCAGATTCTTCTTCATTTTCTCAGAATCTCAACCACAAAACTGTCACTTCTTATTCCAGCGGATTTCTGAGTTGGAATATCTCATGATGATTTGGAAATCAAATCTGTAATCTGGCAATTATCTTTGGAGGCTAAAATGGTAAATAATATTAATAAACCATCATTGATAAAATTATGCATAATAATAATCAATTTATTAAAAATAAAGGAGAAGAATTAATATTCATCCATAAGAGCATAAATCATTATAAAATGGACTTATATGATAAATTGTAATAAATGACATGATAAAGAAGAGTGAAAATGGATGAAATAAGTGTTAAGAAGTGGTCGTATTCATGACTCGATAGGTACTTTCCGTGGAAAGGGAAGTCAGGGTGGTAGAGGAAAGCCTACTACACCCAGGGATGGAGCTAACAGTAGCTCACCTTAGAATGCATCTACAGAGGATGATGCAAGGGGCAGAAGGGGTTCTTACATAGGAAAAGGAAGAGGAGGCAGAGACAGAGGCAGAGATAGAGAATTGAGGTGCTATAGATGTCAGCAAGTGGGACACAAGCACTATGAATGTCCAGAGAATGTGGGTGCTGGTCTAAGAAATGTTGTTGTTGCCCAGGCTGGAGAAGAGGCAGAAATTGAAGAAGAAATTCTACCAGAGAGGGGAGAGTCCTTGGTGGTTAATAAGGTCCTGTTGAAGCAAGCTAAAGAGGTCACTGAGCCTGCACAAAGGAAGACTTTGTTTAGGAGCATATGCAAAGTCCAAGGGAAATGCTGCCAGCTAGTCATTGATAGTGGCAGCACAGACAATCTGGTTTCCACTGAGGTAATAGAAAAATTGAAGTTGAAGACAAGGGAGCATCCAACTCCCTACAGGGTGTCCTGGCTGCACAAAGGGCACCAGCTGGTTGTAAAAGAGCAGTGTGAGATAGAGCTGCAAATGGGCAAATACAAAGATAAGGTCCTGTGTGATGTAATGCCCATGGATGTGTGTCATATACTGCTGGGTAGACCTTGGTAGTTTGACAGAGCAGCAGTGCATGATGGCAAGAAGAACACTTACAAGTTCTTCAAGGATGGGGTACATCATACATTGATACCCATGGAAGAAGGAGAGCCATCCAACAAAGTGATTGATCCAAAGACCTTGTTGCTGAGCGGGAAGGAATATCTGCAGCAGATAGAAGAAGAAGAGGTAAGTTTTGCTTTATTTTGCAAACCTAAAGTAGTTCTTACTTCTACAAAGATTTCTGATTTGCCAGTAGAAATCCAAGAGATGTTAGATGATTATTGTGACATTATTGTGGATGATTTACCTGATGAGCTGCCACCTGTGAGAAAGATCAGCCATCAGATAGATTTTATCCCTGGTTCAAATCTGCCAAATAAGGCAGCCTACAGAATGACTCCCAAGGAAAATGAGGAAATCAGGAGACAAGTACAGGAATTGGTGGACAAAGGACTGATCAGAGAAAGTTTGAGTCCATTTGCAGTACCAGCAGTATTAAGCCCAAAGAAAGATGGAGGTTGGAGGATGTGTACTGATTCCAAAGCAATCAATAGGATCACAATCAGGTACAGATTCCCTTTGCCCAGAATTGAGGATTTAATGGATTGCTTGAGTGGTGCTAGATATTTCTCAAAGATAGATTTAAAGAGTGGATACCATCAGATTAGAATAAGAGAGGGTGATGAGTGGAAAACTTCCTTTAAAACAAATGAAGGATTGTATGAGTGGATGGTAATGCCTTTTGGGTTGTCAAATGCACCTAGTACTTTCATGAGACTTATGAATGAAGTATTGAAAGAATTCATTGGTAAATTTGTGATAGTGTATCTGGATGATATATTAGTTTTCAGCAGAACTAAAGAAGAACATTTAAGGCATCTTAATCATGTCTTGAAGAAGCTGCACCAAGAGAAACTACTGATAAATTTGAAGAAATTCTCATTCATGAAGGAAGAGTTGGTGTATTTGGGTTTTGTTGTTTCTGCAGAAGGATTGAAGATGGACCCAGAAAAGGTTAAGGCAATTGTGGAGTGGCCTTCACCTAGGAATGTTTTTGAGGTAAGAAGTTTCCATGGACTTGCTAGTTTTTACAGAAAGTTTATAAGAAAATTCAGTAAGATCAATGCACCCATAATTGAGACAATAAAGAAGAGCAAACAACCATTTAAATGGACTACTGAAGCAGAAAGAAACTTTAAAGTTTTGAAGAAAAAGATAACGGAGAAGCCTGTTTTGATTTTGCCTGATTTTACTAAACCATTTCAAGTAAAGTGTGATGCCAATGGAGAGGCCATTGGAGCTATGTTGAGTCAGGATGATAGGCCTGTAGCATATTTCAGTGAAAATATGAATGACACCAGAAGAAATTATTCCTCTTATGAGAAGGAATTCTATGCAATTGTTCAGGCATTGAAGAAGTGGAGACATTATTTGATGTCCAGGGAATTTGTATTGTATTCTGACAATCATGCTTTGCAGTATATTGTACAGCAGCCCAAGTTGAAACATAAGCATGCTAAATGGGTTGAGTATCTCCAAGGTTTTAATTTTGTTTTGAAACATATAAGTGGTCAAGCAAATAAAGTAGCTGATGCTTTGAGTAGGAGGCACATGCTTGTTCAAGAAACCAATTTTGAAGTTGTAGGATTTGATTTTCTCAAAGAATTGTATAAAACAGATTCAGATTTTAAGGAAGCATTTGAGGCATGTTGTAACCCTGTTCTAACAGATAGAAGCCAGTGGCTGGATTATTTCTTGTAGGAGGACTTACTATTCAGAAGAAACCAACTGTGTGTACCAAAATGTTCCATGAGAGAAAATTTGATCAAGGAGAAGCATAGTGGTGGACTTGCTGGACACTTTGGTACTAATAAAACTTATGAGCAGCTGAGTCACTTCTATTATTGGCCCAAGATGAGAGCAGAAGTGGACAAGTTTGTGAAAAATTGCAAAATCTGTCAATATGCTAAAGGAAGGAGCCAGAATGCAGGATTGTACACTCCCTTGCCTATTCCAGACAGGCCTTGGGACATGGTGAGTATGGATTTTGTTCTAGGATTTCCCAAGACTCAGAGAGGGAATGATGTAGTCTTTGTTGTAGTGGATAGATTCTCCAAAATGGCACATTTTATTCCATGTTATAAAACTAGTGATGCCACCCATGTTGCTAACTTGTTTTTCAAAGAAGTTGTTAGATTGCATGGGTTTCCCAGGAGTATTGTTTCAGATAGAGACACCATATTTGTGGGTCACTTTTGGAGGACATTGTGGAAGAATGCAGGGTAGGGCAGGGCAAGCAAAGCAAAACCATTTGAGATTTGATGAGTGCCGTTGCAAGAAACCATCTTCAACACTGAGCAATTGCAATTTCCACATTATGTAGCATTGGATGCAATTTACTCTGAAACATCTTGATCCCCGCACTTCCACTATTGAATAGAGTATAGAAGAATGAATGGTTGACTACATATGTTTGCTGCAACAAATCATGCGAACTCTATTGCGATGTTGAAACCTCCTTAATATTTCTTCTCAAATCTTTAAGATGATCATTCATCTGCATATCATTTTCACTGTCCACCTCCACACGACACTTTCCTGTCTATTTTGAAACTTCGGCAAAGGCTTCTAGCCCGATCCGTTCCCATATTCTTATGGTCATATCCCTGTTTTCTCCCCTACAACTGCAGGGAATGTCTAAGAATATCTTCTGATTCTATCTTTTAATGGCCTCATAACTGATTTGAAGTCTTTGTTGTATCAAAATGGAAAGTACCACATGAAGTAAATAGAATTGGTTTTCCCATAAAGAAATGCCCCAAACTTTCTCAAAAATTAAAGCAATCCACCAAATCCTTCTAAAAACTGATCTACTAAAGATTCATAGCTTCAAATTGCATCAAATTGGTCCATTTGATTTACATCATCTAAAACTATTAAGGCATCAGAAGATGAAAGATACCTTTGGAGCTTCTCTATGCCTTCATCAATAACGCCTATTAGCAGATCCAAGCCAAACAAGCTCTTAAGAAGTTCGCTTTGTAAATGAAGCAAAGGGCTTTTGCCTTTGACATCAGATAAGAAGCAGGATAAGGTGTAATTTGAACTCTTTAGATTGAAAAGATCTTTTGCGAACGTTGTCTTTCCTACTCCGCCCAAGCCGACAATCTCTACTGCCTAAACCTTTCCAATCTGAAGCGTTTTGTTCGACGAGTTGGGTTTCCCCCTTCTTGTAATTCCTGCAGATCCCTGAAGATTTTCAGTCCATGTAAAAGGGGATGGCACCGATAGAGATAAATCACGATGCCGTAGTTGGAATCGCCAGCGGTAGAGTTGGATGCAGCGATGGAGAGGGATGAGCACATTGTCAATACGGGGAGATTCAAATGGTCGATACAGAGTGTGAGGGAGTAGATCAATTGGAATTTCAGAGAGAGAAATGATCGGGAAGATTGTAATGAAAATATTGATAGAGTGCAACAATACATATACACCATTATCGCTGGTCAATGCGCGCTGACATGAAACCCACTGTCCAATAAAAGAAAATGTCAGTTTCTTTCCCACCCACTTAACATGATGTGTTTTCTTTTAAATCACATGGACCTGCCGTTGTCTGAATCACCATTGGACACGAAATGGAGCATAAGACAGTGTGCACGCATACATTTGCATCACTACTTAAATACTAAAAGCCGTGGACAACTTCCTTCCCATGTTATGTTATAGGTTATTTAATGTGGTTCCGCTGTATATGCTTATCGTTCTTTAAATTGCTGTAGTCTAATTTGACTATTTATTTTGCTTTGTAAATCATGGAAATTTGAATAAGATGCTAAGAAAATCTGGCAGGGATTTAAATCCAGGTTACAGGGGAGGGATGCTATTTGTTGGGCGCCCTCCATGACACGTAGCAAAACAACCATGTTAGAATCCACTCATCTGTACGACACATACCACTAAGATTGCCAGTTATCGTGTTGTCGGTGAGGGCCTTAAATCCGCCAACTTGCCGTACGTCTAGGGTTTCAAACGCAGAGTTATTCATGATGTGTCGTTTGAGCTGTGCAATTCTGTTCGGGGTGGGATGTTTCTCAGAGAGCTCCGCCAGTCGCTACGCACTATGTCGCCAGTGTTGGTGCACCTCCATCGCAGTTGTTAACCACATGTCCGCCTTTGTTGTTGCTGTTAGGATGCCTTGCTACCGAGGGATGGTTTCGTTCATGTTGCTCCTATGCCCCGTTATGGACCTGTTCGTCTCCCGCGGTCGTGAAACTTTGCTCCTCCACTGTCAAACTGCCCTCCTCGACTAGTCAATGCTGCGTGGAGTTGTCGACGGCTTCGTCCCCTGTGTTCGTTTGCAGAAGTTCCATGACTGTGCAGGTAATTTATGGTTTTGCAGGTAAATTTGTTGTTTTTCTTGCATTTTTGAGAGATTTTTCCTTTATTTTTGTTAATTTATGCTCATTTCCATTGTGTTGCAAGTATTGCCGAACTATGGCAAGGTCTGGCTATCCAGTTGGCTCTTGCATCGATGTTTGGCTCTCCAGTTGGCGTCCTCACCTCTCGGTAGGAATTATTTTCCTACCAATCCACTGTTGTGTCTTTTAACACTTGAAAAGATGTGTTTGTTAACACTTTTAATCTTCTTCGATGTAATTTAGCTCTTTTAGCTCTTCTTCAGACTGTTTGTTCTTCTTTGAATGGCACTGGTTTTTCTTGTTTGATTTGACATTGGTTTTAGGGCTATACCTATGTTCTTGTTTTGTTTTAGGGCTGTATGTTCATCGTGCCTTGACATTTCTCATCCCTCTGTAGTTGTTCCATTGGTGCAGTCTATAGTATGTAGTCGTTCCATGCCGGTGGAAACCCTGAGAATACAACTTGGTTTAGGGTTTGGTTTCTGAAATTCCTCCTATCCCTCCCTCTGGTCAAGCGAGTAGTTCCTCCTCATTTGCAGCTTTGTTGGTGTTCATCTCCTCTTGTTTCCCTAGACTGAAAGGCTTTTCTGCTCCATCTCTTTGCTAGTTAGTTGAAGTTGTTCCCAAAGCTTGATTTCCTTTTTGTTCTTAGCTGAAGGGATCATTCCAACCCATTCTTATAGAAATGTAGTTGTTATAAGAACAGACTTGTAGAGAATACAAATTTTTTTTTGTGAATTGTACTTGTATCTGACATGAGTCCCCATTTGTAAGGGCACCAAATTCTGTATTATGTTGGTTACTTGAATGGGTTCCTGCAAGTGTGAAAGAGAAACATAGAGTCTACAGGTAGTTTTTAGAAGGCACTTGGACCAAATTTTGTATTATGTTGATTACTTGAATGGGTTCTTGCAAGTGTGAAAGAGAAACGTAGAGTCTCCAGGTAGTTTTTAGAAGGCACTTGGACCAAATTCTATATCCTACCGATTACTTTAATAGGTTCCTGAAAGTGTGAAAGAGAAACGTAGAGTCTACAGGTAGTTTTTAGAAGGAACTTGGACCAAATTCGGTATTCTACTGAATAAAGTTTTGACTGTGGTTTTGTTATAATCACTTTGAGGGGTATGATAATCTTTTCACTGTGGTTTTGTTATAATCAATTGGAAGGGTATGATAAAAGGTTATTTGATGCAATAGTGCCATTGTTAAAGTTTAATTGTCAACATAAAGAGGCTTCAAATAAATGCAAATACCTGGTAAATAATGCACCTTGAAGTAAATTATACATTCCTCTATCTCCATGTGAATTTGACATTGAAACAGTAATAGGAACTTTTAGGTTCATGAAAACAACTTGTAGAAATTTGAATAATAGTTAAATTATTCACCGAGATTATCCACGATCACACACTATTTGAGCTTCATTCATAATACATAATCTCTTCTACCATTGATCATTAATTGCGGAAATATAAACAATCGCATGCGCACATTAAAACCATAAACAATCACACATATAAACACAGTATTTATGGGAAATCTTAAAGATGAAAACCCCCAACTATCTGTATATTATAATGATAGAGATCATGTAACAATCATTGTACAAACTCCTCACAAGCTCTCAGTACAATCTCCAATTGTTACACACTACACAAGCTCAGATCATACAAAACACATGCTCCAATCTGCTCCACCTATTAGCCTGCCTCTACTGTGCAATCCAAGATGAATAATGGCTTGATCCAAGTTCAAATCCCACTAGTATGCACTGCGCAATCCTCATTGGCATCTCCATCAATGTGTGGTGCAAACTCATGCACCAGTATAGTCACAACTGATAGTCACACTGCTCTTTCACCTACTTCTTCACTGGTCTCCACTGAAACTGTCCATGCACTGAAGTTAACTGATGCATTCTTTAGTTGATTAATGAGTTTATAATTAGTGAATTAATTAATAATTAATTCACACCACTCTCACTAGTGTGTCAATTAGTTAGACTAGATACAACTAGCTCAACTATGTTTAACTCAGTTAAACTGAATACAACTCCACTAACTTCCTCAATCAACTCCACCAAACTCTGTCACATGAGTTCTAACTGAAGTATCCATGCAATAGCTCCACTTAACCCTTAGGAATAGCGTAACTCCTTCTGTCAGCTCCTGTGCCACATCTGTGCACTTAACTGAAGTGCTCCAAGAGAATAAGATAATGTTTAGAGTCCAAATATTATTAAGAGCTAATAATATTCGACATATCTATTTTTAGACTGGCAATCTAAAAATAGATTCTGCCCAGTATGTCTAAAAATAGAAGTCCATCTATTTTCTCCGACTCGACCAACCATCCACAAATAGCATCCTGCAACTCATAGAACATGATCCATATGTCTAAAAATAGACATAGTCTAAAAATAGACTTTGCGCCAAAAATAGCCGGCGGGCCCACTTAGTGAAGGCGACTCCTTTCCACTAAGCTCATCATCTTGTTGCAATCTCAACACTCCCTCTCAACAAGATATGGATTATCTGCAACCCCTATCCTGCTCCTGTGGTATTCGAATTTTCTCCTTGTGAGCACCTTCGTCAAGATATTAGCATCCCGATCCTCCGTAGGAATGTATGAAAGTAACATGATCTTCCGGCCTGCAATCTACGAATTGATGATCACCTACGGATGTTGCCTTAATATGATCTATCATGAAATACTAGATTAACCAAGAGTTTGATGCAACTGCGATTATCATAATAAATCACGGTAGGATCCAAGTGTGAATCGAACAACCGAACCAGGACGAACAACCGAACCAAGATCTTCCTCATCCATATAGCCTCGCATGCGGCCAAACTGTGCCATATGCTCGGCCTCTGTTGGAGCGGGTGCCACGGATCTCGCCTGTTGTACCAAAGAAGCATTTGTCGACCCATTACTGAAAATCCTCCAGTGTGCTCTTTACGTAGTTGGGCTTCCTACCCAACCTACGCTCCGTCGAAGCCACATCGCCTCCCCACCTCATCCTCATCACCGTACCACAATCCATATCCCGATGTGCCCCTCTGAGATATCTCAATACATGCTTGCCTGCCTTCCAGTAGAGCTTGGTAGGCTTAACCATAGCTTGTGAAAGCTGGTTAACAGCATAGCATATGTCGGGTCGTGTATTGACCAGATACATAAGCGACCCCACCAATTGTCGATAAATAGTGGCATCCACTACCTCCGCTGAAGTAGCATCCTCCTTCCTCCAACCTCCAGGAAGAGGAGTATCAACAGGCTTGCAGCCATGCATGTTGAACTTCTCCAGTATCTCCCAGGCATACTTACCCTGAGAAACAAACAGTCCATCACTGCGCTGCCAAATTTCCAATCCCGGGAAATAATGAAGGAGGCCCAAGTCCTTCATCTCAAACTCTTTTGCAAGATCCTCCTTGCATGAGAGTATCAACAGCTCATCACCTGTCAAAATCAAATCATCTACATAAAGTACAATGATCAGCAACTTACCCTCCACCACAATCTGGTATAGGTTAGGATTCGCCTCACTCTTGGAGAATCCAAGTCCAGTGAAATAACTGTCTATCCGTGTGTACCAAGCACGAGGTGCTTGTTTCAACCCATACAACGCTCTCTTGAGCTTGCACACATGCGACTTGCTGTTGAAGATCTCGAAACCTTTGGGCTGCTTTATGTACACCTCCTCCTCAATCACTCCGTTGAGGAACACAGTCTTCACATCCATCTGATGAATGTGCCACCCCATCTGCGCTAAGAGAGCAAGAATCATCCGTATGGAAGAATACCTTGCGACAGATGCAAAGGTATCCTCATAATCGATCCCCTCTATCTGTGAGAAGCCTCGGGCAAAAAATCTTGACTTGTACTTCTCCACACTCCCGTCAGCTTCCTGCTTCACTTTGTAGATCCATCTCGAACCCACCACTGATTTCCCTTCCGGCCTCGGGACAATCTCCCATGCACTGTTTCTGACAATCGAATCATACTCTTCCACCATGGCATCTACCCATGCAGGATCCTCCACAGCTTCCTCGAAAGAGGATGGCTCTGTCACGATACTCTTGCTCACAAGAGCCATGTATCCAGTATACCGGTCAGGTGACTGTCTCTATCTGCGCTGTGATGTAGGTGCTCCTACAACCTTCTCTGCATCTTGAGCCAGTCACTGAAGCCGGTAGTGCGCTTCTGCCCTCTGATGGTTGGCGCTGCATGAGTGGTTTCTTCCACTCCATGAACCTCATCTTGTGGCTGATCCACATCCTGAGACTCATCCTTGGGAACTAATAGCTCCTCATTTGCATGCAAGTGCAGCTCCCTCTCAAGAGAACACTTCATGGCTTTCTCCTCCTGAAATTTGATATCCCGTCGCACAACAGTCTTGCGAATGTCTGGTAAATACACACGATAGTTGTGGGGTGTATCAATGTACCCAAAACATATCCCAACCTCTGCAGTCGGCTCCAGCTTCTTCCTGGCATCCTTCGTCACATGAATGTAAACAGGTGAACCAAAAATCCTCAAATGGGAAATATCAGGCTTCTTACCAGAAAACGCCTCCTCGGGTGTACTCATGCCAAGTATCCTGTGAGGACAACAGTTCTGCACATATACTGCAGTATTGCATGCCTCTGCCCACAAGTGAATGGGTAGGCCATGATCATGCAACATCACCCATGCGGCACCCATGATGGATTACGTTCTTCGCTCGCTTGGGTCCTGCTTGTGGGTTAGCAAGTGCTATGAGCTCTATTCGAATTCCTTCTGCGCTGCAAAAGTCCTTGAATTCGCCAGAGATGAATTCACCACCATTGTCGCTCCTAAGAGCCTTCACTTGCTTCCCCGATTCTTTCTCAACCAGTGCCTTGAACTCACAGAACTTTGAGTATGTCTCACTCTTCTTCTGCATGAAGAAGATCCAACACTTCCGAGAAAAATCATCAACAAATATCACATAATACCTGTGCTTTGCTGTCGAAGCTACTGAGAAAGGTCCACACACGTCTGTGTGAATTCTCTCAAGGATCGTCGTGGCACGACTATCCTTCTCGTGAAAGGTGGCTTTCATAAATTTTCCCAAGGTACACCCCTTGCACTGATCTGACTGCACAAGAGTGCCTTTAGGAAGCCCAGTAGAAATCTGCTGCAGTATCTTCAAAGCTCCATGGTGAAGGTGGCCCAATCTCCGGTGCCACAACTCGCCATCATCCCAACTCACCACTCCTTCTGCCTTGCCTACCATTGCTGCGCAGCCATCTACCTGCAATTGATAAAGGTTCTTAACTCGAACCCCTATCCTTCGGGTCTCACCGGTTGCCTTACTGCACAGGAAAGCCTTTCCTTCGCTAAAGACAACATCATATCCCTTGTCTTCTAACATCGCCATAGAGATAAGATTCTTCTTCAATCCTGGAACATGCATCACTTCCTTCAATACGAAGGGTTTACCAGACTCCCTCTCAAAGGAAATGGTACCGATACTGGTCGCACTGTATCTACCATCATCGTCCATCTCGATGTGCACTCCAAGATCTTTCTCATCCAGATCAGTAAACAAATCTCGATCTCCTGTCATGTGAAAAGACGCACCACTGTCAAGAAACCACACTGAACCCATCACACTTGAGACCAAGCATGCGATCAGCGAAAAATCCAGCTCAAACTACGAGGCTAAGGCCTCTCCAGCTGCAGATCCAGCAGCCTGCTTATTTTTCTTCTTCTGTGGACAATTTGTGGCATAATGTCCGTGTTGGTGACAGTGAAAGCACTTCACCTTGGACATGTCCTGCTTCTTGCCTTTCGCACCAGAATGAGAAGCTTTCTTGCTCTTCCCCTTCTTTGCTTTGGCAGCCAAAGCACAATTCTCTTCATCATATGCCTTTGATGAAGATCTGTCCCTGGTACTTCGCCTTATCTCCTCTTGCACAAGATCCGACCAAAGTCGCTCCCATCCTGGCAATTTCTCCCGACCATTGACAGAGTCTTGATAGGAATGCCAACTCTTCGGAAGCCCAAGGAGAGCCAAGCTCACCAAGTCCTCATCATCTACAGTCACCCCCACACTTCCCAGCTCATCCCTGCATTGGACGAACTTCGTGAGGTACTTGGGCATACTATCTCCTTTCTCCATCTTTATGTTTCTGAGTTTATCCTTGAGCGCCAACTTCCTCTGGTCGCTCTTGCTTTGGAATAAATCTGTCAAGGCTTTCCACATCAAGAATGGAGAAGCCTTACCATGCAGGCTGGACACTATGTGATCCTTCACGCCCTCCAACATAATCCTTCGACACTTTGCTGTCTTCTTTTGCCAAGCCTCAATTACGGCAGCATCGCTAGAAGTAGGCTTTGGGACTTCAGCATCTATGAACTCCTTCAACCCATTTTCATCTAACACCACCTCCATCCTGTCCTTCCATGCAATATAATTCGAGCTGCCCTCAAGGGCATACTCCAATCGCAATCCGTTGAAAGACATCTCAACTTCGACACCAAGAAAACACTGCTGCAAATTCGAATTCCACCAGCACAAAACTCAACCGCTTCAATGTCTTGCAATTGCTCCAATGATCAATATCGCTCTGATACCATGAAGAAATTTGAATAACTGTTAAATTATTCACCGAGATTATCTTGATCACACACTATTTGAGCTTCATTCATAATACATAACCTCTTCTACTATTGATAATTATTTGCGGAAATATAAACAATCGCATGCGCACATTAAAACCGTAAACAATCACACATATAAAAACAGTATTTATGGGAAAGCTTAAAGCTGAAAACCCCCAACTATCTGTATATTATAATGATAGATATCATGTAACAATCATTGTACAAACTCCTCACAAGCTCTCAGTACAATCTCCAATTGTTATACACTACACAAGCTTGGATCTAGCAAAACACATGCTCCAATCTGCTCCACTTGTTAGCCTGCCTCTACTGCGCAATACAATATGGATAATACCAAGATCCAGGTTCGAATCCCACTAGTATGCACTGCGCAATCCTCATTGGCATCTCCATGCATGTGTGTGCAAATCTCATGCACCAGTATAGTCACAACTGATAGTCACACTTGCTCTTTCACCTACCTCTTCACTGGTCTCCACTGAAACTGTCCATGCACTGTAGTTAACTGATGTATTCTTTAGTTGATTTATAGGTTAATAATTAGTGAATTAATTAATAATTAATTCACACCACTCTCACTAATTGTATCAATCAGTTAGACTAGATACAACTAGCTCAACTAAGTTAAACTGAACACAACTCCATTAACTGTCTCATCAACTCCACCAAACTCTGTCACATGAGTTCTAATTGAAGTCAACCATGCAATATCTCCACTAAACCCTAGGAATAACGTAATTCCTTCTGTCAGCTGCATGTGCCACATGCGTGACTCGGGCGAAGTGCTCCAAGAGAATAAGATAATGTTTAGAGTCCAAATATTATTAAGAGCTAATAATATCCGACATATCTATTTTTAGACTAGCAGTCTAAAAATAGACTCCGCCCAGTATGTCTAAAAATAAAGGTCCATCTATTTTTACCAACTTGACCAACCATCCACAAATAGCATCCTGCAACTCATAGACCATGATCCATATGTCTAAAAATAGACATAGTCTAAAAATAGACTTTGCGCCAAAAATAGCCTGCGGGCCCACTTAGTGAAGGCGACTTCTTGTCACTAAGCTCCATCATCTTGTTGCATTCTCAAAACAACTATGGTGTGATTATGTACTCAAGCTAGTTTGTTGAATCTATCTATTAAGTTAAGATGTGTATTGAAGTAGTGATAAATTTTTGACTGTGGTTTTGTTATAATCACTTGGAAGGGTATGATAAAAGGTTATTTGATGCAATAGTTCCATTGTTAAAGTTTAATTGTCAACATAAAGAGGCTTCAAATAATATGCAAATAGCTTGTAAATAATGGACATTGAAGTAAATTATACTTTCCTCTATCTCAATGTGAATTTGACATTGAAACAGTAATAGGAACTTTTAGTTTGCAAAACAACTTTGGTGTGATTATGTACTCAAACTGGTTTGTTGAATTTGTTTATTAAGTTAAGTTGTGTATTGAAGTAGTGATAAAGTTTTGACTATGGTTTTGTTATAATCACTTGGAAGGGTGTCGTAAAGTTTTGACTGTGGTTTTGTTATAATCACTTTGAAGGGTATGATAAAGTTTTGATTGTGGTTTTTTTATAATCACTTGGAAGGGTGTCGTAAAGTTTTGCCTGTGGTTTTGTTATAATCACTTTGAAGGGTATGATAAAGTTTTGACTGTGGTTTTGTTATAATCACTTGGAAGGGTATGATAAAAGGTTATTTGATGCAATAGTGTCATTGTTAAAGTTTAATTGTCAACATAAAGAGGCTTCAAATAGTATGCAAATAGGTTGTAAATAATGCACCTTGAAGTAAATTATACATTCCTCTATCTCAATGTGAATTTGACATTGAAACACTAAGAGGAAATTTTAGGTTGCAAAACAACTTTGGTGTGATTATGTACTCAAACTGGTTTGTTGAATTTATTTATTAAGTTAAGATGTGTATTGAAGTAGTGATAGAGTTTCAATACCTCCCATAAACTAAAAAGTAAAATTTTCAAATCTCAATTCATGTACTAAGAAAACGTGCAGCTCAAACGACACATCGTGAATAACTCTGTGTTTAAAACCCTAGCAGTATGGCAAGATGACGGATTTAAGGCCCTCACGAACCACATGACAGCTAGAAAGCTTAGTGGAATGTGTCGTACAAGCAAGTGGATTCTAACGTGGTTGTTTTGCTACGTGTATATTGAAGTAGTGATAGAGTTTCAATATCTCCTATAAGCTAAATAGTAGGTTTTGTAACTCTAAACATGAATGTCTTGGTTGTGTAATTGAGCAAGAGGTTAGCACATGCATCTCATTATGAGACTTTCTTGGCTCATTAAGCAATCTTTCTATAAGTCTTAGAGACAATGTTGCCTTAGAGGGGTACCTTAAGGCTTAGATTGGTCAACCTTGAAGCTTAAAAGACATGTTATCTCTTTACATGTTCCATCTGTTATTTGTTTCTTCATTCTTGTTTTATTCATATTATGTTATGTGTTTCAATCTGTCATTATTTTTTTGAGTCTATTCCAAGTATCAAAAACTAGGGGCAAGCTAACATGTCTTTTTGATACATGTCCTACGTGAGATGTATTTTTGATAGTTGTCCTTTTTAACAACTATTTAAGAATTCAAACATTTTATTTTTTTGGAAATTATAAGTAAATATGCCACTAGGAATTGTCCAACAAAAAAATAGTTGCTTCCTTGTCTTCCATGAGATTTTAAAAAAAAAGTGTCCATCCCCAGTCCAGGAATTCTTATTATTGTTGGCTTGAAGTTTTGTCCATGTCCAGTCGATCCTTTGAGAAGACATTTGTTTCAGTGTTCATATTAGAGTAGATTTTAAATAGCTTACTTTTTGGAATAAAAATAACAGTATGGTTGTGTGGTTGAGTATATCTTTTCATCCAATTGATAACGAACATGGAGTCCCATAAACATGCGAAGAGTGTATACAGTATACAGAATTTACAGTATAAAAAAAATAACACATCTAACAACATTGTCATGTCATTCTGTCAGAATGTAACATTTTAATAGACTATAGATGTTCCTTCCTTACAATGCCGCATATAGTATGGAATAAATCAACCTTCATGTGACAAGAAAAATATACAGTCCATCCAAAATCCACATCATAATGTGGTTACAACCAAAAACATATAACACCCCTATTCTTTATGGCCTTGAGAATTTTCAGTGCCAAACCCCGAGTTTCCTGATTGAGCCAAGTAGGTTGGCCTCCCTAAGAAGGGTTGATTAGGTTGTGGTTGATTGCTTCCATATAATTGAGACCAATTTGTCCCATCGAACCATGGAGGAATTGAGTACCCATACCTCACACTTGCGCTAAGTGGAGGTGTGTGATGAGCATACATTTAATTCACACCTCCTATGGTAGGAATAAGGCAAGTGGGTAAAACCCCATTTTGATAGTGAGGCACTTGAATGTTTATGAAGTCTTGGAATAATGTTGTATTATTTGCAATATTGTCCAATGTGTTGGACATGTCCCTAGTTTCATTCTCATCAACTGTGCTTGAATTTATGTCAACCATATTAGTCATCCCTTGTTCCCTTTCAAGCATTTGTTTAGCCTTCCTTGCTTCCTTTTCTTGTCTTGACATTTGTTTTTGTTGCTCCTTCTCTTGCCTTGCTCTCCCTCTTTCAAGCCTTTCATCTGCTCGACGTTGTGCTACAATAGCCCTTGTTGCCTTCTTCTCCTTGGCTTGATCCTTTTTTTTCTGTTTAATTCATGAATTTCAAATTTTTTTCTTTTCAGACTCAACTAGGAGTTTTATATCGTCTTCTGAGGTGAGTAACTGTGAACTTTTCCCCAAATGAAGACTACCGGGTGTTCCTTGCTTCTTTTTCATTGACACTCTTTCTACTGGTAGCTTTAGGAACTACCCAAGTAACTTCTGCCCCCCTCCCACCTGCATGTCATTGCTTGGCACTTCAGTATCCATGGCACTTAATTGACTATATTGTTTTCTTCATCTGGTGCCTCATTATGTGCTCCATATTCTTCCATTGATCTATTGTCCACAAAAAAATGAACAATTTCATTGTTCAATGCAGCCAGTTGTGAAGGCATGTTCATGCTTTGTTCATTGGTTCTTGAGACACTGTGTTCGTTCAAATTAATCATGGCTTCTGGAAGCCATGATGGTGGGTTTACTTGGCTTGGAAATGTCAATTGATCATTTTCAATATCATTAACAATTTCATTTTCAACTACATTTTCATTAACAATATCAACAATTTCATTTTCAACTACATATGCATTAATAATATCAGCGATTTAATTTTCAACAAAATCTCCATTGTCAACTGCATGTTCAACAATGTCATTAACAATATTAGCAACAAGAGTTCCATCTTCTTGAGTTGATAGAACAACCTCCATGTTGCTATCAATTTTTTGGTGAATATACTGTGTTTCACATACCTGCTCATCATCATCAGCATATAACTGTTCTTGAGAGAGGGAAATTATATTACTAGATGCAACCACATCATCATGTTCATGTACTTATTCTTGCAATTCATGCTCTTCTTCCTGACCATCCACATGAAAATATTAGCTACAATAAGTATCATGCATAAGAGCATCATAATTCAGTGGTCATATTCCCATCTTCCTAAAGCCAACCTTGATATTTGATGGTGTCAGAGCCCTCTTAAAATCCTTACTTGCAAGCTATGCTAACTCGAACCTTTTCACCTCAACCCCTGGATTATTTTCTATCCATGCAGCACGCTCTGACCTGAAATAGTTCTTGAAAAGGCCAAACACACTAACATCAAGGGGTTGCAATATGTGAGTGGTATGAGCAAGCAATGTTAAAAGGTCAATGCTCAAATTATTTGTACAACCATGTGGCTTCCATGGCCATCTAATATCAATAGGTGTCTGTTATTAGGTGAGACACCGCCTGGCACAGATGCAACAAAGTGGCAAAGACAATTTAAAAAACATTCTTTAGTCATCCATGCATGGGGATGTGCGGCCATGCATGCTCCTGGTTCACATTTTTGTATATAAATTTTCAACTGATTTTTACCTTTGAATAGATAAAATCTAGGGATTGAAGCACCAATTGCATTGACACAACATAAAATGGTTATCCACTCCCTGGTCTTAGGCAAAATCTTTGGCACGTTTCAAATACCTCTCTTGGCAATTACCCTCATGCCATAATTCCTTCCCGCCTGTAAACCTGTTTCATCACAGTTCCACATATGGTTTGCAACATACGAATATTTATTATATGCACTAGAAAGAGTGTCATAACACATATGACTGCAGGGTGCAAATTTAATGCTCTCTCTCTGTCAAGGCCCTCAATTGTATGCAATACAAGGTTTGGATGCCTTTTTCTAAACCCAAACCACCATGATTTACCAGGAAACCCATCTTTGAATGGGTTTGGCCTCCCTTGATAGATATGAGCAACTGTGGATTTGAGTTGTATCAACTCTAGCCTATGTCCTAATTGGGCCATTTCTTTACACCACTCAACCACCTCGGACTCCTTCTCTTCAGGCATAACTGTAACAGTCCCTTTACATTTGGTGTGAGTGTGACCATTTATCCAATAATGTATTGATGAGGGAGGAATACTATGTTTCTTTGCAGATGCCCAAACAAAATATCCATTGAACTCTATGTCATTAATTGCAGCTAACATTTCTTCTTTTGTCCAACCTCTTATAGCGTTGATATTTTTAGTTGAAGTTGTGCCTTGGACTGTGGTTGACAATGGCTCTGTAACTGATGGCATCACAACATTAGCTTCAGCCACATGTTCATCCTCAACAACATTGCTGGGAGTGTTGTTGACATTGACATCGCATGTTCTTTCTTCATCTGATGAAGTGCATCGTAGCTGGGCACCCCTGGTCACTCTTTTGCCACTTCTCCTTGTACGAGCTACATAACTCACTCTTGCCATGGATGAAACTACCTGCAGAATTATTGCATGCATTTAGTTAAGAATAATTGAAAATAATGCTTTCATACAAGCCAAACATCATCTGCTAACATAATCTCTTCCTATTTATCACAATTCATAATAGTTTACAATTAGTTTGTGTGTTCATGCCCAAGGTTTCTGAATGCCTTTCCTTCTGTTACCCTTTTCTTATTTTCTATCTTGTTATCTTTGATTCCTATGCTCTACTAATGCAGAAAGATATGTTGACTTCAAGTTCAAATGATTGGGTAAGTTCCAATATGCAATGTATTTATATTTTTTGGATACAGAACATTATGATCATAGTTACTAAATTCATCATTCCTAGCCCTTTACCCAAATATGAATCATCATGGAATCAGGGAATTGGTGATCCAGACCCACTCTTTAGGATTCAGTGAATTATATTCAGGGATCCATTTCCAACTATAGGATCCGGATATTGTCATTTAGGTTTTGAATCCTAAGTTAGAAACATGTTCAAATGTTAGGGGAACTCGTGCAAAATCCTTGGATTTTAAAATGATGTCTCTCCTCCAATAATATGAGCAATTCACAAACCCTTGTACCGCTACAGAAATATCCTTGCATGTTTGACATTTACACCATGAGATTTGAACGCACATTGGGGAACAATTTCTCTTTAATAAATTAATTGTGTGAAATCGGGGGTTCGGGGATTGAGGTGTTGAATTTATAAGAAATCTATAATATGTTTTAGTTTCAATTGCAATGCTTCCTTATAAAAAAATAAATTAGCATCTTACATAACGGGTTCACTCATTAGCATCTTACATTGTAGACATTATATAACTTATGTGTTATATATCCAAGATTCTCCTGATCACACACTATTTTAACTTCATGCACAATACAGAATCTATTCCACCATTGATCATCACATGCGGAAATTAAATCAAGTGCAATGCACACATGAAACCATAAAAATTCACACACATTAACACAGTTGTTTTACAGGAAAGCTTGAAGCTGAAAACCCCAACTATCTGTATATAATATATGTCATAGATATCATGCAATAATCCTCATACAAAGCTGATCATATCAAGCTCTCGGTACAATACAATCGCTACACACTAATCAGGCCCGATCTTGCAAATCCATGCACCGATCTTTGCCACCTGCTAGCCTGCCTCTACTGCGCAATCCCTGCTGAAGAATGGCTCTGAATGAACTCGAATTTCTCCACCCTTTCTCACGCAATCCTCCTTGGCATCTCCAATGAGTGTTGGATGCAATCAATGCATCACTATAGTCACAACTGATAGTCACACTTGCTCTTTCACCTATCTCTCTACTGGTCTCCACTGAAACTGCCATGCACTGTAGTTAACTGATGTATTCTTTAGTTGATTAATGAGTTATTATTTAGTGAATTAATTAACTAATTAATTAACTCCACTCTCACTATTGTATCAATCAGTTAGACTAGATACAACTAGCTCAACTGAGTCTAACTGAGTTAAACTAAATACAACTCTGTAGCTGCTAACTCACCAAACTGCGATACGCAGGTTCTAGCGAAGTCTCCATGAAATAGCTCCACTTAACCCTCAGGAATGGCGTAATTCCTTCTGTCAGCTCCTGTGCCACATCTGTGCACTTAACTGAAGTGCTCCAAGAGAATAAGATAATGTTTATAGTCCAAATATTATTAAGAGCTAATAATATTCGACATATCTATTTTTAGACTGGCAATCTAAAAATAGATTCCGCCCGATATGTCTAAAAATAGAAGTCCATCTATTTTTCCAACTTGACCAACCATCCACAAATAGCATCCTGCAACTCATAGAATATGATCGACATGTCTAAAAATAGACTTTGCGCCAAAAATAGCCTGCGGGCCCACTTAGTGAAGGCGATTCTTTTCACTAAGCTCATCATCTTGTTGAATCTCAACACTCCCTCTCAACAAGATAGGGATTATCTACCACCCCGATCCTGTCTCTATGGTATTCGAATTTTCTCCTGGTGAGCACCTTCATCAGAATATCAGTATCTTGATCCTCTGTAGGAATGTAAGATAGTAACATGATCTTCCGCTGCACACAATCTCTGATATGATGGTACCGGATGTCAATATGTTTAGATCTATCATGAAATACTGGATTAACCGAGAGTTTAATGCAACTCTGATTATCACAATATATCACAGTAGGATCTAAGTGTGAACCGAACAACTCGACTAGGATCTTCCTCATCCATATAGCCTCGCATGCAGCCAAACTTGCTGCCATGTACTCGGCCTCCACTAAACTGAGTAGCGAGTGCCACGGATCTCTGTTTCTTCTGTACAAGAAAGCAGTTGTAGACCCAATATTAAATATCCCTCTAGATGTGCTCTTTTTTTCCATTGGGCTCCCTGCCCAATACGCATCCAATCAAACCGCAGCTATCATCCAGATTGTCTGTACCACAATCCATATCCGATGTGCCCCTGAGTTACCTCGGGACATGCTTGCTGCCTTCCAAAGAGCTTGTCTTAACCATAACTTGTGTGGCGCCGGTCTCACTTCACCATATTCCCAGTGTTCGATTACTTCCTACTCTGTCTGTGTGTGTAATGTATCCAAAATTTTATTTCCCAAAGCTGTGCGCCAACCTGACAATCTCTGCACTTCCAATTTCCATCTTTTTATTCAATGAGGTCTTCTTAATCCTCTGTTCAATTCATTCATCAAATTCCTAGAATTTGATTAACGAATACCTTTACAACATTATATCTCCCAGCACAACAAGTCTTTTGGACAAAACGGCACCAACGCGCTCAACTGTCCACAACTCATATGACACCTACGTCGCACACCATAATATCTCAACATATATAATATATATATGCAATTCGTTCACGTGAATGACCACCAATATTATACAATTAACTTTGATCGACTCTTTTAACATACTCCATCGAACCTTATATTAAGATTATAATACATCGAATAACATTAATAAACCAATTCATTATATATGACTTCGCCGGGCCCCACAATACAATCCAAAGACCAATCAACCGAACGCACCGTACCTGGGTTAACCTCCGGGCTCTTCCATTAAACCTCGGGCAAGTTCAACATGCGATCGTCGTTCGATATCGAGCCTCCAGATCGACGGCTTGTATTAATTTCGCTCGGCGTCTTGGTTCGATGGTTAATGCGCGAAGGCGCACTTTAAACAGTGGTTTTGCGATGTCGTTCGGGACACGCGTCGATCAATTTGTTGAATCGCTGCGAATTCTCCAATACCGCCTTCCGTATAATGGTGGTGCGAAGGAAACCACCCTTCAGTTCTAAACCGCCGTTACTGTTCCTTGGTCAGGGTTCCAATTCCCCCTACGCTCCAGGTTTCGTCATATATTTCTCTGTCCTCAGGTTTCCGTTCCTTTCTGTTCTCCGTCTTTTGCTCTTCCTCGTTGTATTTCTTCACATTTCGACTTCATCCCACATTACACAGTGCTCGTCCCTTCGGTCCTCACGCAGAGTTACAATACACGCCACTGTCAACTTCGGTGGATCTCAATACATGACTCTCAACCAGCATTCGGAGTTATGCAATCACACAGGGACGGAATACATTAATTTCAGAGTCAAAGAGCTCTCGTGCATGCGCAGGTACAGAGCATCACTAGAATTCGATCATACACAAGGATTCGCTCCGTCTTTCACACCGGAATTCTTACTGTAAATTATACAGAGTTCTATCCCTCCACTCATATCTTTGGCTGTGGGATTCGAACTTCAATTACACAAAATCAGTTACTCTTCATCAGGATGCTTACATATATTCACGCAGGACTTATTCAAACAAAGCGGATACACATTCACACATGAATTAATTCCACAAGGCACAAACATACTGAACATTTCTTATTTACACAACGAATTTATATACAATTACTGACTGGCCAGATCTTCAAGCTGATGGCCTTCTTCCTTTCCTATGCAGCTCTCTGCTAGTACAGATGCAGGCCTGTATAGCCCTTCCTGTGCAGGTCTCCCCCGACTCTGTCACAGAGGTTTGGTTTTATACATATTGGAAATCAATCGATTCACTTCTTTGATGACTCTTGGGCTCCTAAAGCTAGCCTGACTTCTGAAACTGACCATCTCTTTGGGTGCCCATTAATCATTCGAGCAGTTACAATATTTTCCTTTCTAATTAATTAAAATAACTCAACTATGGATATTTACATGGGGAAAACAAACATGAGACCCCCCTCACACCATGGGTTGTGGCACAAAAAGTGTTTCGGTCCCCAATGTCTTGCATCATTGTTGCAATTTGGTTAACGACGCAACATATGTACGGTCGTATATTGACCAGATACATAAGTGACCCCACCAACTGTCGATAAACGGTGGCATCCACTACCTCCGTTGAAGTAGCATCCTCCTTCCTCCAACCACCAGGAAGAGGAGTATCAACAGGCTTGCAGCCATGCATGTTGAACTTCTCCAGTATCTCCCGAGCATACTTACCCTGAGAAACAAACAGTCCATCACTACGCTGCCAAATTTCCAATCCCGGGAAATAATGAAGGAGGCCCAAGTCCTTCATCTCAAACTCTTTTGCAAGATCCTCCTTGCATGAGAGTATCAACAGCTCATCACCTGTCAAAATCAAATCATCTACATAAAGTACAATGATCGGCAACTTACCCTCCACCACAATCTGGTATAGGTTAGGATCCGCCTCACTCTTGGAGAATCCAAGTCCGGTGAAATAACTGTCTATCCGTGTGTACCAAGCACGAGGTGCTTGTTTCAACCCATACAGCGCTCTCTTGAGACTGCACACATGCGACTCGCTGCTGAAGATCTCGAAACCTTCGGGCTGCTCTATGTACACCTCCTCCTCAATGACTCCGTTGAGGAACGCAGTCTTCACATCCATCTGATGAATGTGCCACCCCATCTGCGCTGAGAGAGCAAGGATCGTCCGTATGGAAGAGTACCTTGCGACGGGTGCAAAGGTCTCCTCGACTCGGATCCCATTAATGCAGCAGAAGCCCCGGACAAAAAAATATTTCCTTGCTTCTCTACGCTCCCGCCGTGACTTGCTTCACTTTGTAGATCCATCTTGAACCTACCACTGATTTCCCTTTCGGCCTTGGTACAATCTCCCATGCACTGTTTCTAACAATCGAATCATACTCTTCCACCATGGCATCTACCCATGTGATATCCTCCACAGCTTCCTCGAAAGAAGATGGGTCTGTCACGATACACCTGCTCATCAGAGCCATGTATCCAGTAAATTGGTCAGGTGATTGCCTCTATCTGCACTGTGATGTAGGTGCTCCTACATTCTATGTTGCATCAAGATTCAGTCGCTCAGCTTTTGTAGTGCGCTTCCGCCCTCTGATGTTTGGCGCTACATGAGTAGTTTCTTCCACTCCATGAACCTCCTCTTGTGGCTAATCCACATCCTGAGGCTCATCTTTAGGAACAAGTAGCTCCTCATCTGCATGCAAGTGTAGCTCCCTCTCAAGCAACAACTTCATGGCTTTCTCCTCATGAAATTTGATATCCGTCGCACGATAGTCATCCGATTGTTTGGCAAATACACAAGATAATTGTGGGGTGTTTCGGTAAATACCCCAACCTATGCGGTCGACTCTAGCTTCTTCCCTATCCTTCGTCACATGAATGTAAACGAGGTGAGCCAAAAATCTTCAAATGAGAAATATCAGGCTTCTTGCAGAGAAACCCCTCTTGGTGTACTCATGCCAAGTACTCTATGAGGACAACGGTTTTGTACATAAACCGAAGTGTCGCATGCTTTATACCACAAGTGTATGGGGTAGGCCACGATCATGCAGCATAGCTAAGTCACTGACACCCACGATCATTCTATTCTTTGATCATGCAACATCGCCGTGCAGCACCCACGATCATTACAGTATTCTTTCTCTCTGCGACCATTTTTTTGTGGATTATGAGGCGCTATGAGTTCTCTTCAAATTCCTTCTTTGCTACAGAATTCTTTTCATTCCCCAGAGATGTATTCACCACCATTATCACTCCTTAGAGCTTTCACCTACTTCCTCGACTCCTTCTCAACCAGCGCCTTGAACTCACAGAAATTTGAGTATGTCTCGCTCTTCTTCTGCATGAAGAAGATCCAGCACTTACGAGAAAAATCATCAACAAATATCACATAATACCTGTGCTTTGTTGTCGAAGCTGCTGAGAAAGGTCCACACACGTCTGTGTGAATTCTCTCAAGGATCGTCGTGGCGTGACTATCCTTCTCGTGAAAGGTGGCTTTCACAAATTTTCCCAAAGTACATCCCTTACACTGATCTGACTGCGCAAGTGTACCCTTGGGAAGCCTGATAGAAATCTGCTGCAAAATTTTCAAAGCACCATGGTGAAGATAGCCCAATCTCTTGTGCCATAGCTCGCCCTCATCCTGGCTCACCACTCCTTCTACCTTGCCTACCATTGTTGCACAGCAATCTACCTGCAATTGATAAAGGTTCTTAAGTTGAACCCTTATCCTCCAGGTTTCACCAATTGCTTTACTGCGTAGGAAAGCCTTTCCCTCGCTAAAAACAACATCATATCCTTTGTCTTCCAACATCGCCATAGAGATCAGATTCTTCTTCAATCCTAGAACATGCATGACATCCTTCAATATGAAAGGTTTACCAGACTCCCTCTCAAAGGAAATGGTCCTGATACCAGTCGCACTGTATCTACCATCATCGCCCATCTCGATGTGCACTCCAAGATCCTTCTCATCCAGATCACTAAACAAATCTTTGTCTCTGGTCATATGGAAAGACGCACCACTGTCAAGAAACCACACTAATCCCATCACACTTGAAACCAAGCATGCGATCAACGAAAAATCCAGCTCAAACTACGAGGCTAAGGCCTCTCCAGCTACAGATCCAGCAGCTTGCTTATTTTTCTTCTTTTGTGGACAATCAGTGGCGTAATGTCCATGTTGGTGATAGTGAAAGCACTTCACCTTGGACAAGTCCTGCTTCTTGCCTTTCACACCGGATTGAGAAGGATTTTTCTTCCCCTTCCCTTTCCTTGCTTTGGTAGCCAAAGTGAAATTTTATTCATCTTCATTCTTCGATGAAGATCCCTCCCTGGTACCCCGCCTTATCTCCTCCTTCACAATATCCAACCAAAGTTGCTCCCATCCTGGTAGTTTCTCCCGACCATTGACAAAGTCCTCGTAGCTATGACAACTCTTTGGAAGCCCAAGGAGAGACAAGCTCACCAAGTCCTCTTCATCTACAGTAACCCCCACACTTCCCAGCTCATCCTTGAAGTGGACAAACTTTGTGAGGTATTTTGGTATACTGTCGCTTTTCTCCATTTTTATTTTTCTGAGCTTTTCTTTAAGCGCCAACTTCCTTTGGTCGCTTCTACTTTGGAACAAGTCTGTCAAAGCTTTCCACATTAAGAATGGAGAAGCTTTACAGTGAAGGCTGAACACTATGTGATCCTTCACACCTTCCAACAGAATCCTTCAACATTTTGTTGTCTTCTTTTGCCATGCGTCAAGTGCGGCTGCATCGCTAGAAGCAGGTCTTGGAATTTCTGCATCTATGAACTCTTTCAACCCATTATCATCCAGCACCGCTTCCATCCTGTGCTACCATACAATATAATTCGAGCTACCATCAAGGGCATACTCCAATCGCAATCTGTTGAAAGACATTTCAATGAATGCTCAACTTCGACACCAAGAAAACACTGCAGCAAATTCGAATTCCACCAACACAAAACTCAACCGCTTCAATAATTGCAATCTGCTCTGATCAATATCGCTCTGATACCATGTAGAAATTATATAACTTATGTGTTATATATCCAAGATTCTCCTGATCACACACTATTTTAACTTCATGCACAATACAGAATCTATTCCACTATTGATCATCACATGCGGAAATTAAATCAATTGCAATGCACACATGAAACCATAAAAATTCACACACATTAACACAGTTGTTTAACGGGAAAGCCTGAAGCTAAAAACCCCAACTACCTGTATATAATATATGTCATAGAGATCATGTAACAATCCTCATACAAAGTTGATCATATCAAAGCTCTCGCATAATACAATCGTTGGCGACACCAATCGTGCTTGATCTTGCAAATCCATGCATCGATATCCGCCACCTATTAGCCCCCCGCCCCCATCGCGCAATCCCCGCCGAAGAATAGCTTGAATGAAGTCGAATCTACCTAGCCTTGCTCACCCAACTCGCGCTGGCATCTCCACCGAGTGTTGGATGCAATCAATGCATCACTATAGTCACAACTCGATAGTCACACTTGCTCTTTCACCACCTCTCCACCGGTCTCCACTCGAAACTCATGCACCGTAGTTAATCGATGTATTCTTCGACGGATTAATGAGTTATTATTTAGTGAATTAATTAACTAATTAATTCACACCACTCTCACTAGTGTATCAATCAGCTTAGACTAGATACAATTAGCTCAACCGAGTCTAACCGAGTTAAACTAACAACTCTACCAACTACTTCTATAACTCCACCAAACTTCCGTTTTCACATGAGTTCTAACTTAAGTCCTCATGCATTAGCTCCGCAAACCCCCAGGAATAGCGTAATTCCTTCCTCACATGCCTGTCGTGCCACATCCGTGCACTTAACCGAAGTGCTCCAAGAGAATAAGTTCATGTCTAGAGTCCAAATATTATTAAGATCTAATAATATTCGACATATCTATTTTTAGACTCGGAAATCTAAAAATAGATTCAACAATATGTCTAAAAATAGAAGTCCATCTATTTTCCAACTTGACCAACCATCCACAAATAGCATCCCCCGCAACTCATAGAATATGATCGACATGTCTAAAAATAGACTTTGCGCCAAAAATAGCTCCGCGGGCCCACTTAGTGAAGGCGACTCTTTTCACTAAGCTCATCATCTTGTTGAATCTCAACATACATAACAAAGTTCACTCAAAGAAGATCATTATATTGTTTATTATTTTTCACAACAACGTCAATTCTCATAAAGCTTATTTTTCTAGGCCAATAATTCATGTCACTCTACTTTGTGGGAGGCATTCAATTTGACGTGCATTATTTGAGTTCCTTTTGTCATAAACTCACCCTATTGTTCTACTATTTTGTCATAAACAAGGCCTAAAGTTCTACTATCCCTACAAAGAGGAAGCTCTAAAAACAAACAACCCTCTTGTCATTGTGTTGCTACAATTAATGTTTTACAATGTCTTATCTTATAAATCCGAGCCCAAAAAAGTATTAATATTAGCAATCATTCCATATACAAGAAGATAAACGACAAACCTGCTGCATAGATGACTATACAATAATTCGATGTGATTCCAAATTTCAATTCAAAAAAATTTCATGCATGAACTTATGATGTTATGAATCATTTGAGAATCAATATTGAAAAAACTTTCAATGTCAAAATAAAAGTTTAAATATTTATTTATAGAAAAATAGCATTAGTGTTCCGAATCCACTATCCTAATTTCAAAAATGAGGCCGCACACAAAACCTAATTTCTCAATGGATTCCCGATCACACCTACCGTTTGTGTAAATTTCTAATCGCTCTCCCAAATAGAAATCCATTCAAACTAAACTCTCATGTCTATTATTATACATTTTAGTTAATCTCGGTCTATCATATGAGTGTCTAGCATTTTGTATATTGAAGACTACAAGATGACTAGGTGATTTGAAGCATAGCAACTCAAGTGTCCATTTAATTTCGGGTATATTATTAGCTCTTCAATTTGCTTGTACAAACCGCAAAATCCGTTAAGTTATCTCCGATTATTTTAAGATGATACTATAATTTATCTTAAAATATAAAGACCTATCTAATATAGAATTTGTCAACTCAAATTAGATTCTTGGAAAAATGGAGTAGAAAATTGTCTTTCTATGAACTCATTTTTTGAATTCAATTTCCCATTGGGATGAATCTCGTGTTCAACTATAACCTCTTGTAGAGATTGTTTGCAATTCGTTTTTGGGGAATTTTTTTTGAATTCAATCTCCCATTAGGGATGAATCGTGTTCAACAATAAACCTCTTGTAGAGATTGTTTGCAATTCTGCTTTGGGGAATTTTTTTTGAATTCAATCTCCCATTGGGATGAATCTCGTGTTCAACTATTAGCATCTTGTAGAGATTGTTTGCAATTTTGTTTTGGGGAAATTGTTTTGAAGTCAATCTCCCATTGGGATGAATCTCGTGTTCAACTATAAAAACTCTAGTAGAAAAATAGAAAAAAAATATACAATTTCATGAAAATTAAAACTATAAGAAAAAACCGAAATAAAGACTTGTAAGAAAACTCGAAATAAAAGGATCGTAAATGAAAATAGCAAGAAAATTGAAATAAAAGAATTTAAAATTAAAATAAAATTGTAAGAAAATTGTGTTGTAATTGAGAAAACTAACCTAAATATACTCAGGAAATGTTTTGGGGTGTGTTCTTTACTAGTTTGTCTCAAGGGCTAGTGAATAGTTTGAATGTGAAACATGCAACTTCAACAGCCGTTGAACTTCTTTTTATAGTTTTTTGTAGTTGAATTTAATCGTATTGGAATACATATGGATTGCAATGACTTCATTTTGAATGTATGATCGTGGATTGAATTTGATGTGATCCAATGACCGGGAATTTGTTTTTGTTGATCCGTGTGCTTTGATATGTTTGACTGCTTTTAATGGGAAATCATTTATTGAATCTAGCTGGGTGGGTGTCATTTATTGTACACACAGAAGGTTTAAATGTTGTTATTGGGTGAGGCTATTTATCGAACACAATGGGTTCAAATGTTGAATAGCACAAGAGTTATGGATGAGATACATTTCTTTTTATTATGTGCAGGTATTGATATTTACTTGTCATACACAACATCGTGGTTGATCGATGGGATGAAGTGACCGGTTTTTGTACTTATTGACTTGACCATTTTGGAAGGAAAAATGGCTTTATGAGTTTTCTAGTTGACACACAATAGGATTTGTAATTCTGATACTTATTAAACTATTTATGGACAGTTGTGGGTTGATGGGATCAGCATTTCACAACAATTAATGTCCTCTGTGACAACATTAGACATCTCTCCCCTAGCTATCAAATTTCGCAGTTTGGGTGCTCTAGAGATTTTTTATGGTGTTGAATCCATTTCCACCATTAAAAACATGATTCAAACACTCGTTACCGCAAGATTTCTTAAAAATACTCCGATTCCGGCCAATTTTGATTGTGCAAGAAATTTCTCCGCCTCCTTAGACAACTCCATTTAAATTTAATGGTGGGCAAATACCGCCCAACCGCATCAAATACCCTATAGCTTGGGAAACAATGGTCAGGTACCCGATATGGGTTACAACTAGAAACGGACAAGGTGAGCATTTGTTCTCTGCCGCTGTTGCATGATGGAGTTTGACGTGTAAATTGCTCTTCGCTGCAGGGATTAGCTTTTCAATTTAGTTAAAAATTTGCACAACGGTTAAAATTTTTAGTTAGAAATATAAAAAATGGGTAGGGAAAGTGTGAAAATGTAAAATTTGAGGAATAATTTATTTTAAAATTCCAAGTTTTGGGAAAAGTGTGAAAATGTGAAATTTGAGTAAGACCTAATTTTTTTAAGCAATTTTTTACATTTTTATAAAAAATAATATGACTTAATTAATAAAGAAAAAATGTGGTTATTATTCTAATAAATTTTAAGTAAAATTTGATATATTTTTAAAATTTTAAATTAAATAATTTACTGAAAATTATAATGTTCTATTCCAAACTTATTATTGTATCACTCAAGTCCAATGAAAACCATTATTATTTTTTAATTAAATTAACTACTAGAAAAATCCAAAAATATTGAATATTATTAAATCTGA
This sequence comes from Pinus albicaulis, assembly GCA_034641835.2. Taxonomy (NCBI): domain Eukaryota; kingdom Viridiplantae; phylum Streptophyta; class Pinopsida; order Pinales; family Pinaceae; genus Pinus; species Pinus albicaulis. The sequence continues at coordinate 652,761,179 of CM076573.1, read as the reverse complement.
AAACCTTCCTCAATATTCTCATTATGACAAGTATGTTATAATATTGAGGAGATTGAATTTGAAATTTGGGTTTTCCATGTAGTTGGCACCTTGGTTGTCGTGAGAGCATCTTACACTTTCATAAATAGAATATTATCAATTAATGTTTATTATTGGCTTTTATAACTAAATCTATTGACTTTGTTATACAGATCAGCATTTTCATTTAAAACATAACCCTAACAAATATTTTCTGTGACAATATCTATATGCATGCACATATACACACTTTAATATACAAACTAGTTACCAACGATCACTTCAACTGCATACGCATCCCAGTGCAAAGTCGGTGAAATTTGCAGTCACAGGTATTTTTAATTATTTTTATAAGATTTATTATATAGAATTTATATAAGCTTTTTATAAAAAATATAAAAAATATGAATTAAGCAGGTTCAAAAAGTGTTGGTAAAATATACTTACATGTGATTATTACCCAAAAGCTTTATATACATTTTATGGATCACAAAAGCAAAATTCTTAATATAAAAAATTATGATTATAAATATAAAAAAATTATGATTATTTAATCTAATAGAATTTGATTTTTAAAACTTTTGTAAAATGATATATCTATATATATCTATATATATATATACTTTTTTTTCAATAATATTAATTGTTAATTTTGTTTATCTTTAAAACTAGATTATTTGTAAATTTTAATAGGTACCAAAACACTTATTACAAAATCAAAATAAAAAATATAAAAATAAATTCAAAATTGCATTTATTGTTATTATTTCAAATTAATTATTATTATTATTATTATCCAATTTTAAGGTTACAACCAAGTTAGATACAATTGGGTATGAGACCCCTTTCTTTGTGGGACAAGGGACCCACTCAAGCAAAGAATTTATTGACTACTAAGTCTACAAAGGCATACATACTCTACTGTTTTGAACATGTGACCCTTAGAGGAAACACACACACACACACACACACACACACACACACACACACATAAAGGTTTAGTCATGGAGATTCACCCCTATTGATCTGAATATGGAAAAACTAGTTATTGCTATGCTAGCTCCTCATCAAAGATTAAAAATGTGTTTAGGATTGTGTCAAGTTAACCAACTGTAAGGCTTTTATGTGTCTTTAATGATCAAATTAAGAGTTAATTAATTTTTAAAAACTCATGTCAGACAAAATGCAGAAATAATACAAAACAATCACATAATACCATGGTTAAGATACGAAGTTCACCCTCCTAGGCTACATCCGTATGGGACCCGGCTTCAACTAGCCAGGGCCCTCTTGGATTAGAGTCAAATGTCCGATTATATTCACTTGTAGTGCTCCAATGGATTTACAAATTGTCTCCACGGCTGAATACGTAAACCCAAAAAATGACTATTCAATCTCCTTAAAATTGGTTTCCACTGATCTAGGCTTGACCTCCCCATCTTGGTGGCCATGTGCTTCTTTAATCTCCCAAAGTTGTTCCATCAAGTGATCCAACACCTCTACAACCATACCACCTTGTTCACATCATCAAATACATCTAAAAATGAATTTTCTTGAGCCAATATTGGTCTTCGCCTAATCCGGGCATGGTCTTCCCGTTGGTGGCCCTATGCTTCAAAAATTCTTCAAGGTGACAAAAAACTATGTAGAATTTCTCTCCGCCTTCCGAAACCTATACCAATGGATTTGGAGCATGCCACTATGCTAGAAATGACTCTTCCCGAGCCAAAATTGGTCGTAAAATTGCTCTAGATAGGCCTCTATCTCATCTTTTTTGCCTAGTAAACTACCTCTAAAATCAAAGAGGACTCGCTAGCTTCGACAATTATGGAGGTGGGCGCGCATTTGGAGGTGTTGCAAAAATTTGCACCATATTAATATGAGGTTAATTAGTGCTAAGTGGCACTTAAGGGTGGATAAGATGCACACTAAGCGCGTTTAGTTTGGCGTCTGGGTGCGAGGTCATGTAAAAGGGGTCATAAGGGCGAGGGTTGGCCCCTTCCATTCCTCCGCCATCGATCTACTTTCTGAACATAAATAAAAATTTTGTGGTCGACTCTTCACAAGTTCTCGCTCGCGACCCATTGGTAGGGCACACAGGCCGGAGGAAGTCATGGAAGCCCGACCTCGACCTTCGCTCCTTCGCATACATGTTTTTCCACGATATTAAATGCGCTCCAAACCTTTGTTAACCGGAATTTGCATTGGAATTTTGTAATATATGCCTCGTACTATGGTTCCACGCCACTGCAAGAAAATATTAAAACATAGTTTGAATACGCCAAAATGCATACAAACACTATAAGGTTTGGAGCCATAAGCTTGGACCTTGAGTTAAATGAAATATATGTGGAATTTAATAATAATAAGGTTTGAAAGTTAATAATTAATATTAATATAGATATAATAATATAACATAATATATATGATATTTAAAAAATAAACACACACACACACACACACACACACACACACACACACACATATATATATATATATTCCAACCTTAATAATAATAAAAAATAATTTCCAACACATATGAATTCATGAACCCGAATTCAACATTGAGTGACATTGGGCAATTTCACCTTCTCAAACCAAATCCGGAGAATCCCGTGTTGACACTTGTCACAATCCTATTAGAAAAAAACTAAGACATTCCTTGCATGCCGACTGGCCGTCATGTCATCATCTTGTACCTCTTCGCATTTTTTTTAAATTACTATTCTAACGACGATCAATAGGCTATAACTTCTTCATCCGAACTCGGCTTTTGATGCAGAAACGAGTTGCGTTGGATTCCCGTGTGATGTGAGCGTCATTTTCTATTCTAGTTTGGTAATTATGAGCACTTTGAATTTTGAGCAAATTTTTTCCCTAATGCAAACATTCATAACTTATTTACCATGAAGATAACTGGAAGAGATGTTATTGGATACCATGGAGATTCACCCCTACTTTACATGAAGATTGTTTTTTTTGTGACTAGGCTGCTTTTTCTAGAGCTATTGACCATTTAATATGGTTCTACCACTACATCTGTGACCCCCAAGGGAAGTCCTCATGGGAATTGAGCCTTTCTCAATGGCAGGTGTTTGGCTTTCCACTATTGATATAAGGCCTCTTGGGACACCATGGAGATTATTAACTGTAAATAAACTTTTGTTACAATACCATAGCTTACCGATACCACATGTTCAAAAAAATATAACTCAAGATTCATATGATTTCTAAATTAAAATTTTGGGAGGCCTATTAAAAATTAGACAAACCTATCGTAGTAAATATTTATACATTTTTTCTTTTTTGGAAGCATGGTGTTGTATCTTAAGAAACAATCCCTTTGGCCGTGGTGGTAAGGAATCGTTGCTCAAGACATATATATATATATATATATATATATATATATATATATATATATATATATATATATATATATATATATATATATATATATATATATATATATATATATATATATATATATATATGTCATAGAAATATAATGTCAAATGGCCTTTTCTTAATCACCTTCAGAGATTTATTTATTAAACCCTCAATGATCAAATGCAATAAATGCTTCTACAATGCTATTATCTCGTTGATATTAAATGGAATGATTAAAAGAGCACGAAGGAGGGAAGCCCAAACCGATATGTTACTAAACAAGATTCATCACTTCAAACTTCGAAGAAATTTAAGACAGAGGAATAGTTAAAATGAAGGAGTGCCCATTAAGGATTTTAACTCTTATTCACATATTACTTCATTTTTTTATTCAAAGATAGAAAATAAAGAATGTAAGCTGAAACATATCAATATCAACAAATGCCGAATTCGATCTTCATTCATTAATCATTTGAAACTCGAATAGAAAATTTGCAAGAAACCAAGGTCCAAAACTCGCAGCCTTTTTCTTTCTTGTCTATCTCTTTAAATACAATGAAAAGAAGTTTGTAACCGTTGAAACTAATCCTAACCGATTCAACTACTTAGGACTTCGTAAAACTACCTCTTACATGTCATCTAAATGTCTTATTATAATTACATTCTCTTAAAAGAGAAAACTAAAATAAAACTTAAATCCTAATCTATTTGTTGAATATGAACTAATGGCCGTTGCCGTTGGATTCTCTTGATTTGCTATCTTGTCCTTTTTTTGAAGTTGAGGTATCTTTAGGGAGATCACTATCCAGGCTCTGCATTTCTTCCACACCTCAATGTTTGTCTTAGGTGAATTAATCGACTCTATGATATTCCAACCTAAAGGTAGTAATCCCGTTGAATGATGGTCTCTCTCAGAATAGGGTCTTCACCAACCATAAAAGTTGAAAGTGCCTCTCAAGAAAATTAATCATTGTCGCTCCTTTTAGAATTTGAGTCTTTTCTATTCTCCTCGTATTCTTTGCAATTATTTTTAATATCCTTGGGCTTTGTTAATCTCTACATCACATGAAATCCTATCTTTTAATCTCATTCTCTTCCAACTCTTTGTCGCCTGAACTCTAATAAAATCAATAAATTTCTTTGCCCAGATGGCTCTATGAATTGTATTTTGTTTGGTTCCGTCATAACCTACTCTTTGAAACTTTCGATAATGCTTCTTTCTTCTAATATAAATAGACAAAGGATCCCCAAGCCGTTTTCATCTCTTCAATGATATCATTCCAAATGATGTCCTTAGCTTGTATCGTAGATATATTACCCTTCAAATTCTCCTTTAGATTCTTAATCTCAACATCACCGTTTGGAAATCTGTTTTGTATTTATTCATTTCCCCCCATCCTTGGTCTGTATTATTTTCATTATTGTCTCCGCATCAGCTTTGTGCCATTTTGCAATCTCTCTCTCGCCATTTTCAGCTCGTTGTTCAATTGATATATTTGTGTTGGCAAGATCTTCATTGCCATATGGTAAAATGAAAGTACAAGTATGAGAATCAATTTGATTTTGTAATGACAATGCAAGCTTTGTTTCAACTTAGTAATTTCTTCTTCTTTCGTAGGAGCTATTCAAGAAGGTTCTCTTCTCATTTTCCACTTCTCACCTTTGCTGCCATAGAATGCTCTCCCGTAGGCAACTTCAACTTTTTCTTCAATCACGTAAATTTATGATTCTTCACTTTGTAGCAACTTTTGTACAACAAACACCGTCATTTGGATCACTCCAATCTTCACAATAATCTTCTTGAGTTCTTCATTCTGCATGGTTAAAGCCCCGGTCTAGCTTTCTCTAACTTCATTGCTTGATAACCTTCCCTAGCATGTTCTCAAACTTTATGAGCCACGCATTAGTTTTGGTCAAATCATTCACAATCAGCTTGACTAGTTTTCATATGTAAATTTACTTTATCAAGTAGAGGAATATTTATTACATCAAAAGTTAGATTTACAAGATTAAAACTATTAGATGAGCCTATAGTCATGTCATATGGATGAGAAAGAGCAATCTTAAATTGATATTTTTCAAGATCCATGGCAACAAGTAATCTTGTTTGATTTGGAGTTATTTGATACCTGCCCGTGCCTCCATGCTAGCCTTCATCTTCGATTTCTTTTCAAAGAATAAGAGAATACTTGTTTAATCAAGGGTAATTTCTCCCGAGCATTTTATTGTCTTCTTGGTGAGGAGGGTACATCATCTCCCAATTGTAATGAGAAATTGGGTTGAGACCTCGGCTAAGTCTTAATTTAGCTTTGCTCTCTTTTTAGCTCTCTCGCTCTTCATCTTTTGAATCAATCACTACTTCTTTACTCCTCTTGTTAGACTTCTCTGATATGACAAGAGTTTGTATATTTGAGCCCACAACTCACAAACCCTATTTGCTAGTTTCTCTATATTAGGTCCGTTTTCATGAATAAATGTTGAATATCCATTTTCAATTCTCTTGTTTGAAATCACTTTATGGGTTCATAAGCCCACTTATCTCCTACCGCAAATGAATTCTATCTAACATCATAGTGACTTCATCACCGCCCGCCTCATATTGACTATAAAGGGACCCACAAACATAGGTAGCTTGAACATATGACCCTTTTCCATAGGCACAAAATGTACTTGATCAACATTTAAACTTTGCCTAATGAACTCCAAAGAAAATAACCTCATAGGCACAAATACAAGAATTTCGTATGGTTCTACCCTGTACCGATAAAGTATAATTTTTGAATGGTCTTCAAAAACATACCAATCACCAAGCTTGCAATTTGTTCTACTCGTAAGAAATCTTGAGTCTTTGGCAGAAGCATGGGGGAGAAACCCCATTTAGAATTTTGTATGCAAGAGGACATAAAATTGTTTACAAAATCAAATAAACCTCTCATTCTCGTTCTTCTTTTCTTACTATGTTAGTCCAAAACACTACCGACTACCTCTTTTTATTTGTATCCATGATATTCAACCCCAGGTGCAAGAATTCTTCTACATTTTTATATAAAAAGAGATAAATAATAAGATAAGGGAACTTGAATGACACAAATATCAAGGATAGGTTCATGAGCCGAGTATTGAAAAAATTCTTTCCAATATGAAGGAATATCCAACACTACCCCCGGCTTAATATCATCAAAGAAAACATTCCCGGTAAATAATTTGTCTATCGTGTTGTCATCTTCCTTCCTCAATATCTTTGAAATGCACCTCAAGACTCTGGGCCGGACTTCTTCATTGAAAACCTCCATGGAAAATTCTTTATCACAAAAGGAACGTTCATATCTAGCTTCAGAAAAAAGATTAATTGATTGAATTCTCAATTCAGCAAGGCTATCATAATGTGCTATCAACGAATCATTATGAATTGGACATAGGACTTTGACTCGTGGGTAACAAAGATCTTGACGAATTAATAGAGCCGAGACCTACAAGACATTTTCTCCTTGAAAATTCATCACGAAACACTTTCCGGGTACATGACAAACACTAGCCAATATATAAACTCGTGAAAAATGTGCGTTCTGGAATGCATGCATAATATGCCCGTTTTGACCATGGTGGTGAAAAATTGGAGAAGCTTTTTCATTTAGATGTATTCGTTGGATAATTGGAGGTGGTCTAAAGAATAGATAGTGTCTTGAGTATCCCTCTCGCTGTCCATGAGAGGAATGTGTGACCGGAGGAACTTGAAAGGGATGGACGCTGGCCATAATTTGGCTTGAGGGGTGACAAACAATGACAAGGTAAGGTACAACAAGGAAAGACGTAAAGCAAGACAAATTGTCAAATATGGAAGAACAACAATAATCTTGTAAAAATGAGAACCAATCTTAAATAGGTGGCGTGGCCATGACTTAAACGCCGAGTTGATGCGCCAAAAGATCGTTAGTTGGTACTGACGTGGCTGATAGTTGTCACCAACTAGTCGTCACGTCATCGTGGGAGTCTAAAAGAAGTGAGAGCCTATCGGGTTCATGACCCCACAATTAATCTCGCCCGCCGTATCCGGATCGGCTCCGCGCTCAACAAGGTCGGACCGCAAAGGCACCCTCCTCGTTAATCTTGCGTGATGAATGTGCCTCGGGTTGCCATTTTAATTTCTTGCCTTATGAACCATTGGATCCCACTTCATAACCTCGCTCGTTATTTAGCCGAGTACTGGACCCGCTTTCACGAAAGTTTTAAAGTATTAAAATTTAAACTTATATAAAAAATATTACATCTTTTATGCTAAAGTATGAGAAAATGTAATTTAACATACATTTTCATAGTTTTCTATTTTTTTTGTATTTTTCCTAAATTTAAAATAAAGGATACTTCGCAAATGACCCACAACACTTGGCATGACCTTTTCATTCATATTCATCAAAAGTAGGTTACAACCATATTTAAGGAGTTCATGGCCTCAACTTGCTCCCTTGGGAAATGAGGTTTGTCGTCATCGAACAACATTATAAGCCATCCATAAACAATAAAGTTTGTGTTTGTCTAACAAAGGCTCTTATAAGAATTAATGTCTTGAAACCATCTACAAGCTAAATAATCGTAACATAATAACCCCAACTAGCAGATTTACCATATATAATTTAACCAAAAATTGAAACCAAACAGTCAAGCATATTTCTATTCAGAGGAATCCACTAGAGGTGGATCCTTTGCGCTTGAACTTGGTAATTCAAACCGAGGAAGACACCAAATGTGTTTTTCAATGCATTTTGAGGCATGTGTGTTTTGTCGCTGAATTTGGAACTCGGATGAGTTGAAATTCCTTTTGTATTTCCTAGAGATTAGGATCATACTTTAAAGAAGATGTAGTTTGAGGGTTCATTATATCCTTGGCTACAATGTTCTTCATCAAACTTAACAGAGGTGAATATTTCGCTTGTATTAAGAAGTACGACCCTTCCGGAATGACCAGGGCTCGTGGACCGTAGTCTCTTCATTCTTCCAATTGAAACTCGCTTCGCCATTGATTAAGTTTTGTTTCTAAATTTGAAATTAGTTGTCAAAAACTCCAAGATGGGGTAATGGCCTCAAAGGACCAAGTTTCGCCCTCGGATTAGATGTGTCGCTGACTTTGCGATCTCTTCCCCATGGTTGGTGAGCTTGAGTTCGACCATTGTCTCCCGCTTCACCGCGTACCTTCTTCGAGCCCTACCACCTCTACCCGAAGAGCTAGAACCTAGGAAGATGAACTATGATGCTTCTCGACATAACAAAGGATATGACGAAAAACCCTAGAAAAATATGCCCGTACCACGAGCTTGGAGCAACTCGATAGCTTGGGTCCCAACAATTACAAAGTGATGCGGAATACCCAACGCATTTGGACATGAAAATGAACGAACAAACCACACTCGAGCTAACCAATATACATAGCCTTCCTCTTGAACTACTATGAACAATCCAGGAGCACTATACCGCACAAAATACCGAAACCGTAAACCTAACACTTGAGAACGAGGAGAAACAAGACTTAAGACATGTAAGGAGGTATCAATATGGCTTGTATCATCATTATTAATTGTTAGTATGTGTGCTACAAGTATACCTTTGTTTTTAAGCATGCGAGGGTTGTGGGTAAGCGCTCTTCAGCCCTTACATCGTTCAACTTACACATGGACTATATCCAATGAGATCCACTCGTCGGCTCACACCCCCGATCGAGGAAAATATTTATACATTTTTTTAACTACTTATTTTATTTAATTTACTCGTGTCAAAGAGATTAATATATTTTTAGATTTATTTTAAATTACATATATTATATGTATAAAATATTTAAAAATAAAAAAATGAAAAGTTGTAATTAAATTTATTAAGTTGTAATTTCTAGGCAGGGATTTATGATTATTGTATTATTAAAATATTTTTCTACCCACATATCTCGACTTCCAACCTTAAGATTTGAATTCTTACCAACCCTATTACCACATTGTCTTTTTCTTTTTCTTGCATGAGTGTCATAAGTCTATATATGTTTATCATCATTTAACTTATATGGTCGAGCTAATTACATCATTTTATAACCCCTAAAGGTGTAGATTAGTTCGTGTTAAATTTTATTATTACATCATTGTGACATCACTCATTTACATCTCGACTAATCCATATTCCATACATAGAGGATTTACACTAATAGCTTAAAATTTATAGTATTAGAAATCATAATCTTCTTCTCCGTCACATGAATAAGATCCCTACCCAATTACAAGATGTGTGTTGCACCTAACTCATTTAGAAAAAAAATTATTATTTAATAACAAAAAAATTATGTAAATAAAACATTTACATTAAAATAAATAATTAAAAACCATAATTCTCATACTTATTTTTAATCAAATAAACAAACATTTTTACTCTGGGCTTTTAGGAACCATCTTAACCCTATATCTATCAAGCGTCGAGATGGACTGGCTCAAATATCTTAAGGTGAAAATATATTTTTCTAGTGCAAAGCTTGAGAAAAGCTTGCACCTCGAGAGATTTGATCCATGTTGGGTCCTTCGTTTGAGGTTGAAGCAATTGAACATGAAAATAAGCATCTACAATGGTAGTGCAACCACAAGCAGATCCAAGTGCGTTAAAAAAGAGTGACTTGAGGGCGAGCTAATGAATTGTGGTTGGGGCCTATTGGGTCCTTCATTTTTGGTAAATTTTGACTAAGTCTTTAGATGGAAAAAAGGTTGTAGAGAGGATCAATGGAAGTAGGAAAGTAAGTGATCAAACTAGTTGAAAGATGAGAACAAAAAAGGAAGCGACATGAAGAAGTTAGGAGTGGTCATCTTGGGATTCAAAAGCTTACAAAAGAAGGATATATGTGTTGGTTTTGAAAGAATCAAGGTGATAAGGACAAAAGCAACGATATTTGTCAAAGAAGACCAAATCAAGTGAACAGATCAAAGTGGAAAAAGTGGACCAAATTAAGTGAACATGATCAACAAAGGAAATATATAAAAGGATATAGAAATGAGTTAGAGGAGAGAGAGAATTGATATATGTTGAGATGTCAGCTGGACTAAAGATCGTTTTGTATTTGTCTTTAGATTTTAATTTTGTCTCTATTGAGCCTCACTCTAATATGCTTTCAGAAAGATCTTGTGAGCTCTCGTAGATTTGTTCCGTAATGGACCACTTATATTAATAAAGGCATTTTGGGATCAATTTTGTATATGCATGTATGGAATGACTATAGTTCATGCACCCCTTTAAAAATTTTCTCTTTATGATGTGTTGTTGTTTATTTTAGTATTCGTTATTGTAAATTCTCCCATCTTAATTATATAAAGATCTCTCGAATATTTTTGTGAATGATGTATAAATACCTACACAATGAATGGTATGTTTGTTAAGTTGCTTCTCAGAATATCCTTCTATCCCTTCCATTCTTGAATGTCTTGGAACGCCTCTTGGGTGCGATGCTTCTCCTCGTGGAGGTATGAAAGGTTCAACTTTGTGCTAGACTACAACATAATATTTTGTGAGCAATCACTAGTCAAACCCTAGGTCATCCAAGTTTAATTTTGTGCCAAAAAATGGTTCTTTGTCAAGAGTAGAGTATTTGAAGGATGTAGGTCATGGTGTCAAGGATTCTCAAAGGAGATATTCAATATTGGTGGCATGAAAAGCTTGCCATGTTTATCCTACAACAAGCTTAGCTAAGAAAGAATATTTTGGAATGGTTAAGGGGGAGATTGTTGGTAGAACTGCCTACGATCAATATAGAATTTTCTCGCTGCAAATTCCCCCGAAGAACTACAAAATTGGTTTCATAAAATAAGCTGCATCAAAGCTAGAGTTGGGAATCATATCATATTCTCCGGAACCCTCGGACTATAGGTGATTTAGTTTAGTTGCATCGGTTGAATACTGATCTAACCATGGTCAAGCGATTTTTTGGGTACAAAAAATTTAAAAGGTTTTATCATCGAATTTGTTGCATAAAATCACCAATCCTTCTCTAAGGTAGAAGCATTATTTAAGTACGGGTTGTGGGAAAGGTTGTTGAAGGAGACACCCCTATGGATTAAAATCCTTATCGTGGAAGAACACTTATTGTCATTTCAAGAAAATACCATGGCATCTTAAAACCCTATGTACTATGGGAAGGGTTTATGGGGAGAGATGTTGCTTAGTTGTGGAGGATGAGGGAAATTATGATGGACGCGAGGAGCTATAGAGAGATTTATATTTTTGGGTGATAAGGAGGGAACATATAACCAATTAACTGAGGAAAAAGAAGTTGTGGGATATTAGACAAAGAAGAAGAGAGTTGCAAAAGAGGACAGTGAAGCCTCGAGTAGTTTGAAGTTGTGGGTAGGAGGAATGGATAATCCTAGCTTTTTTTGAATAATGAAGTAGGAGAAGGATCTTGTTCTAGAAAAATGGGAAATCCACTAGCGTAGGAGTGATATGTGATCATAAAAAAGGAAGTGGACCCCACTAAGAGCTTGGAAAAAGAGGATTCCGTATGCCCCAAGCTCTTAAACATTCGATTGTGATGAGTAATTAAAATAATCCTATAGATGAGGAAATGCATATCATGACACTACAAGGAAAAGACCCTCTAGAAGATGTTTTTAGAGGAACCCTACGTAAAAATACCCCATACACCCATTTCTAGCGAGGTTACTAGAGGAGGTTGGTGGGTGGAGGGTTTTACATGGATGTTTTCCTGTGCTTATCATTAAACGTCACCCCGATGCTTTGCAATACCGAAAGCACCGGTGCTCACAAAAACATTGGCACACCGAACATTGTGCACTTCGTACACACCCGCCCGGCAAGCCGTATTATTCTATAGAAAGACGGGTGTCTCAACTCTTCCTGCCAGCCGGTGCATTATAAAACACCACACCAAAACCGAAACTACCCTAAGTACAGAGAAAACCACATCGGTGCATCATAAGACAACGCACCAAACACAAACTCGACCGGCGCATTTATAAGAAAAAGAAGCACCGCGCCTATAAATCACGCGCACCGGTAAAGGGTTAAATTAAAAAATAATTACGGCAAAAAACTCGGATTTTTCATTTTCTAGTGCTCTTGAGATCTCAATTACTAGTGTGTGCTCTTCCATAAAATGCACCCGTTGCGTACAAAACATTGGCACACCGGACAACGTGCGCGACGTACACACTCACCGAGGCATCCTATTATGGTCACGCATCGATGCTTCGCATTCTTCCACGCTGGCATCATAAAACACCGCACCAAAATCGAAACGTGCCGATGCGTTCTTATCCAAAGAGTACCGTGCGCCTATAAAATTCACGCACCGAAATAGTGTTAAATAAAAAAAATTAAGGCAAAAAACCGGTGCTTTAAGACTATTGTGCATCCCGGCGGTGTTAGGGGAATCACCCTAGTGCATTATTAACAATTAAATCCGAGACCACCCTCGTGCGGTTTTAAGCAGTTTATTTCATTGTTTCTATAAAACCCCGCACCGGAACAAAGGGTTAAATAAAAAAAATTATAGCCAAAAAACCACATTTTTCACTTCCTCAAAGGCTCCGGTAGAAATTCTCAAGCACTAGTTCCATTCCCCTTCTCCGAGCCACCCCGACATCGCGTGCTCCTACTGCACCCATTGCACGCATTTCTCGATTTGCATTGGCCACCAATCTCTAGCTTGCATTTTGAAAAACGGTGGTCAAATTTTCTTTTTGCAAATTTTACAACCAATATGCCTCCTCGACGGCGAAATGTAACAGTATTTTTTCTAGTTTTTCCATACTTAGGCCTTTTAGCTGATTATAATTTGAAATAACCATTAAAAAAGAAAAAAGAAATCGTCGCATGGTGCTCCTTGAAGAAATGCGCCCGCCGCACCGGATAGCAATGTTGCCCGTAAATTTACAAGCCGCACCGCTCGTCTAAGTATAATCGGTATCCGAATTGTTTATGGGGTGGTTCCAAAAGGTGCCCTACATAATTTAAAATTAAAATAAAATAAAATGCGGTGCCCTCATTTAGCCAGGTGCACCATTGACCATGGGAATCCCAAGGTGTAAGCCGATTGCACTATCCGCTCCGATGTATACCGCCGCACCGCATTCCGCATTCCCGAGAGGGTCAACTAAAAGGGTAAAAGACCGCACCATTGATTATGTAATTGTCATGAGCCTGCGCCGACATGACTATATGCTCCGGGGCATATATTTCGCCCACGCACCGCTATTCTAAACTTAGATATATTAAACTTGCTTGAAAAATAGACAAAATGCACCGAGGCCGATGCGTTGTATTTCATTAGGGGCATCAGCATCGAAAAGGCCATAAACTTAAGCCACACCACCACCGTGCGTGGGATCGTTTTTTGTGGTGCACCGACTAGTCTCTGTTGTCAAAAAAATATATATATGTATATTCCTAAATATATAACCGTTATAATAAAAAAAATTATTTAATATTTATTTAAATGATTCAGAGAGAAGAGGAGGAACAACAACAACAAAGTTGAAAAATATGACATGATTCACCAATGGGAGGCCCGAGAGAGGGAGAGAGATGCATATCCTTGCCCTATTACAACAGATAATTCTGGGATCCTTAGGCAAAAGTAGGCCTCCTTAAGTTTTTTGAGGAGGCTACTTCACTAAAGGCTCATAGTGTGTTTTTTAGATATCTTATCCACAAGATGGAATGCCCACCGATAGGCTTTCCAGGTTATCCCGACCAAAGGGTACACACCCACCGAGGAGGATATTTATTTTATTATAGGACTATCAAGGAGAGGGTGAATTTCCCTCATTCCCGTACGTGCTAGTTGGTTATGTAGCAGGGACCTAGTTAGTTTACTCCCGTAGGATACATTGGAGCACATGTACTCGTCTCCATCGTAGTTTCTAGTACCCGGAGGTCGCTTACATATAGGTGCATTTGGTAGATAGGACGTGCAAGGCTCTCACTTATCATTTCGACCATTTTGCATAACACCCGTTGATGAGCAACATATCAGCTTGGTCGCTTTTATATAATGTTGATCCTTTATTACAACAACCACGACTCGTCGTGGTCTCGGCCATTTTTTTGTGCGCTTTTGCATGCCCTTATATAGGAGCAGTTTCCGTGCACAAGGGAGGGTCAACTTCCCTTTCCGCTTCAAAGTCGTTTTGTTTATTTTTTGAGGGGTTTCAAGAGATGAGACCTAGTTTTGTTCGATGTACCCTCGTAGGCCAATGTTTGAGGCCTAGATGCACATGTGGGGGTAGATGATGCCCAAGAGGGGAGACACTATGTTTCTAGTCAGGATATCACATGATGCAATCGGGACTTACTAGCCGTTGTTGATGGGTTGCATCCATTCATTATGGTCCCATGTCCTTATGCTGCCGGGATTGGATTGGCGAGGGTATCCCAACATCCTCCTCGTCGCATGATGAGCCACTAGATGATAGAGGTAATAATACTATTTTATTTATATTTATTCTAACATGTTCTTTAACTTGTTTTTATTAAATCGTGTAATCAAATTGTCTAATTATTGTTGTGTACTCGTATATATTTTGCGTACATTAGCTCTTTTGATGGCGAGGGAGATGCTGTGATCCACCACAGATCCAGGTGTGGATCCCGATGACGATCAAGACATGGCCGATGTCGACGATGATCATGATTAGATGAGGCTGCCATGTGCCAGAGACATGCTCCCGCTCATGGTGCACCGCACCGCCTTTTCTTAGGCGCGGTTGACCTAAGACTAGATATAGGATGGAGTTGGGAAACCAACTCTATGCATTTATTGTTGATGTGGGCATTAGGCTCGCTCATTACAAGAGATAAGGCGGACCACGCAGAGGAAGGAAGCATGTGAGGGGAGAGGCATGTCGCGGAGCAGGCACGAACGGAGGCAAGTCGCAGGAGCTACACACCCAGCGGCGACGACGAGGAGGGATCGTCCAAGAGAGGAGAACAGCCGCGACACGGATGGACCGTCCGCGAGTCATGAATCACATGCATCTCATGATCGTTCACCTTGCGTAGTGCCCGATGAGCATGAGCTCCCACTAGTAGCATCTAGCAGCAAGCCATCATTGAGATGAGGTCTGACTCATTGGCCACATCCAACAAGAACATTGCGAAAGATTCATCGTTACTAGACATGATCATGAGCAGTGCTTGGACCATCGACCGTCGAGTCCGCATTATTGACCGAGTAGGCCTCCACTACTATTTCTTATATTGATGTTGTACTACCACTATTTTTCGATGCATCCATCGCATTCGTTGATTATGATCATGAGTAGGATTGACCATCGACCGTCGAGGCTACACCCTTTACCGATGTGCCTCCACTTGTATTGCTATTGATGTTGTTATATCCAGTGGATATCGTGGCCACCCACCTATTCCATTTAACGCACTATCAATTTCGCATTTTCACATTCAAAGACAACTTACTATTTTTTGAAGAAGTTTTCGTCCTCCACTCGGAGCCGTTTTGGGGGCTTAATGATCCAGTGGATATTGGTGGCCACCCACCTGTTCCACTTGGCCCCCACCATTGTCTCTTTCTCGCCTTTTTCGCTTCGGCATACTTACTATTTTTAGCGCTTTTTCGGTCCTAAACTTCCTAGAGCTGTTTTGGAGGCCCTAAACGACGTTTTTTGGGTATATTCTAATAAAATCTGTCCCGACAGCTGTAGTCCTCGGATAGATCTTTCTAACGAGCTATTGAACGCGGCTGAACTGAGATCGGGGTGCCGCAGTTATGCCTCGGAAGTTGGAACTGCACTAATTTACCCAAACGGCGCCCACAGTTTTGGCGCTCATCTCCTACGGTTAGGTTTTTTGGACGTTTCAAATCTACATTGTTTCTCAACAATAAATAGGCCCGAGCCTCATTGTAATACGTCCGTAGGTCCGTAGCCACCACATCTCTTCTCGCAGATTCGCTACCAAGACTCCCAGCTTATTTATTTCCATTATGTCCGTAAGCATCTTCTCATATTTGATATTAATAAAACATGAAGTAATATTTCCACAGATCTTCAGATATTTATGGTTATGTGTTTATTCTCATATGCTCTCAAGATAAAATCCGTAACATGTTATACTACCACTAGCTGATCCATGACATTTATATATATATATGGTCCATGTATTTTATGTTCATGTTGC
>CM076573.1:652717515-652744501 GCA_034641835.2 Pinus albicaulis | reverse complement strand
TCAAAAAGAGTCCAAGTTCAAAATTCAAAACTTAAACAAAAACAAGGGCACCAACGACGGACGAGAAGTCTGGCTCTCAATAATAATATCACGTATGAATGATCCAAATGAGGTGAGAACCTCTCCTTTTATAATGCCAAACTCCTCCAATTATTCCAAGCAACTCTCCTTTGAAAACTTACGGTTACCTTGGAGTCGACTTCCAGTGCACCTCCCCTCATACTCATGTGGACCCCAAAGGCCCCCTTTCTAAGTTATAACGTCAATCAACTAGGAAAAACACTTTATTTTATAAAGTGAGGTGACTAAAGTGAGGTGACCCCTCTTATTTCTCACTTTATTTATTATTTCTAGCTAAAGCGGAAAAATTAAACAAAAATGAAATATTCCAATTAGCAAAGCTAATTGGGAATATTACAGTCTCCCCCGGCAAAACGTTGCTTGTCCTCAAGCAACTGAAGTGATGGATGCTGTAAGATCTTCTCATCCTCCCAAGTGGCATCCTCATCCGGCAGATTCTTCCATCTCACCAAGAACTCTCTGATCTTCCTGCTCCGCAGCTGTCTCTCCCTGGTGTCAATAATGGCCTCCGGTTGTAATACCAAGTGCCCCTCATCATCTGTCGGTGGTAGCTCCCCGGTGACTGTCACGTGCTGGCCCAGTGCCTTCTTCAGGCATGATACATGGAAGATATTATGAATCCGGCTGCCTTGGGGCAGCTCCAACTCATATGCAACCTGCCCGATCCTACGTATCACCCTGTACGGTCCATAAAAGCGAGGCTTAAGCTTCTCTGCCCCCTTCTGCTTGAGTGAAGACTGTCGGTATGGCTGTAACCGTAGGTAGACCAAGTCCCCTACCTCAAAGTGTCTCTCCACCCGACCCTTATCAGCATACAATTTCTGCTGATTTTGTGCCGTGGCTATGTTGTCCTTGAGAGCCCGGAGGATGTCTTGGCTCTCTTGGATCCATAATTTGGCTCGCGGAGCCCTGCTAACACCAAACATCACGTCCACAAAAGATAGGGAATGGTATCCATACAACGCATAGAAGGGTGTCATGCCAATGGACATGTGGTGGGTTGTGTTGTAGCAGTACTCACCCAGATGTAGCCATTTCAGCCATGCTCTCTGCTGCCCATTGACGTAGTTACGCAAGTAGCCCTCCAGCCACTTGTTAACTATCTCCGTCTGCCCGTCCGTCTGGGGATGATAACTGGTGCTCGGTGTCAACTCAGTGCCCACTAGTCGAAAGAGCTCCTGCCAAAAACCACCCATAAAATGGCTGTCCCTGTCGCTAACAATGGTCTTGGGTAGACCGTGCAATCTGAAAACCTCCCGGAAAAACAGTTCGGCCACCTGTGCCGCTGTATAATGCGCTGAAATGGCGAAAAAATGAGCATACTTCGTTAGCCGGTCAACTACTACAAAGATGCAGTCCTTGCCCTGCACTGTGGGCAACCCCGTGATGAAGTCCATCGAAACACTCTCCCACTTCCCCTCTGGAATGGGAAGCGGCTGCAACAACCCCGCGGGATGGCTCATCTCACCTTTGTTTCGCTGGCAAACCTCACACTCCCGAACATGCTGGAGTACGTCCTCCTTGAGGCCTTTCCATGCAAATCTCTCCCGGATGGCCCTGTACATCTTGGTGAACCCCTGATGGCCCGCCAATGGTGAATCATGAGAGGCATGGAGTATCTTCTCCTTGAGCTGAGACCCCTCAGTCAAGAAGATCCGGCTATCCCTGTCACTGACAATGGTCTTCGGGAGACCATGCAATCTAAAAATGTCCCTGAAGAACAACTCTGCTACCTGTGCTGCAGTGTAATGTGTCGATATGGCGAAAAAATGAGCATATTTAGTCAGCCGATCAACGACTACAAATATGCAATCCTTGCCCTGTACCATGGTCAGCCTTGTAATGAATTCCATCGAGATACTCTCCCATTTCCCCTTAGGTATGGGAAGAGGCTGCAATAATCCTGCCGGATGGTTTATCTCTCCTTTTTTATGCTGGCAAACCCCGCACTCCCTGACATATTGGAGCACGTCCTCCTTGAGGCCCTTCCAAGAGAACCTCTCCCAGATGGCCCTATAGGTTTTGGTAAACCCCTGGTGGCCCGATAATGGAGAATCATGCGAGGTGTGCAATATCTTCTTCTTGAGCTGGGAGCCCTCAATCAAGAAGATCCTGTCTCTGTAATAGATCACCTCGTCCATCACTCTGTACCTATCATCTGTCACCTGACCATCCAAAATCTCACAAGCAAAACCATCCTTGGAGTACTCTACCAACAGTCGAGCCCTCCAGTCTGTGTCCAAACTCATCAATGACAACAATGTCGGTCTACAAGAAAGTGCATCTGCCACAACGTTGTTCTTCCCCTTGACATACTCGATGTCAAAGTCATAAACCTGGATCTTGCTGACCCACTTCTGCTGCCTCTCCTGCAACTATTTCTGCTCTAAAAAGAATCAGAGGTTGTTGTGATCCGTCCTCACTATGAATTTGTTCCCTACCAGGTACTGAAAAAACTTGGCCAATGCATGCATGATGGCCAACATCTCCTAGTCGTATATCGCATACAACCTCTCATGTGGCAATAGCTTCCGGCTCTCGAAAGCTATGGGGTGGCCTCTGGAGTGTAAAAACTCTGGTAAACTTGAATAAGTATATATTATTAATGATGATAGATGAAAGATGGTTACAATGGGGAATCACCGAGGCTTTAAATATAGCCTCATGGTGTCCCTTGGTGAAGAGGCATGATCTTTGATCATGCCCTTTCACTTAATAAAACCTAATATAACTATATCTAACTAACAATTAATAAAATTTACATAACATTGCCCTTCTCTTAAAGATTCTTTGTCCTCAAAGCATACGTAACGATGGACAATGTTGACGAACGCCTGGGTTTCTTGAGCAGCGGGCTCTTGCTTCCCACATTTTAAAAAGATCGTGGAGCATATTCTCGAGTTCAATCTTTTGTTGATCTGGATAGTGAAAATATCTGATATCGACAGCGTCGGACCTGTCTTGACTTCTGGTGACTCTTTGTGGCTCCCTTTTGAAGATAACATTTCTAACTAATGACATTGTACTATAGACGTTGGCGCTCCTATTTGAATCATCTTCGTCATCAGAGAGGAAGATACGACTTGATTTTCTGGGGCTTGGAATCCAAATAACTTGTGCTTCCGCCCTTCCCATTTAAAGCTTATAAACTGCTTCTGATGGTTGGCCGAATAAGTACCCAAGGTTTGTAACCACTGAATTCCTAAGACCACATCTACTCCACCGAGTGGTACGACATAGAATGGAGATTCTAAACTAAAGTCTTTAATCTGCAATTTGACTTTATGGCATTTTCCTATCTGTTCAATCTTCTTACAGGCATGGGAAAGGTAAAGAGGTTGAGTCTTTTGGCCATGGTTGAATCTAGAAAATTGTGCATGCTGCGTGTGTCTATGAGAACCATTACGTTGTTTTTCTTTATATGTCCCCTTAATTTTAGTGTCTGAGGTTTTGATATACCTGTCATGGCTGATAATGACACTTGCGGAATAGTTTCGCCATCCACTTCTGGAGAGAACTCTAAGTTGTCTTCTAATCCTTCTATATATGAATCAGTACTGTTAGTGTCGTTAGTTGCTTCACAACTGTATAGATTTTTCGCTTTTCCATTAGCACATCTGTGCTTAGGGTCCCAGTTTTCACCGCAGCGTTTGCACTTGCCCTCTCGCATTCTTTGTTTTTCCATACTAGATTTTTCTTCTTCACGAAGATGGACAGGGACATATTTTGTGTCATCTATATTTTCAGATTGAGGAAACCGTCGTCTCGAATATACTTTTTCGGGTTTTGATAATCTTTCAAATTTCTTTTCAGCAGCTTTTGCTTTTTGCCTTGCTACTTCTACGGACGGAATTTCATGTAGTTCTAACTCTTCCTGTATGTGGATTTTAAGTCCTGAGATGTAAGACTGGATTAGACGAGATTCCGACAATCCTGGTACTCGTGTTGCCAAGGTCTCCCATTCTCTAGTGTACTCATCCACATCTCCTTTTTGGCGTAATTTGATAAAGGTTGAAAAAAACTTATCTTCTTTTATGCCTTGAAACCTTTTGAAGAACGCATCCTTAAATTTCCTCCAACTGATAGCGAGCGTTGTTTTTTTTCACCACATATACCAATTATATGCTTCTCCTTCCATTTTCATGGAAGCATGCTTAATTTTTTCGTCATCACTAGTAATGTCATAAATCTCAAAATATTCTTCTGCTTTATTAAGCCATGCAACGCTATTTTTTTCATTACCATCAAATTTGGGTAGGTCGATCTTGGCTTTGCGTTGATATGCTAATGGTGGAACAAGAAGGGGATATTGATTAGCGAATGCATTCCAGAGCTGCTTATTTTGAAAATCTGCATTACTATCTTCTTGATGATGTGGGGAATCGGTTTTTTCCTGATGCTCTTCTGAGTTCCCTGAATCTGCGGAATTGTTTTGTTGATTTTGATCCTTGTTAGGAGATATTGGGAATTGTGTCTGACTTAATTTATCTAGCTTATCATTTAGCTTATTGAAGAGTTCGTTCTGCTTTTCTGTGGCCTCGTGATGATTTAGCCACATTTGTCTTTCTATTCGATTTGTTGTATCATGAACCCTTTTGATGTCGTTGGAATGCCCTGCAACTGTGCCTTCAAGGTCGACTAATCTTTTTCTGAATTCTTCGGAATTATTAGTGATCTGTTTCTCGAGATCCACCATTTTTTTCTGGAATTCAGCCATTGACATTGACGACGACATCGAACGCGTATGAGGTGGGGAATATTTTTCTGCCAGTTTCTCTTTTTCTTTCTTTAAAATTAATTAATTAATTAATATTTAATTAATTAATTAATTTTTTTAAAATTAATTAATTAATTAATTAAATTAATAATAATAATAATAATTTTCTTTTTAAAATTATATAATTATATATATATATAATTATTAATTGAAAATTATATAATATAAATAAATTATATAATTATAAATATATATATAATTATCAATTGAAAACTATATAATATATAAATAAGTATATAATTACAATATATATTTATATAATGACCAATTGAAAACTATATGATATATGATTTATATAATTTCAAAAAAAATAAAACTTATATAAGCGTGGTCAACGGGCAAGGGTCACGATTTAATCTAACCCTTCGATTTATTTTTCTAAATCGACTTTAATTTTTTGAGTGGGCACACCCCCAGACACAATGGTTCACGTCCAAACCAAAGAATTTCTCTTTGATCATGCCCTTTCACTTAATAAAATCTAATATAACTATATCTAACTAACAATTAATAAAATTTACATAACAGCCTCCCTGCATCAACACTGTGCCTATCCCTTCCCCTGATGCATCACACTCCAAGACAAAGGGTTGTGTAAAATCTGGCAATGCTAACACTGGGCAACTGCTCATCACCTCCTTGAGCCCGTCAAAAACCCTCTACGCACTATCCAACCAACTGAATGCCCCTTTCTTGGTGAGATCTGTAAGGGGTGCAGCAAGTTGGGAAAATCCCTTGACGAACTTTTGGTAGTAGGTGCAGATCCCCACAAATCCCCGAAGTTCCATCACATTCTTCAAGCCCGGCCATTCCCTGAAGGCCCTGATCTTCTCCTCGTGGACCTTTACTCCATCCACCCCGATGATGTGCCCCAAGTAGAGCATCTCGATCAACCCAAACTCGCACTTGGAGAGCTTAGCATAAAACTGATGCTCTTCCAAAATGCGCAATACAGCCTCTATATGTTGGAGGTGCTCCTCCCATGTCCGGTTGTAGATCAATATGTCGTCAAAAAACACTAACACACACTTCCTCAAGTGACTGCGAAAGATGTGATTCATGCATGACTGGAAAGTCGTTGGGGCATTGGTTAGCCCAAAAGGCATCACCAAGAACTCAAAATGGCTGTAATGACACTAGAAAGCGGTCTTGGGAATGTCTTGCTCCCTCATGTGAATCTGATGGTACCCTGATTTCAAATCAATCTTTGAGAAGAACTTGGCCCCCCTCAGCTCATCCATCAACTCATCAATCCGTGGGATGGGATACCGGTTCTTCATGGTCTTCTTGTTCAGAACCCTGTAATCAATGCACATCCTCAACCTGCCGTCCTTCTTCTTCACCATCACTATTGAAGAAGCAAAGGGGCTGGTGCTAGGACAGATGTGTCCAAGAGCTAAGAGCTCATGGATAGCCCTCTCAATCTCATCCCGATAGGCTTTGGGGTGCCTATAGGGTGTAGTGATAACAGCCTGGATACCCTGCTCCAGCTCAATAGTGTGCTCAAACCCCCGATCCGGTGGCTGTCCTGGTGGTATCTCCACAAATACCGTAGTATACCTGTCAAGAATGGACTGTACATCTGGGTGTATGGCTTGCTTGACTGTACGTCCAACACACGCAGCTCCACTGCCCACTCTGTCCCCCTTCTGAAAATCTGCCTCCATCCGGTGTGCTGAAACTGTCTGTGGTGGGTAGGTGTGTATCCCCCGAATCTTCTCATGCCTCCCAGTCTTCTTGTCCATCCACTCCATCTCCAAGGTTTCCCAGTCAGTGGTGACCTTCCCCAATGTGATAAGCCACTGTACCCCCAGTGTCACGTTGGTGTCCGAAACGTCCACCACGAAGAAATGATCTGTCAGGGTGTACATCCCCATTGTCACTGCCAAGGCTGGCACATACCTGGCACACTACATGGTCCGGTCCCCTGGAACCAACACCGAAAATCCATCAAAAGTCTCCGTCCGTATGCCCCTCCGCTCTACCAGCTGAGCATCAATGAAATTTTGGGTAGCCCCACTGTCTACCAACACCGACACACGCTGCCCTCGTACGGTACCTCGGACACGCAGTGTCAAGAACTTGGGAACTCCTCGCAAGGCTGCAAGGGCTCCCCCAGTAGGTGCAAAAGCTGCACCTCCTGCTCCAGGTGGTGGAGGTGGCAGATGATCCCCTCTCTGCGCTATACTGTTGTCTCTAGCCTCCACATCCTCATACGCATCTTCTTCCCCGCTACTATCGGAGAAGACCTCGATGTAATGTGCATTCCCCGCGACACAACGGTGTCCTGGTGCCCATGGCTCCTAGCATGTGAAGCACAATCTCTTCCGCTTCAGTTCTCTCCTGGCCTCATCATCTCCAAACCCTCTACCCTTGTTCCCCTTGGCAAGCGGAACCCTCTCATCCTTTCCCTTCGACTGGAATGCCGATCTCTGGGGAAAAGGAGCTCTAGTCCTAGGAAGTGCATCCTGCAAATCCCGAGTCCTCTCAACTGCATCATGGAGTGTCGCGGGCCTCGTCGATCTGACTAATCCCCATAAAGGCTCTACGAATCCATCTATGAACATATAAATCATACGAGCGGTGGATAGGTCAGGTACCATCACGGAGAATCTCAAAAACTCTTATATGTACGTGTCTGGCCTCCGGTTCTGCTTGAGCTTTGTTAGCTCAACAAAATGCTCCTCTGGATCCCTCCGATCAAAACGCTCCACCAACCTCCGTGTAAATTCAGCATATGCTGTCACTCTCGAGTGCCCCAGCGTAACCATCCTGTGAAACCACCAATCCTGGGCCTTGCCCTCTAGGTGTAGCGCTGCCACTTTGATGGCCTCTAGCTCTGCCATCTTATTAAGCTGGAAATATATATCCAGCTTCTTCACACAATCTTTTTCCGAGCACTTGGATGATCCATCAAATGTCGGTAAATGGAATCTACCCACCGTGCGCTGAAAGTCCCCATCATGTGAATGTCTGTTCCCCCTGTGATGGTTGCGGGGTTTGCTGTCCCGCTTGAGCTGAACAAAATCGTGGAAGGTGAGGGCATCTCTGAACTCCTGATCGTATGACCTTATGACTGGTACTCAACAAAATAATCCCCCATGTGTGTCGGCTCCTGTTCCTTTTGTGCTTCTGCTCCAGTGTCTGTGGCAAGAAATGTAGGCATCGTGGAACGGGGGGGTGTGTGTGATGCCATCTGCTGTGTTGTGGGGTGCTCCTGTAAATGATGAGATGTGCCTGAGCCCTCTCCAACATGGAAACTTGTAATTTTTGTAGATGTTCTATGCTTGAAGCAACTTTACTTTTCTTCCAGCAATCACACAAATAGTTAAGTAAAATGCTGATAGAACATATAAGTGGATCTTATAGAAGACAAACCAGAAACAGAAAAAATGTGATGGTGCGTTACGGCGGTCAACAGGATGCTTCAACCAGCAAAGTCTCCTTGATCAGCCAACCCAGAATGTGTCACAACAATCCTCCAATCAGCAACCGAGTCAACCCAAGTCAACTCCAGAAAAGTCAACGCAGGGCAGCAAGCTAAAAGTCAACGCAGCAACAGTTTGGTCAACCCTTTGACCTCGATTTCTGTGCCAATGTGTACGGCCTCTTAAAATCGAACTCTCCAACAATTTTCAGCCCTTTCGGACCATGCGTTGACCAAAGTCAACGCTGGTCAAACTTCCAGAAAAACCCTAGCTGCAGAAATTCGTCCTTCCTCTTGGCCGTACAGATTTCGTCCTTCTTCTTCACACGTGTGGGCTGAACTTGTCCTCCAATGAGCTCGTACTAAATCAGATGAGAGAAAAAGATGTGTGTTGAGTTGTTGTGAAATGCTCTCCAACTTTGCCTGTATTTATATCCATCATTGGGGTGTGTGACACATCTGCTGGGGGTGTAGATCCTTAAGGCTGACCTGCACATATAATTTATTATAAATAATAAATTCAAAATAAATGTTCTGCTCATCGGATTAAGATATATTTTATATGGATTTTACACCTCTCTGAAAGAGGAATCCAACAAAAATATTAGCCACTTAATCTGAGCATCACAACATGGATTTTGGACCTAGTTGTCCAAATTTAACACTCCCTCTCAACTAGGGAGAACTCCATCCATCAGTGCAATCAAACATCGTGCGTCATCCCGCCGTAACTTGCTTTGCTGGCCTCTTTATTTCAGAACAGAAGTGGGTCAGTCACAAAGACATCATCCACCGACTGACATAATCAGTCCAGAGGTTCCAAACCTCTATCAAACTCATGAAGAGTATCCAACCAACCCAAAGTTGGTTCATCTGACCCGAAGTCAGGCAGAGGTCACAGACCTCACTAAACTTGATCCCAGATCAAGTGGTTGGACCGTGCCATCCTAGATAGAGAGTACGGCAATCTCTGATGCGTCCATCAGTCTTTGCTAATAGTCTCTAGCTTTTCCCCACCTCATTGGCCAAATGAGAGGTACTTCCCATGAGCCCTGAACTCAATGGGTAGGATGCATACGGGGCACAGATAAATGAGTGGCGAACCAGCTCAATAATCACAAGGGTGGGGCAGAAGCATTATGAGTGCTTATAGCTCCGAGAAGCTATCCCAAAGCCCCCCAGAGCTCCCAGAGCTCATCGTCCAACAGGACCCTCAGAATAGGGTCGTTCCATGATTCCAAGATTCTCACGGAAGGTTAGGAACATGACCTTCCCCAAGGGCATTGTGAGAATATCTGCGACCTGCTCATCAGTTCCTATGTGATCGAGCCTTACGGCGCCTCGTTGTACCATATCCCAGATAAAGTGGTACCAGCCATCAACATGCTTGGATCAATCGTGGAACACAGGATTCTCAGTCATACGAATCCCACTCTGGTTATCACAGAGTATCACAGTGGTATCTAGCACATGTCCAAGCAGCTCACTAAAGAGCTTTCGCAGCAAGCTGGCCACAACATGCCATGTGATGCAGTGTGACCGACTCCCGGCGGTGCTCAAAGCCATGAGCACGCTACTGGCTCATCCGCGGGATCGAGCGAGAACCAAGGTGAGCGACGTCTTGGGTGTCTTCCGAGTCCACCACCTTCCACGCCGGTGATCGGCATCAGTATATCCACGGAGTGTCACACTCCCGGCAGTGTATCTCAGCCCATGGTTTATCGTGCCCTGAAGATATCTCAGAAGATTCTTGGCACCAACCCAGTGAAAATGATGAGGCTCAACCCTCTGTTGACTCAAAGTGTTCACTGCAAAACATATATCTGGTCGGGTGTTCACTAAGAACATCAAAGCTCCTATGAGTTGACGATACTCAATAGGATTGGCCAAGATAGGCCCAGCAGTGCTGCCACTCAACTTCTTGAAGTTGAGTTCCATTGGTGTTGATACGGACTTGCAGTCCACCATACCAGATCTCTCTAGAAGTTTCACAATGTATTTTCCTTGAGAAAGGAAAATCTCTCCAGGTCTCTGCCAGACCTCCAGGCCTAGGAAGTAGTGCATCAGTCCTAGGTCCTTCATCTCGAACTCAGCAGCGAGCTCCCTCTTACATTGATGAATGAGAGGGTCGGCACCTGTCAGGAAGAGGTCGTCCACATACAGCACTAGAATGAGAGGCTTCTCCTGCACAACCTTGAAGTAAAGGTTCGGATCAGCATTACTTCGAGTGAAGCCCAGCTTCATCAAGTAACTATCCATCCTCTCGTACCAAGCTCTGGGTGCTTGCTTTAACCCATAGAGGGCTTTCTTCAATCTACAGACATGAGTGTCTCGATCCTGAACTTCAAATCCCAGAGGTTGTTCCACATACACCTCTTCCTTTATTGCACCATGCAGAAAAGCGGTCTTGACATCCATCTGATAAAGACTCCATCCTTGCGTAGCAGCAAGGGCTATGATTGATCGAATGGTGGTATATCGTGCCACAGGTGCAAATATGTCATCATAGTCTATTCCTTCCTTTTGAGAGAAGCCACGAGCAACAAATCTTGCCTTGAACTTTTCAGCACTTCCATCAGATCCATGCTTGATCTTGTAGAGCCATTTCGCGGTGACAACTGATTTGTCCTTCGGTCTTGGAACCACATCTCAGACATCATTCTTCATTATGGACTCATATTCTTCGTGCATATCATCCTTCCAGACTTGATGCTTTACCACTTCCTCAAAAGATCCAGGTTCAGATTGTACAATAATACTCATGGCAGCCAGATACCCTTGGTATCTACACAGCTTCTTGCTTTCTCGGAATGTCCCCCTCAAGGCAGCATGTCCCTCAACATCTTCGAGAGTGTCCCTGAGCCATGATGGTCTCTTTCTCATTGAAGGAGATGGATCAATTAGGTCCATTGGTCCTTCAACATCAGGCATTGTCTCATCTTGTGTTCTTCTTGATTTCCAAGCCTTTCTTCATGATTTTCTCCAAATCTAGGAAGATCTACTACTTTCTTCGGGGAAGCATCTTCGTCAAAAGTGACATCATGGCTTATCTCTACTTCCCTTTGACCAGGTACATAGACTCTATATGCCTTAGAAGTCTCACTATAGCCTACAAACATTCCTTTCTTCCCAGTAGCATCCAGCTTACTTCTCTTTTCTTTCGGCACATGAAAATAGACAGGACATCCAAAAATTCTAAAATGTGAGACATCAGGTTTCTTACCAGAGAAAACCTCTTCGGGAGTTTTGGAGTCCAGAGCGGAATGAGGGCATCGGTTTTGAATGTACACAGCAGTATTTGCAGCTTCTCCCCACAGCAACTTTGGTAGACCCTGGTCACATAGCATGGCACGGGCAGCTTCCACAATAGTCCTATTCTTGTGTTCAACAACACCATTCTGCTCAGGAGTATATGCAGTGGTAGTCTCCCTCTTAATGCCAGCTTCTCTGCAAAAGTCTTTGAACTCATTTGACTCATATTCGGTGCCATTGTCAGTCCTCAAAATCTTGATCTTCTTTCCGGTCATATTTTCCACCAAGGCTTTGAAGGTACGGAACCACATGAAAGCCTCATCCTTCTTCTTCAAGAAGAATATCCAGGTTTTGCGAGAGAAGTCATCAGTGAATGTCATGTAGTAGGAACATCCTCCCAAGGATGTCACGGGCAACATACCAGATAGATCAGAATGGACCCGTTGCAAAATATCAGATGTCTTTGTGACACTTGAGGGGAAAGGTCCCCTTGTATGCTTTCCTTCGGCACAGCCCTTACATACACCTTCATGATTATTTCCAAAGTCAGGCATCCCTGTCACCACCTTCCTTGCTTCGGGAAGGGCCTTGTAATGAAGGTGTCCAAACCTTCGGTGCCATAGTTCGGTTTGTCGAATAGTATCACAAGTCATTGCTCCCAGCGGACTTCCTCCAACCTAGTAGAGTGTACCAACTCTAAAACCAATCGAGATAGCTTCCTTGAAGCTCTTCTTCCACGTGAGCACCTTTCCATTAGAGAATGTTACATTGAACCCTTTGTCTTCCATGGCTGATACAGACACAAGGTTCTTCTTCAATTTTGGTACATAGAGTACATCTTGCAAACGTAGGACTTGTCCTTGAGACAAGTGGAGGGTCACAGTCCCTGTCCCTTTCACAGGATACGTGGCATTATCTCCAAGGATAATTTCTAGATTGGTATCCCTCTCAACCATGTCAGAGAGTGCTTCCTTGAAACCAATGATGTGTCTTGAGGCACCACTATCTATCAGCCAGACATCCATAGTGTCGGGCGGAGATGTAGCAGAGAGAGCAGATACAAGAATATACTCATTTCTTTTATCAACAGCATTAGACTCCTCATACCTGGAGTTTCTAGACCTTTTCGAAGGTTGATTGTTTCCACCAGAGGGAGCCTTCCTCTTTCCTTTAGATCTGTCGTTTCTTTGATTCCCATTCCTCCGGTTGTTGTTGTTATCATCACTATCGGAAGAATCCTTCTTGAAGGGACATTCTCTAGCATAGTGACCAGGCCTATGGCAAGTGAAACACTTACCCTTCTTTTCTTGAGTCCTTGTTCTTCCTTTGTCCTTAGGACCACCAGAGTTCTTCTTTCGAGAATGAGCACCATAAGCAGCATTTTTGTCATTATCGAATTCCTTCATTCTTGTTTCTTCTTGCATACATCTAGACAGAAGCTCGTCAAAGTTAGGAATGGTATTATTATTGAGAATGGTAGTGGTGAATACTTGCCATTCATATGGGAGTCCTCCAAGTGCGGTGAGAACCATCTCACGATCAGCTATTGTCTCCCCAATAGCCAGCAGGTTGTTCCTTGTTTCGGTCAATTTCAGAAAGTAAGTTTGACCAGACTCATCCCGGCCCTTCTTCATATTCTTCAATTTATTCTTGAGGAATAGCACTTGGTTCACATTGTTTACTTTGAACATCGGGATCAATTTGTCATACATCTCCTTGGATGTGCCTAGCTCAGATATATAGGCAACCAAACTCTTATGTATGGATTCCCTGATCATCAGCTTTGCTTTGATCTCCCCCTTCTTATACTTGTTTTTAGCAGCAGCGGTGGCATTGGATGGAGGTTCTTGAATCTTACCCAGTACATGATCCAAGAGATCATGGTCTTCCAATTTGAGATCTAATATCATCTTCCAGGCATGGAAGTCATCCCTTCCAGTCAGCTTGTCATTCTCCTTGAATTCAAAACTTGTGGAACACATTTCCTCCGATGGTGATTGCTAAAGATAGGGCTTGTCTTCACCTCAGCTCCGATACCATGTAATTTTTGTAGATGTTCTATGCTTGAAGCAACTTTACTTTTCTTCCAGCAATCACACAAATAGTTAAGTAAAATGCTGATAGAACATATAAGTGGATCTTATAGAAGACAAACCAGAAACAGAAAAATGTGATGGTGCGTTACGGCGGTCAACAAGATGCTTCAACCAGCAAAGTCTCCTTGATTAGCCAACCCAGAATGTGTCACAACAATCCTCCAATCAGCAACCGAGTCAACCCAAGTCAACGCTGTCCAGAAAAGTCAACGCAGGGCAGCAAGCTAAAAGTCAACGCAGCAACAGTTTGGTCAACCCTTTGACCTCGATTTCTGTGCCAATGTGTACGGCCTCTTAAAATCGAACTCTCCAACAATTTTCAAACTTCCTGCAAAACCCTAGCTGCAGAAATTCGTCCTTCCTGTTGGCCGTACAGAAATTCGTCCTTCTTCTTCACACGTGTGGGCTGGAAATGTCCTCCAAGGAGCTCGTACTAAATCAGATGAGAGAAGAAGATGTGTGTTGAGTTTTTGTGAAATGCTCTCCAACTTTGCCTGTATTTATATCCATCATTGGGGTGTGTGACACATCTACTGGGGGTGTAAAACCTTAAGGCCAACCTGCACATATAATTTATTATAAATAATAAATTCAAAATAAATATTCTGCCCATCGGATTAAGATATATTTTATATGGATTTTACACCTCTCCGAAAGAGGAATCCAACAAAAATATTAGCCACTTAATCTGAGCATCACAACATGGAGTTTGGACCTAGTTGTCCAAATTTAACAAAACCCCTTGGGGTCTTGCGATGTCTAGACTCCGTTGTGAATCTCTGCCCCATCTCCTCTATCCGTCTCGATAGATCCTGTACTGATTTGAGGAGAAGTTTCCCGAACTCCTTATCGACATTTCTATCCTCCACCATTGGTTCCTCTTCCTCTGTGTCCACTATTGGGACGCTATCACCTTCCCCGAAAGTGAGCTCTAACCTTCGTTCTTGATCTCTGTACATCCTCCCTCGGTAACAAATGTATGGTTTACCTGTAGGTGTCATAGACAATCTACTCCACAGGCTGAGCCAAGTCTATGAGCTCCGATACCACTGTAATATTCCAAGTAGAAATAAACAGCAATATAAAGCACATAAACAAAGACAGACAACAACTAGAGAGATATTACATGAACAGTAACCAATATGGAGAACGCTGAGCCATTTTATTAATACTGAAAGACAGAAAAATGAGTACAAAGTTGATCAGAATGATGGCACCTTGGCTTGCACTAGGCAAGCGTAGAAATACTCTCAGATTGTGACTCAGAATGGCTGCTAATGGCTGCTAACTAAAGACTGCGTTATCTCCAAGCTGCTGGCACTGCTACCGTGCTGCTGCTACCGCTGCAATGAACTGAATATTTGGGGCTACTCCCCACCTTGGAAAATTCTAAAACTTCGGGAATGGCCTCTACTCCCAATACCCAGAAAAGCCCAGAAAGCTTTTTATGTAATATCCCGGATGGGATATTTTAACTAAAAATGCAGAAAAATACTGAATACCACAATTTGCCGTAAAATAAACATTCACTCAACAGAAGATTGCCATGTAAAATAAAAAAGACAGTAAACACTGCAATCCAATACCATATAGAACAGAAGAAAAATCTCAGCTTTTATTATAGATAATAAACAGGGGTTTACATATAGATCTGACCCAGAAAGAGCTGAGATAGAAAACTCGCCACCAAGATAAGCTGCTGAACGGCGCTGGCCACAAACTGAACTGCTGCACTCTCCCTCCGACAACCGCTGACACTGAACCCACTGAAAATGATGAAGCCCAAGTTGAAGATCTGAATGATCCTCACACCAAACTCTGAAGCTCTGTGAAACTCCTAAGTGAAGTCTCCTCAAAAGTATTGGGTTTCCGTCCAATACTCACAAATCACTCGAGGGTTTCCGTCCTGGGGCTACTGCATGAAGTAGAGAACCACGTCCTCAAACCTCTCATATACAAGCAAATGATCTACTCCAAAGATGTCTCCCAATGGCCTCCTCCCTTTCTTTCATAGATCCCTTGGAGCCTTCTAGAGCATTATTTTATTATTATTTTATTCATGGAGCACTTTTCCCTTATATTAAAATATTATAAAATATTCCTTTTTAATGCAGAAAAGGGTAAATCAGCTACCACGCCTTCTCCGGTCACTAAAATCTGTGTCTAATTGTCCCATTGTGTAGGTCTCCTCGTCCCGGTTCCAATGAGCTATTACACTAAGGTGTTCCATCATGTATTCCTCCCGGAATGCCACCTTGAGCATAATTAGCTGAGTTAAGCCCATAAATAACTCAAAATTCCGAAAGTTGTCGGAATGCATCGAAACAAAAGCCAAACTGCTCGAATGATGGAGTATATCAAGCGAATGCCTCCTAACACCATGAAAACTCCTCAAAACTCCTCCGAAAAGCTCCTGAGCCCACTGATAGCACCAATCTGTACATGTGACCTGTCTGCTCCTAACTCTGGAAGTCCCTCCTAGCCCTGTCATGGGTGATACCAAAAATGGGAATATTACAGACATCAGATGTCTTTGTGACACTGGAGGGGAAAGGTCCCCTTGTATGCTTTCCTTCTGCACAACCCTGACATAAACCTTCATGATTATTTGAGAACTCAGGCATCCCCGTCACCACCTTCCTTGCTTCGGGAAGGGCCTTGTACTGAAGTTGTTCAAACCTCTAGTGCCATAGTTCAGTCTGTTGGATAGTATCACATGTCATCACTCCCAGTGGACTTCCTCCAACCTGGTAGAGTGTACCAACTCTAAACCCAATCGTGATAGCTTCCTTGAAACTCTTCTTCCACATGTGCACCTTCCCTCAATGAATGCCAAATTGAAGCCTTTGTCTTCCATGGCCGAAACAAACACAAGGTTCTTCTTCAAATTAGGTACATATAGTACATCTTGCAGGCGGAGGACTTGACCTTGAGACAAGTGGAGGGTCACAATCCTTGTCCCTTTCATAGGATATGTGGCATTATCTCCAAGGATAATTTGTAGCAGTATCCTTCTCAACCATATCAGTAAGTGCTTCCTTGAACCCAATGATGTGCCTTGAGGCACCACTATCTATCAACTAGACATCCATAGTGTCGGGTGGAGATGCAGCAGAGAGGGCAGATACAAGAATGAATTCATTTCTTTTATCATCAAAAACATATGATTCCTCATACCTGGAATTTCTTGACCTTTTGAAAGGTTGCCCATTTCCGCCGAAGGGAGCCTTCCTTTTCTTGACCTTCTTGAAAGGGCATTCTCTAGCATAGTAACCTAGCTCAAAGATGTAAGCAACCAAACTCTTATGAATTGAGTCCCTGATCATCAGCTTTGCTTTGATTTCCCCCTTCTTGTACTTTGATTTGGCAGCAGCAGTTGCAGTGGATGGAGGCTCTTGGATTTTACCCTGCACATAGTCCATGACATCTTGGTCTTCCAAATTAAGATCCAATGTCATCTTCCAAGCATGGAAGTCATCCTTCCCAGTCAATTTTTCATCAGCCTTAAAGCCATTGTAGATTGAGGAACCCATCCTATCCTTCGGTGATTGCTAAAAACTAGGGCTTTGTCTTCACCTCAGCTCTGATACCATGTAAATTTTTGAAGATGTTCTATGCTTGATGCAACTTTACTTTTATCCCCAAAGTTAGTTAGCAATCACATAAACAAGAAAGTAAAGTGCTGATAGAACATACCAATAGATCGACAGAAGACAAGCCAGAAAATATAAGTGTGGGTGCGTTTTGACGGTCAACAGGATGCTTCAACCAGCAAAGTCTCAATACGGTCAGCCAACCAGAAGTGTCACACACACTACCCTTAAAGACAACTCATCAAAAATCAGCATAATTCAACAAAAGAATCCCACATCTAGATTTCTGGGATCATCCAGATTTACAGCATCCATTTCCTGCATCATCCAGATTTACGGCATCCATTTCCGGCATCATCCAGATTTACGGCATCCATTTCCGGCATCATCCATATTTATGGCATCCAGATTTACGGTATCCATTTCCGACATCATCCAGATTTACGGCATCATCCATATTTACGACATCCAAATTTACGACATCCATTTCCGACATCATCTAGATTTACGACATCATCCATATTTACGGCATCCAGATTTACGGTATCCATTTCCGGCATCATCCAGATTTAAGGCATCATCCATATTTCCGACATCCAGATTTACGGCATCCATTTCCAGCATCATCCAGATTTACGCATCATCCATATTTACGACATCCATTTCCGGCATCATCTAGATTTACGGCATCATCCATATTTACGGCATCCAGATTTACGGTATCCATTTCTGGCATCATCCAGATTTACAGCATCATCCATATTTACGGCATCCATTTCCGGCATCATCCAGATTTACGCATCATCCATATTTACGGCATCCAGATTTACGGCATCCATTTCTAGATCATGAGGATGTGTGTGATGAGATGATTGAAATGTCCTCCAACGTTGAATCTATTTATATCAATCACTGAGAGTGTGTGACACATTTGCTGGGGGTGTAAAACCCTAAGGCCGACCTGCACATATTTTGAAAGTATTAAAAATAAATTCAAAATAAATGTTCTGCTTATCAGATCAAGATGATCTTTAGATCGATCTTGCACCTCTTCGAAAGAGGAACTCAATAAAAATATTGGTGTCTTCATATGAGCATCACAACATGGAGTTTGGACCTAGTTGTCCAATTTTAACATGCATGCAATCTGATCGAGCTGCTTCATACACATTGAGTTGTTGTCGAGCACCCTTCGAGATATTTGCATGGAAGGATCAATTTTTGGTCCGAGATATTCTTCCTATGATATGTGACTACGTGGATGTATTGATGTTGATTAATTATTATTGATGAGATTAACACATCTGGTTGATGCCTTAGTATGAGGTCTGCGATGATATTTTTGTATGGGAAGTCCATAGCTTTAAGAACTGTTGAGGTTGAGTACGATGTTGCTGGCATGACTAGCTATGAGGCAGGATGAAGAAGCTCTTTGAAGAGTTATTTGAGCAGGTTTTAGATATGACAGAGATACATTGCAATAATAATGAGTGGAAGTTTTACGACACAAGCTTAGGCTTGTGGTTGTTGCCTCTATAAGAGGGAGGATGAATAAGGTATCCTTTTTATGATATATATTTTGTTCTAATATAATATTTTTGATGTCCTGCATTAACAGGAAATTGTTGCTAGTGTGGCATGATGATTGAGCTGATACCAAATATATGTGCATTCATTCAACATTTGTGCATTCTCCTTTTTAGCAAGTCCCCTCCCTATCCGAAAACCA
This sequence comes from Pinus albicaulis, assembly GCA_034641835.2. Classification (NCBI taxonomy): domain Eukaryota; kingdom Viridiplantae; phylum Streptophyta; class Pinopsida; order Pinales; family Pinaceae; genus Pinus; species Pinus albicaulis. The sequence continues at coordinate 652,725,546 of CM076573.1, read as the reverse complement.
TCTTCCTCGTTGAAAAGGAGAATGCACGGATGTTGAACGAACACAAGTCAGCGATTGACGAAGAGCCTATGAAACATAATACCATGAATAGCAAAGTGGAATTTAAAGCATGAAACTTACGAAAAGCATTGTTAGCAAAACTTTACCAAGGTCATACTTATAACAAGATTCACTTAACAAACGAGAAATAGTCCGCGATGGCTACGCATTTAATTTATAATCTATGCACATTCCAATAAAGATTTAAAGCAAATATCGACAACGCAATTCATCAACATATCTTTAAAGTTAGAGCATCATATACCATCCATGTGTTGTAAGGAAGCTCATAACACAAGAGAATACATGAGTAGAAATGTACACCAATACTTGAAGAAAGCATTCATTCATTTGAAGAGACCATATTCATAGCACGACCACACAGGAGACTTCCGTTGGATTCAATAGTGAGATCCAATAACGATTCTTTGTATTCATCAAAAGGCATACATTCAATAAACAACAATGTGTCTCTCTCAAAAGTCCAAAACCTCCAAAGTCCATACAAAATTTCTCGAAGTTGTACATATAGGCTGAAGTGACTCTTGAGTTTCCCTTGGCTCCTGGTCTCTCTGACTGTTAGAATGACTTGCGACTAGGGCCAGTTGCGACCTGAGGTCATTTGCAACCTCAAGTCATTTGCAACCTGTGACTATGGGGAGACTGCGACCTGGAGAGATTTTGACCTGGGAGATGGCGACCTGTGATCTATCTTTTCTTTTGGTGAGGTCATATACTACAAAAACAAGATACCCTCTCCTGCACCTCAATCCTTAAGCGAGTAACCTAGTGATTGATAAGGTTGGGGTATCCACCTGTAATTTCTCCTTGAGGTAGGTTTGCCATGCCTTATAATCGGAAGCTATCGGGGCCAGCTAAGGCATGTCTTCCCCGAGTCTATGCAGGCATTCCAAAGCGTCTGGGACCAACGTGCCTTTCTTTGTGCTGATCTGGTTGGATAAGGAGGCCAGCTTTGTATAAATCCTAATCGGCTCCACGATGTACAATGTGATGTTTTCCTTAGTCACGTGTAGGTCTTTTGAGTTGGATGCTTGTTTGATTGGGTCAAACAATGCTTGGATTCCTTGTAGTTCTTCCTCCCGACTCTTCTAATCTGCCAACGTTCCCATGGAGGGTATGCGATGGACTTCGGCCATTGAATCTATGTCGCTAATGAGGTGATCATAGGTGGACATGACCTTGTCCACATCCTTGACAAGTTTGTCTCAGGATTGCAACTTCATGCAAAGTATCTGGAGCCTGCGGGTATTTCACACCAGTCCAGTATGTTATTGAGTGTTGAGGAGGCTTCCTTCAACTAGGCGGATTTCTTCCTCATATCTTCTTGGATACCTGCTAGAGGGGTGACGATTTTCCGCAGCCTTATCATTTCTTCATAGACCTATACCATGGTCCTGCTCAAAATATCTAACTCACTTTGAATAGCAACTTGTAATCCACCTGCATGAGCGAGCGTTAGTTGTAGTGCTTTTTTCTTTGCCTCGAGGGTTCTCTTCCCTTCTTTTGCTTATACAACCTATTGTTCAGCTATGCAGAACTTGTTCTGCAATTCCATGATATGTCTGCTCATCCTGCCAACATTTTCCTTTGTTGCGACTGCAAAATTGGTCCCAACCGAGGCTATCATTACAGGATTTGTTCTAGTATCCAGAACTATGTCCTTTTCTATCGAAACTACTAAAGGTTTGGTTGGGTTCCTAGCAGGGTATTTTCTCCTCTTGCCTAATTTTGTGGTTGAGCTAGTCGTAGGATGTCGTGTCAGGTCCAGTACTTCATCTTTTGCTCCTCTGAAATGCCTAACTCTGAGAGGGGAAAGTGTCCACCTATGATAGGAGTAGCTGGGGGAATTTCGAGCAAAGGAAAATCTATTTCCCCACCAAGCTGCAGTTGTTGTGCCCCAATCTCTTCCGCTCCTTTGCTAGCTTCCTCTTGCTATCTTTTGGCTTCTTCTTCTCTCTTCTTCCTCTTTGCTTCCTCCCTCTGTTTCTTTCTTGTTTCTTCTTTTCTTCTTCCTCTTTCCTCCTCTGTTCTTTGGCCCTTTTCTATTCTTCTTCATCCCTTTTCGCTCATGCTTCTTCCTCTTTCTTTGTTCTTGCTTCATCATCTTTTTTCTTTCTCTACTCCTCTTGACACTGCTTCTTCTTCTTGTCGCCTCTGGCTTTCTTCCTTTTGTTGTTGGATTAACGTATCCTGCGTTTTATTGAGTTCTTTCTTTTTTTGCCTGAGTTCTTGCTTCCGCCTTTCCAAGGAAGTATTCCGTTGTTCCAGGGTTTCCTCATCCCCTTCTTCGTCCACACTTTTTGGGGAATCATTTCCTATGGTATTCCTTGGTTTCGTGGCATGGGAGGAAGAAGATCCTCCTGTCTGTAACCTTCTCTTCATGGTTGAAGCTCTGTCCTGTAAACTCAGGTTGTCCTGAGAGTGTCCTTCTTGTTCCCCTCCCACTTCAAGTTCTTCCCGGGGCCTAGCTATCTGTGTGCGTTGTACAAGTTCCTTACTTCGTCCTCTGGAGTTGTCTCCGTATGTTGGTAGGACCAATTGAACTTGGCCCTTTTGCAGTGTGCTGGCACAATCCTTTCGAGATCATAGGACCGGAAATCTAGGGGTACAAGAAGAAAACCTTTCATTCTCTCGGCTTCAACTTCCACCTCCTTGAAATCTTTCACTGTGTAAGCTCCGATGGTCAGTGGGAGGGTTGGCCATGGTTTCTTCTTTCCTTTACTTAGTGTCTTAGAGAAACCGTTGGTCATCTGGTGGCAGACTTTCTGAAGAACCCGAAAACTCTGATGTAGGTGCCTTCCTGTATGGGAAACCAATGTGCCACCTTGATGACTGTTTCCATGGCTCTCTTAGAGATACAAGATGGATCTTCCCCGAATAGCTGTCAGTATAGTGCAGTGACAAAGGTCTCTGATATGATGTCGATATCTTGCCTGTATTTTGAGTCCCAGCATATCTTCATATCCTTGTGGATAGGGCCTCCGACTATCGGGTCCCAGTAGTGAGACCATTGGTCAAAGCGACACTGCGAACAGACGGTATCCAATAGATATAAGGCCATGTAGAACTCGGATGCTAGTCCCCCCTTTGGAACCTTTGTGGATGATATGTTTGCTCTTAATGTCGATATTAACAAGTGGGCCTAATTGAAGCGCGTCGCACGAGTGGTGACCTCGTGCATCAAGGGAACCCATGCTCCGTTAAAGGTGCTAGCGTCCGCTCTTCCATACATCTGACACATCATAGCTGCAATGAGGTGATAAACATTCTTGAGACCTTTTATCTGCTATTCCTGGATCCTCCCACCAGCGCTTCAATGTGTCCTAAACCGGGACATCGTGCTTTGCTACCCACCGGGTATTGAATGATTCCTCCTTGTCAAGTAGTGAATAATATACACCGGCATCTTGGGTGGTTTTGTTGGCAAAAGGTTTCCTAGTGTGATTCCTTATGACCCAATGCTTGGAATATGTTTTCTGCAGGATCCAGTCGATGACTTCTGCGCATGGGAAGATCGAAGGGTGTGTTGCGACGTAGTGTAGCTTCGAGCTTTTGACATTTATGTACACGTGGCAGTCTGTTAGGTCTTCCAGAAACTCTCGCCTCACGAACTCCTGGTAGATATGTACATACCAAGTCATCTTGGAATTTTTGCTAAACATACAAGTTGTGTCTCCATAGATGGGAGTCAGTGCCGGAGGTGAATCACTTTCAGGTATATCGATCTCCGGGCTTTTGTGCCATCTCCAGACCGTTGGGGGTGCCATATCGCCTAAGGCAGAGGAGCTTGAAACACAATCGAGCTCGGCTTCCACATCACCTGGCATGTTCAAGAAACAATCCCACGATGAGACTGACGAAATAGATGCAATAATATGATAGTAAAAGTAACCAGTCCAGGCCACCTAGTGCCTGGACAGGTCTAGGACGTTAAGTGACCAACAAGACAGGTTGCACAAGGAAGTTTTAGGCAATTGCGACCAATTTTGGTCGCAATGATCAAAGAATAGAAGATTTGCGACCTTGCGACCTGGTCGCGGGGTTGTGCGGTAGCACCAGACGAAAAAAGAAGGTTTTGTGACTTAGCGACTTGGTCACAGATCACGACGTCGTGCTAAAGCTTCTTTGGCAGAATATGTTGATGCGACTTGCACGCAAGGGTGGGAAAAACTAAGAGGAAAGGAAAGAAAACAAGGCCAGGAGTGCCCCTAGCTACTGGGGAGAGTGGCCAAATAGGGGGCAGAGCTGAACCAGAGGGATTTGGACTAGATTTGGCGCTAAAAGGAGGGCCTGATGGCAGGTATTGATGCACGCTCTCGCCCTGAAGGTTCCCAACAAGCTAGTAACATTCCTTTGCAAACCCCCCAACACCCATTCACAGGCCCAACTTTCAGAGATCTCGGGTTCAAAAACTCCGGACCTCCACCCCTTGAGCATACTCCTCCTGAGGAGGACCCCCCGTTCTATGAAGTCACGACGTACCAATTCAGAGCCTTACGTTCGCTCACCTGCAAGCTCGTCAAGGGTCTCTGGAGCCTCCACGCCACAAGTTCATTACCCAACCCACGTACCTCTGATCCGCAGCACACCCCTCAGGTTGTCCTAATGAATTTGATACCCCAGCTTATAAGTCTAATGCTAGAAGACTACACTACACGTATGCAGTCGAGCGACCCTCGGTTGAAGGCCCCGAAAGCCCTCGAGCAGTTGAAAGGGAGGGCTCGAGGAGCATCGCTACTAGGACCCCAATCTGATTTAGCAAGGTATTGTTCCCCTGAATAACCAACCATTGCCTGAAGACATCCAGACAAACGACCCACCAGGGAGAGGCTCTGGAAGGGGTCAAGAAAACAGAACTCAGGGGAATGGTCGAAATACAAATCAAACCCACCACCTCAACCAACCCTAGAACCAACGAGCATTTCATTTCCACAGGAAGTTCGGCGGTTTCATAAATTTGAGGAACTATAGGGATATTGAAAATCTGAGGGTTCCTCGAGATGATATGCACTTTCAACATGAGGGCGATGCTTCCAGGTCGGGCGCCGAAAGTGAATCTAAAGGTGAAGTCGAACCTCTCGTGATTTGACTCCTGCCTAGAGCCAACCGAGTGCAACCCCTAGCTTGGATGGCACAGTCCCCTTCATGACATGCCCCGACACCCCAAGAAACACTTGCCCAAGTTCGACCTTAAAAGGGAGACATTCGCTGAAGACCATATCAGTAACTTCTACCTTTCTCTGTAGATGATCAGTGTATAATATGACAGCATAGCATGCCGGCTCTTTCCCCACACCTTGGAAAACAAGGCTACTACCTAGTATTGCTCTTTACCTGTTGCTTCCATCAGGACATGGGAAGAGTTCTGACTAACTTTCCTCGAGAAGTTCTCGGAGGATAAGACCCCTTCTATGCTCCTCACGAAGTTGAGCACGTTTAAATGTCAAAAGAAGGAAAAGGTTAAAGATTTCAATCAATGATTCGCTACTATCCTGAATAAGTTCCCCTCAAACATGGTCCTCGATGATTCCATCACCATAGACTATTACACAAGGGCTCTTCTGTGAGACATCGTTGTGTTCATTAAACGCGAAGCCAGGGTCACCTTAGCTGAAAATCTCACTGTGGCCCTCATCGTCGAGAAAGATATGCTCTCCATAGGGGCCCTGGATCATGATAATCGCGATGATCCCAAGTCTGCTAACAAGAAGTCGCAACCTTCAACTAGTAAGCTAGGAGACAAAGGTAAAGACCCCATCGACTTCGAAAGCATTGCTAAGTCTCTGAAACTCCTAACGAATGAAGTCTCAAATCTAAAAAGGAAGAACAGTGGCACTGCCTCAAGTAGCAAGCCCCAAAAACATTTCTTTAGAAAGAACAATAATACATCGAATCCACCTCCTCCAAACCCTAATGCAAATTTCAACATCAGGGAGATCAGCAAGGATAATTTTTGTTCTTTCCACCAACGTGATCTAATTCTTAAATTTTTTTTTAACCCCTCCTCATCAAGTAGGTCATCCCCTTCTTCGAAGGCAGGTTGTTCAACGTTGTCCCAGGCCACGATCAACCTCCAATCTATTGTCAACATCGTAAATGTCAACTCACGGGGGTCAACGCCCCAGTTTCTCTTATCATTCGAAATTTTCAATTTCAATGTTCATAACTGCCTCGTTGACTCAGGGGCGTCAACCAACGTCATCATGCCCCTGTCTGTGTGCAAGAAGTTGAATATCCAGCTCGAGAAGACCGACGATAGGGTCATTTAGTTGGATAGGTCTCAGGTCCCCACTGTGGGTGAGCTAAACAATGTGTTAATCCAGCTATCCTCAGACTCTAGAATCCACCAATGCATCAACATAGTTGTCGTTGACATTCCAGAGGCTTGCAGTATGTTGCTAAGCTGAGACTGGTCAAGTAAGTTCCAAGGTTACTTCACCACAGATTGGTCCCACTTGTGGCTCCCATACAAAGGAAGAAACAACCAAATCAGGGTCAACAACGAGCCATACATGAAATACAGTGTCACCGACCTTGAAGCAACAAATGAACCCATTAGTTTCACCCAGGAGGAGCTAGGAATGTGCTTCTTAGAAGCCGCATTCGGGTGCTACCAGGCAGTCCAGTCACCCATCACCTCGGACACTCAGTTGGAGTTGCTCCCTTGTCCCCCACCTAGCACTATCGGGCTAGACTTTCCATCTAACGCTATCAAGCTAAATTCCCCGTCTATAAACGCATAAGCTTGGAGGAAACCCGAAGCAAAATTTGGACCCTATACTATGATGGTTCCAAAACCCAGAATGGAGCTGGTGTTGATTGTATCCTGATAGACCCTCAGAAGAATAAATTTATGATTTCTTGCAGGTTAGAGTCCCAGTGCACCAACAATACCACAAAATATGAAGCACTAATCCTCGAGCTCAAGAAAGCGATTGATCTCAAAGTTGGATGTCTTAAGGTAATCAGTGACTCTGAAACCATTACTAGACAGGTACGCAACACCATCCATTGTTTGTCACCACATTTGAAAGGATATCAGCAAGAGGTATGGTGTTTGATTGTTGCTTTCGATACTTTTGACATTAAGTCTGTTCCTAGGATGAATAATGTCGCGGCTGATACCTTAGCCAACACTTCTACTAGATTTACCCCGTTAAGCGACGCGTTTTCAACGATGATCAATATGTTTTGGACTTCACATGTTGAACGCTAATGTGTTCAAAGACGTCGTTATCGCAGAGGAGGAACACGAGTTGGCTTTGCAAAAGGAAGTAGATGAACGCAAGGGCAATCATGTGCCCAAAGGGGTTGTTTTGCTCGAGAAGTTATTTGATTTGCAAAGCTGATTCCGAGGGCCACCTAACACCAAAGTGCAAAGCTCGACCTTATCACATGAGCAAATTAACCTCGGAACAGACACTGATCCAAAGTTTGTCAATCTTGGTACCAAATGCACACCTGAGGAAAGACGGTCGTTCGACTTATTTAAGTGGTATCGAGATGATTTTTCCTAGACGTATGACAACCTTCGGACATATGACAATCGAATTATCCAACACATCATACCTATGAAAGAAGGCGTTAGACCCCTTCAACTGTAGCTGAGAAAGGTGCATCCGACTCTGGAACCACTGATTCAGCAGGAACTCAAGAAACTTCTAGACGTCTGCATTATTTTCAAAGTCAGGTATTCAACATGGGTATCGAACTTGGTCCCCGTCCGTAAGAAGTCCGGTGAAATCCGATTGAGCGTAGATTTCCGAAACATAAACCGGGCATCCGACAAGGATAACTACCTTATTCCCCCCATGGAACAGATTTTTCAAACTGTGCCAGGCTCGGAGATGTTCTCTTTCCCAACTCTCTCTGTTTAAGCTATCTCCTAGGTTAGCTAAGGGGGGTGGTCCCTAAAGGAAAACTAAGTTAAAGATGTGAGATTTCTAGGAGAATTGATTAGAAGGAATTACT